>JAUIMM010000391.1:14215000-14707465 GCA_031769625.1 Taudactylus pleione
CTCGTATAGGCTGTGGGTGGTGACCCACAGCTATACGAGCGTCCAGGAGGACGCTCCATTTTTATGGAGGGCGGCCCTCATTCAGAGCGTGCGCTCTGCTCAGAGCGTACGGCTCTGAATGAGGTCCAAAGTCCCGAGCCATGTACAATTTTTGAACCTTCTGAGTAATCCAGTGTAAGTGATGCAGCTTCTGACATATATGAAACTATCAGAGCCGTAACTAGACTATTTGGTGCCCTGTGCCAGAAAGAGCATAGGTGCCCCCCTCACATTTTTTACATAGGTACATAAGGTGCACACCTGAAAAAGAGGCATGGTCTCATGGAGAAGGAGCAGGGAAGACATAGGGGAGGCCAGGAGATGCTGGGGTTAAAAGAAGAGGAAGCTACAAGTGAGAATGATAATAAACAGGAAAATTGACAGGCCCAAACAGCGCCCCCTGCCCTGCGGTGCCCACAGGACGCACAACCCTAGTTAAGGCCCCGAAAACTATGGACTAAGGGGGTAATGCAGCCACTGGTGATTGCAAATTGCCGATGGTCGGGAATCTGTGTGTGCACCGGGCCTGCGCATGTGCAGTACGGGTCTGAGATGTCGGCATCAGACTGTCAGTGATTGACAGTCTGCTGCTGTTTCTGGGCAGGGAGAGGTGCGGTGATGACCTCTGTTTCCCAAAACGGAGGCGTGTCCCCGCAGTCGGGGGGAGTGACGAGGCCAGGATCTCCATCGGTTGGCAGAGATTTCCTGACCTCTTCTACTCATCTGCAGCAGCCGGCTTGCTTCACCCCATGGTCACTCAGCCGGCCGATGGTATCGCAGATGATCAGATGCTGCGTCCAAGGATGCAGCTCGGATGAGTAATGCATGCAGGTGGCGTGAAATCCTGCTACATTACCATATGACAGCTATCGCAGCTACTATCATGTTATCAGCTGCGACAGCAGATCCGTCCTCTGCTGAATCAGGGCCCTTGCCAGGCAGAACACGTCATTCGCTTACTTTATCCTGACTATTCAGGTAAATGGAGCCGATGCATCAGGAACATGACAGGAAGGTGTTAAAAATATAGGGGGAGATGTACTAAGCTTTGGAGAGAGATAAAGGCGACAGAGATTTAGAAATAAAGTACCAACCAATTAGCTCCTACTGTAACTGTCATTTTTTTTTTAAAAAGCCTGTAAATTGACAGGAGCTGTTTGGTTGGTGCTTTATCTCTCTACAATTTATCACGCTCCAAGGCTTGTTAGTACATCTACCCCCTTAGTATACAATTCATACACATTACTGTACATTAAATAGCTGGTCAGTGTAATAATAAATAACATGTCAGCAGCCTACCCTTACTCATACAGAGTAGGGAACATTCTTGGTTTTGAAAATTAATATTCATTACTCTGTGATCCTGCTATGAGCAGGGGCGCCTAGAAGGGCGGGTGTCGGTACTAATTACTCGAGTCTGATGCCTCCCCCTCCCCGTTACTTCTCTGCTTGTGAGGGGTGGAGCGATCACACTGATCGCACCCTCCCCCCTGGGATTTGCGTCAGGCTGAGGGACTCAGTGACCCCCTTCCCAGTGCACAAATAGCTTTTTTTTTTATTCCCCCGGGCCGGCTCTCTATGGCTCTGGCTATGAGATTACAGCCACAGCACTATGTACAGGTTTGCCTAACTGGGAATGTCTTATGCTGGGTACTGTACACACCTAACAGATATACAGTAGCTGCAGACCGAGTGATCATACACACTGAACAACCATCATCTGTCAACTGGCCGCGGTTCCCGCTGGCAGGGAGGGGGGGCGTTGCTGACCGCCCGTACACACAGCATAATGCCCCAATATATATTGGGCATCAGCTGTGCAGCGCAGCAAATGCAATATGTCTGTGAGAGAAGTCGTTCACAGACATATCGCTGGTACACGCTGGCCGACGCACATGAGATATCTTGGCCAATCAACTGATGGGCCAATATATTTGCCAGTGTGTACCCGTCATTAGACATGTTCTCCATATCAGAAGCGGCCAGTGGCTGTCATTATCATTAGCTTGCAACTTTCACCGAGGTTGAGTACGAGCAAGTTATCTCCATCCAAACATGTGCATGTTAGCCCTTTAGGTGTCCATCTTGTACTCATATTGTAGCAAACACGCCCATGCTGTACTTTGACCACATTTACATGCTCCCTCCAACCACTGTCCCAGCACCCCTGGCGTATGGAGCCGTAAGTGCAACAAGGCAGTCTGGACACCTCAAAAATAGAGGCACATTCGCACTAAAAGAAAAGGAGCAAGTTGCGGCAGAAAAAGGCAGCAACTTGCATTCACTGTACGTCCAACTTAGAACGAGGTCCTTTGCGTGCAGCAGAGAATGGCTCTTGTCTAACAGTGGCCCTGATTCAGAGCCAGACGCTCTGACAGAGCGCTCGCTCTGAATCAGGGCCGTCCCTCTTAGTTTTTAGAGCGGCCTCCTGACTACCCACAGCTGTAGCGAGCAGCCAAAAAGATGGTCACGATGGTCAAGACCATCGCGACCATCGGGCTTGCAACTAGACCCTTGCGGTAGGGTCTCGTTGCCGCAAGCCCCAGAGAGCTTTTGGCTCTATCAGAGCCAAAAGCACTCCCACTGACATCACTTGTGATGTCAGTGGGGCCGGCCCCAGACGGTAGGCCTTCCCATGGGAACGCCTCCGTCTGGGCAGCCACGCCCCCGGCACGCCCACCAAAGGGGGCGTGCTGTCACTCACCATCGACAGCACGCCCCCTTAGGTGCGAGACCCATAATGACTGCTTGGCCGTCGTTATTCGGGTCTCGCGCATGTGCACGACGGAGCCGCCTCTGTCGTGCGCATGCGCACTTGGCCAACATCGACCCGCTTGCGAGCGCTCGTGAGCAGGTCTGAATTAGTCCCAGTGTCCCTTGCTGTGCAGCGGGGAGCATCGCCAATTACTGCACCAAAACTATTTCATTTTGCACCATATCAGAAGTGCCAGAGGTCAGTTTCCCATCTTATACTCGTAATGGGATGCATGTCATACATTTCAATTGCAATTTGTCTGAGAATCCCATTTCAAAGCAATGCACCTCGTGTAATAAAGCCAGTTCAACCGAGATGTCCCCACACATTGGGGACCCCTACTCAGCTGCAAAGAAAACATTGCCCCATGGCTGGCTCCCATTGATAGTGGTGCATTATGCCTCTGCTTACATTCTACAGCCAGCAGGCACTAGGACCTCGAGTGACTGTTGTAGCCGGTGCGTCCTCAGACCAGTGCCATCTCTGCATACTCGTTTCCCCTCTGTGTCTTTTCTTTTCCTCTGTCCACAGCATCAGGTGGTCCCCTGCTTTCTCCTCCACAACGGAGGATATATAAACCTAAGGGGCATAGAGCGGGATGTACTAAGCATCGCATTGCCTGTATATACCTAGGAAATTGCAATGGACAGCTCTCCCACTAACATACTGGAAAGAGATAAAGTAGTTTCCCAAAGCATCCAATCAGCTTCTAGCTGTCATTTCAAAGACAGTGCTAGATAAATGACAGTTCGAATCTGATTGGTTGTTTTGTTGAACTTCTCCACTCTATCTCTCTTCAAGGCTCGATGGAATTCCCACCTATCTGTTAATACCTAGGGGTCGATGTGCTAAGCCTTGGAGAGAGAGAAAGTGGATGGAGATAAATTCCCAATGAATCAGCTCCTAACTGTCATTTTTTGAACACAGCCTGTAACATGACAGTTAGGAGCTGATTGGTTGGGACTTTATCTCTCTCCACTTTATCTCTCATCAAGGCTTAGTTTTAGTACATCAGGCATAAATAATCAGCTCAACAGTTTCTAATTAATTTCTTTATACCAACCATTTCTTTCTCTATTTTGCAGGTGTTGGTCCCCTCCCCTCTGCTCATGTCACTGGTATGTATGGGGAATAGAATTATGCTGCATACACATGTAAAGATTTTCTGTCCAACCATCCAACTAGTTGATTGGTTGGAATGAAAATCTGGTAACGTATGGGAGTAAATGATGATCAGCAATTTGCTCCTAAATGCCAGAAAACAGATGAAAATGGTCATCAGACAAGTTTGTTAAATGTTTGATCTAAACAATTTGTTCAAACAACAGTTTTTGTCCATTTTCCGGCGTTTGGGAGCAAATTGCTGATTGTCATTTGCTTTCATTCCTTACCAGATTTTCATTCCAACCAATCAACTAGTTGGATGGTTGGATAGAAAGTCTTTACGTGTGTATGCACCTTTGGTGTTTAAGTTAGCTTTAAAGAGTAGCAGCGATGATAGGAATGTTATATATCTAGACATGGGTGCTGACCCACGTGTTTTGGTGTTGGATCTAGATTCATCTTTGTGTCTTGGTTTTGGAGTTACAAATCCACCCTCGAGAGTTTTGGTTTTGGATCGGGGTTTTAAAAAAAAAACAGTATAAAAAGTTTTCAAAAACAGCTAAAATCATGTCATTTTTACAATCCAAAGACCGAAATTTGGATGTAAAATCTGAATTCTGGATGGGAAGAGCATAACCGCGACTTGGATCTGTCCGGATTCACAAAATTAGGGTGGATTTGGATTCCTGGAAAACCGAACCGCACATCTCTAGTTATAACATTGGTGGATTAGAAATACAAAGGTCTGTTTTGAGTTATCACATTTTCATGACTATTCATTATTCCAATTTAACAAAAATCAGTGGCCATCCCATTGTAAAGGTTCCACACCCCTGTCACGCCCCCTGTTTTTCTAAGCATATCTTCATGTAGAATAGATTAAGTGGCAGTGTCATGGCTAGCAGTCAGTAGCTTTTTATTTATAATAAGGGTTATTTCTTTTGCTATAGTTGAACATCAAAACTCAATAGCGCAAACCACTCTTATTGGGTTGGAGAATTTCAATATCAAACATTGATTCTGTATCCCAAATCAGAGCATTGTAATCAATTCTGAGGCTATACAGTTTTGTTCAAATGACAGTTTTTACTGATTTTACACTAAACAATGTTCAATACCTAAAGGCGCACATCCACTAGCAGATATTAATGGATGACTGAACGATAACGACACTAAAATGTCAGAAACGACCAGTGATGCGCATTCCTGATGGTTGTTTCCGACATAAATCATCGCCCGAACATACCGGTCAACCTGCCGATAATGACAGGTTGACCATGATCCGGGATGATGGAGGGTGCCTACACTGAACGAGTAATCGTTCAGTGTAGGCACTGCAGGGGTTTTGGGAACGTTGGTACGATTACAATGTCATAATCATACTGTCTTCTCTGGGCCGTGTAGTGGATACGTACCTTTAGATGACTCTTGAGACTCATAAAACTCCTATGATTGAAAATATGGAGGCATTGAGCAGTAGCAGTAAGAAAGTGGGAAACGTAATCTTAGCCAATGATGTTACTAGTGTTATAGACATTGAAAATAGTCCAGATTTTTGAACCCTGAAAGAGGTTTGACCTATTGGGAAGAAAGTATGGCTGAAGGGGAATGTGGGCTTCTTTGGGTTGTCTGGGAGTATTTATTGGGGCCTATCATGTTTTCTTACTTTTAAAATGTTGGGAGATAGACTTAGGTGGGTACGACTCATTTACTGCGTGTCTCAGTTACAAAAGTTCCACTAAAACACAGCAGCCAATCAGCAGTTAGCTTTCATCTGTCAAGTGTATGTTACACAATGTAACCAAGTGTCTGGCTGGTTGCTAGTGGTAGGTGCTTCTTTGACATCTCAATGTTGTGTGTATGTTAGTAAATTAATCTCTACAGTTATGATCATGAAATAGAAATGTTTTAAGAATGTAATTAAAACAAAAGGACTCTCTTTAGAACAAAGTCATTTCTAAAGGATTATTAAAATGTTTAAGTTGTTATTCTTTGCAATAAATATTCCTTAGTAAGCTGATTATTGATGCATATTCCCCCAACATTGTGTCTCTTTCTAGGTCTAATTGTTGCAGACAGCTTGTCCAGTGTTCCTCTCCAGTGGGAGCCCACCAGAGGTCTCGCCTTCCTCCATGACGTAGAGTATAGAGACGGGTCACTTCGCTGCATGACGAGTGGACTATATTTTGTGTACTCCAAGCTACAACTTGGCTTATCAAATTGCACCCAAATGACTGACACTCCAAAATTCTTTATCCATGGGGTATACAAGAAAAGTACAGACACACCACTGATGGAGGACAAGAGAAGGTTCTGTGACACCGCAGGGTCACCAGTATGGAGGGGGAGTAGCTTCATAGGAGCCAGTTTCATGTTGGAGAAGGATGATGAAGTCTACGTCCGAATGTCTCACAAAAATCTCATACGCGTTGATAGGGACACCGTAACTTTCTTTGGACTCTTTCAGCTCTAGAGAACTCTAAAGAATTGTGTTCTCCAACAACAAGGTCAAAAAAACATAGTTACTCATCCGTAAAGTAAATGAGATTGAGATACAATACTCTCTATAAAAAGATACAAGATACTCTCCATACAAAACGAAAAAAAGAAAAACAGTTTCTCAAACTATCAAATCAGATTTCTTTGAAGACACAAATTTTATAGCTGCCACACTTGGCGAGCCTGCTATTCATCAATCGGGGACATCCTCTGACCAATTCAATTAATTTAACTGTTTTTTGGGGCATTGTTTTGGTAAAGTCACCTATAAGATTTACCGGTATGTACATAATAACTGTCTCTTTTTATAAAAGATTTCAGAATAATGCTATGAATGATTATCTTTAAAAAGAAAACTACTGTATTATCAAAATAGTTTTTTTAATTTCATATATATATATATATATATATATATACACTAGAGGTAATTTATGACACTGGGGCTATATTTGTTATGGGATGCAGTCAGTTTATCAACAGAGACTATGGCCCTGATTCAGAGCCGGACGCTCTGACCAGAGCGCTCGCTCTGAATCAGGGCCCACCTCCATTAATATGGAGCGTCCTCCTGGACGCTCGTATAGCTGTGGGTCACCACCCACAGCATATACGAGCGTGCAGGATGATGGTCGCGATGGTCTTGACCATCGCGACCATCGAAACTGCGAGCAAAAGCCTGCGGTTGGGTTTTTCAACCGCAAGGCCAGGAGTGATTTTGGCTCTATCAGAGCCAAAATCACTCCCACTGACATCACTAGTGATGTCAGTGGGGCCGGCTTCAGACGGTAGGCGTTCCCTTGGGAATGCCTACGTCAGTCACCATCGAAAGCACGCCCCCTTTGATGAGACACTCCGAGCGAAGGAAAGTCCTTCGCTCGTCGGGTCTCGCGCATGCGCACGACGGAGCTCCCTCCGTCGTGCGCATGCGCAGTGGGGACCATCGACCCACTTGCGAGCGGACAGCCTATCGCGAGTGGGTCTGAATGAGGGCCTATGTCGACAATGACTATGTCGATGTCGAAATACAGGCTCCAAGATGTCGACATGGTTAACATGCTTTTAAGCATTTTAAGAGTACAGGTTGAGTCTCCCATGTCCAAATATTCCGAAATACGGAATATTCCGAAATACGGAATTATTTTGGCATGACTAAGATAATGAAACCTTTGATTTTTGATGGTTCAATGTACACAAATTATTAAAGATATTGTATAAAATTACCTTCAGGCTGTGTGTATAAGGTGTATATGAAACATAAATGAATTTCATTTCTGTACACAAACTTTGCTTGAGACACAAAATTATTGAAAATATTGTATAAAGTTACCTGCAGGCTGTGTGCATAAGGTGTATATAACACATAAATGCATTCTGTGCGTATATTTGGGTCCCATTCCCAAGATATTTCATTATGGTATGCAAATATTCCAAAATACGGAATATTCCGTTATCCAAAATACCCCTGGTCCCAAGCATTTTGGATATGGGAGACTCAACCTGTATCAGTATTATAGCTATAAACCCGCTGCTTTAAAAGCATGTTTAAAGTTATAATGTCGATACCGTTAAAATGCTCTACAAAAACATGCTAACCGTGTCAACATCATTGCACCTACATTCCGACATCGACACAGCCACTGGCGCGACTTACATACTTCCCCGGACTTTTTCCCTAAATTTTGCATCTTATTTGCATCGTAACTGCATACAAAGTTGCTTATAGAGTACTAGGTGCTAAGGATTAGTAATTTTGTCCCATTGGAATTAATATACAGTGGCAGATTAGGCACAGCGGTAAATCTCGCTGTGCATGGGGCGGTTCACGCATATTGGACTTTCTTCACAGATTAGTGTCCGAGCATTTCAGTTGTACAGTAGTGTAGTGTATTTGCATTGTAGTTCTGTCACATTATCGGTGCGACTAAGATGCAATGTTAGTGATAAAGTCTATGGCGAGACACATGGCACGGCTTTGTCACAGGGGTAAATTTACTAAGATTCGATTTGGTCCTGATTTTTCCCGTTTTTCAACTCGGATAGGATTGATCAAAAATGGCCGTTTTTTCACTTAAATATAAAGTCCCGATATAAACGGACGAATTTCTCTCCCGAACAAGCAGGCTGCACATATCAGTGAAATATGTGCAGACTGTTCTTTTTTTTTTATTTTTAGGGTTACATTTCCTTAAACAAATCGATGTGAGTTCCCCCCCAAAAGGCTAACCAGCCCCGGACTTGCCAGCCTGTCCTGGTACCTTAGATTACGGGGAACAAAACGTGTAGGGTTCCACCATAAATTAGGTACCAGCACCAGGCTTCAGGGGCAGTCCTGGTTTTAATTATAGAGGAAAAAAAATTGCGTAGTGGTCCCCCTATAATTAAAACCAGCACCGGACCCTTCTAGCAGGGGGCTGATGCCACAGCCAGGGGAGCCCGTTCACCGTGCCCCCCAGCCGCAACATCAGCCCTGACCGCTAGTCAGCCCAGGTTAGGGGGTCCTCCTCTTCAGGGCACCCCTGGCCTAGGCTGATAGCCCGGGGCTATCCTCACCACCCTATGGTGGTGGGTGGTGGGTTGATAGTGTATGTAAAAAATAGAATTAACAACATTGTCTTTACAGTGGAACTACAGGTCCCAGCAAGCCTCCCCGCATGCTGGTACTTGTAGAACCTCAAGTACCAGCATGTGAGGCATTAAGGGCCTGCTGGTACCTGTAGTTCACCTGTAAATAAATGTGTAAAAAAACTCACAAGACACACACCGTGAAAGTACAAGTTTATTGCACACCTACCACACTCTCACATACTTACCTCCTGCCAGATGTTCACGTCCCCTTGTCACCGTAAAGTATCCATGGATGTACCTGTAATAAAGCACCAATACTCACGTTTTGTCCCATGATGTTCTCAGCAGAAATCCATTAAGGACCACAGACACACTGTAACTACATGCTTCAGCATGTAGTTACAGTACGCGAATGACAGCTTATAGGGATGAGCTGTCATTAGTCCTGGGCTGAGGGCCAATGAGCGTCGACTTTACATTATAGTGGCCACTCTTTGGTTGGGACCCACGTGGACCCAGCCATTGAGCAGCCGCTAATGTAAAGCAGACTCCCTAGGGATCCCTGGCCTGGGCTGACTAGCGGTCAGGACTGATGCTGCGGCTGGGGGACCCGGTGAAAGAGCTCCCCTGGCTGTGGCATCAGCCCCCCGCTAGAAGGGTCTGGTGCTGGTTTTAATTATAGGGGGACCCTTATGCAATTTTTATCCCCCTATAATTAAAACCAGGACTGACCCTGCAGTCAGGAGCTGGTTCTTAAATTACGGTGGAACCCTAATAATTTTGTTCCCCGTAATTTTAAGAACCAGGACAGGCTGGCAAGTCCGGGGCTGGTTATCCATTTGGGGGGGACCTCACATCATTTTTTAATAAAAAAATAACACATACAACACACTTTGCATTAAAAAACATACACAAATCACTCGGATTTGTGTATGTTCAATGACAACTCGCAGCTCTGGAGGTGGTGCATTGAAAACTTCTATTGAGTCCCTGATTTGAGTGTAAAACGGGTGACTTTAGCAAAACAAATAATGGTAAATCCCTGATTTGTACGAAATAAGTGAAAAGTACTTCAGAATTGAGCCGATGGTGATATAATTTCTCTTGTTCAAAACGGCCGAATTTGCGGCATTAAACCACCCGATTTCAAGCTGAAAAAAATTAAGAAATCATCCTACTTTAATGATAGTAAATTCCCGATTTGTAAAAAAGTGATATTATCAACCGAAAATGCAAATCGGGACCAACACGGATCTTAGTAAATTTACCCCACAGAGTCCATGGCACGCCAAGTGCGATATGAGGGTAGGTGCAGGTGGACACATGGGTATGTGCTCTTGAGGAAAACCATGTTACCATGGTTAAAACAGCTATTGGGCGATTTGAAAATAATGACTATATAATTTTTGGAATAAACATTTTTTTCTTAATCAAAAATAAGTTGCGCTAGCCCTTTCTTTCTTAAAATGGTTGGTATTTACCCCGGACTATAAGTATATAAACTTAATTTTAAATACTAAGAAAGAGCAGCGTATATATATCAAAAGTATTATTTTTTATAAGAATAAATATTACATTGTGCAAATGGTATGCAATCGGGAAGCCGACTGCCTAAATACCGGCAGCCAGCTTCCCGACTGTCATATCCCGGCAAGGGTGAAATGCCGGGCGTCTAGATGTAGACGCCCAGCATTTCCCCGACGCCGGGAGACCGGCACCCGGCATCCCGATCGCAGTGATGCCGGGCGCCGCGAGCAGACAGCCGCGGGGGGGGAGGGTTAGGTTTAGGGCTCCCGGGGGGGACTTAGGGTTAGGCACCCCCCCGGGAGGGTTAGGGTTAGGCTAGGGGGAGGGTTAGGGTTAGGCACTCCGGGGGGGGACTTAGGGTTAGGCACCCCCCGAGGGACTTAGGTTTAGGCAGCGGGGAAGGGGGTGGTTAGGGTTAGGCACTTAGAAGGGGGATTAGGGTTAGGCACTTGGGGGGGAGGTTAGGGTTAGGCACCCCTAAGGAGGGTTAGGGTTAGGGGGGTTAGGTTAGGTTAGTAGATACTCACCTATCCACGATTGGGATTTCCAGCGATGTCGGGCTTCCGCTGCTCGGAACTCTGCTGATGTCGGGCTGCCGCTGACGTCTCTCCTATCATGCACAGCGGGCCGGCCCGGGAGGACGCTGGACGGAGGAGCAGATGCCGGGAGGACGCCGGACGGAGGAGCAGATGCCGGAGCGGGGATTAAAGTAAGTGGAGATTTTTTTTTTTCCCTGTGTGTGTGTGTCTGGGGGTGGGGACGACTACTCCTAAGGGCACTGCTGGGGGGGGAACGGATTACTACTAAGGGCACTGCTGGGGGGGGAACGGACTACTGCTAAGGGCACTGCTGGGGGGGGAAGGACTACTACTAAGGGCACTGCTGGGGGGGATGGACTACTACTAAGGGCACTGCTGGGGAGGGAAAGGACTACTACTAAGGGCACTGCTTGGGGGGAAAGGACTACTACTAAGCGCACTGCTGGGGGGGGAAGGACTACTACTAGGGGCACTGCTGGGGGGAAAGGACTACTACTAAGGGCACTGCTGGGGGGGGGAAAGGACTACTACCAGGAGCACTGCTGGGGCTGGGGGGGGGGGGGAAAGGACCACTACTAGGGGCACTGCTGGGGCTGGGGGGGGAAGGACTACTACTAGGGGCACTGCTGGGGGTACTACCAGGGACACTACTGGGGAGACTACTGGGGGCACTGCACACTGGTGGGACCACTACTGGGGGACACAGCACAGAGGTGGATCACTACTAGGAGTACTCCTGGGGGGACTACTGTTGAGGGGGGACTGCTACTGGGGGCACGGCTGGGCTCGGCTCTGTGTGGCTTGAAGGGGGCCCCCGCAACTTAGTTGCCCTGGGGCCCCCACAAGCCTTAATCCGGCCCTGTATATTATATGTGTGTGTGTGCATGTTTAACGTGTGGTGGGGGAGGGGGGGAGGCTCCTTGTGGCTTGGTGGGGGACCCCACAACTTAGTTTGCCTTGGGCCCCCACAAGCCTTCATCCGGCCCTGCCTGGGCACCAAACCCCCTAGTTATGCCATTGATTTGCAGTCTCTAGAAGCAGACTTCTTGTGCGCATGTGCTGATCGCGATGGCTGACAGATCCATCGCGCGTGTGCAACATGCAACAGACTGGACCTCGCTTCGACCAGACTGCAGTCTGGTCCCCTCATGGACTATGGTAGGGGCCGCCACTGGTCCTACCTCCAGAAAATGAAACAAACAACTGCCTAATGTTATTGATACATGGATAAAAAGAAAAGAAACTAGAGTCTGGATGGGGAAATGTATTTTTATAGAAGAATATATGTACAATCCGAAATCAGCAAAAAAAAAAAATCTAGAAATTAGTATTAGATGGTATTGCTGGAAGGGTGACTGACTCATGAATCATAATTGGGGCACTGAGAAGTGAACCTATCACATCCTCCCCCCGCTGAACAACCCCCTTTCTCTATTCTATGTAATACTCATTTGTCGTTTACCGCAGAGCAAGTAAAAGTTAACTATAGAACTGAACAAACCACAAGAGAAGAGCAAGTAGCAGGCCGGCCCGTCCTGCTATATCTAGGCTCAGTCACAGGTTCCTTTTGTGGCTGCACAAGGCTCAGTGTCTTGGCCTGCAAACATGCCTGCCTCATCTAAACAATGCAAACAGCTACACCAGTCATCACACAAGCAGGAAGCTGTAACAATAGCTAAACTAAAATTCACTTGTCGATAGAAGACAAATGAGTAACAGCCTCAGACATGCATGTAAAACTTCCCACGGTCTGTTAGAACTTAGTGGTCTATTTAAAAAAGGTAGAAAATGGGAGTTTTTTGCAGGATTTTGGGTTTCTGCCTGTATACTAAAGCTCCCTGCTACTAAAGACTGTTAATTAATATTTGCAGAATATCCACTGAAAACATCTATTTATTGGGAGGTATTCACCAACATTATGTATCCTTTGACTGAATGCATAATATCTAGAGGGTCCCTCGTTCCGATCCCCCATTTTGGACCACAATATCAGTCCCAAAGGGGCCCAGTTATCATTAATCGCACTTACAATGCGATCTGGGCACGATATTAGTGCCCATGTTCGCATTGCAGAATGTGATTACATCGTCGGGATGTATTATAGAGCACCCACAGGGACAGGGGCCCCGAAAAGAGCCCGTCCCTGCGATGTGCTCCGAGTGCTGCCGGGGGCTACTGCGCATGCGAGGTCCCGCTGACTGCACATGGACAGCGCCCATTTCTGGGGAAACCCTCTGCCAGGCTGAATCCACGATGTCTAGCCATCTGAAGCTGGTGGTAGCTGCCGGAGCAAATCTCTGGAATACGTCTCAATCCAGAAACTGGTGTATATGACAGCATGGCATCCACAATAGGAACCTACGGAGGATGCGGCTGTCGGTGGGAATGGAGGGATTGCAGCAGGTATCGGAGGTACCTCGGTGATACATCTGGGGGAAACTTAATACTTGCGGTTAACTCCCTAAAACGGGTGCTTTCGGGGATTAAGCCGCGAATATACAATGATAAATGGGCACCATAGAAACATACAAACCTAAAATAAAAAACGAGCAAATCTCCATGGAAATGCAGTGTACACTGTGTACAGTGCTAAACACGAAATGATAAGTCCCTCGGGGACATCACCATATACATAAATGGACTGGCTGAGAGTGACAGACTGTTGTATATGACAGTTGTCCGCTCTCAGCCAATCAGCACTTCCCCATTCTTTTCTATGACAGTGTCCCCGAGTGGCCTGTCAGTTCGCGTTGTCTGTTTTATTATTGTACCAAAATCATTGGAGACCTACATGGAGCAAAAAAAAAATAAAACCCATCCAAGGCTTTGCTAACTATGTAATTGGTTTATTTGGGATTTGTGTTATTTTTTTTGTAATGAAATATTACAATAGTGGTTGCTCAAGTCTTGTGGTTATTGTTGCTCTATGCGTGCCAGTATGCCAGAGCAGTCTGTCTAGGATTTGTAGTCCACCTGTAAAGAACAAGAAACTTTTAAGGGAGCGAAGACGATGAGCTCAGTTTTGGCCATGTTGAGTTTGAGAAAGCGCACAGGCATCCACGAAAGAGGAGCGATGCGGTGATATCAGGGGCGGGATGCAGCAAGGTGAAAAATGCAGTCAAACCCTGAAAATGCGGGTTTGACAGCAATTCTCATATTTACCAAGCCCCGGAATGCGATGCACTTGGGGGCTTAGTTGCCATGGGTAACGCCCTCTTCCTGATGGCGTTACCCATATGGGCTTATCTCCACAGAGTGCTGATAGAGGGATCCAATCGGATCCCTCCCAGCATCCCCTGTGGAGCATGAGTCCTTTTACACATGCACAGAAGCATGGCGGAGGGGCTTCTGGGTCATAGACCCTGAAGTCCCTTCACCGTAAAGGGCCACTCTCACCAGCAGATCGGTCCTTTGCAGGGATCGTCATGCATACTGGCATTTCCAATGCTGACATGCATGTGATGACCGGCGGAATCATCGCAACGCGAGTGCGATGCAACATGCATCCCGCCCTAGGAGAAGAGAGGTAGAGTTCAGTGTTGTTGGCATAGAAATGACACTGGAGGACGAAGAACTGATGAGTTCACCAAGGGAGGAGGTATACAAAGAAAAGCGGGCTGAGGGACAGAGCACTGTAGGGTGCCCACAGGAATAATTAATGGAGAGTAGATGGGATTAGAGACATAGAAGAGAGCAGTTGATGAGTTTGGAGATGAAACAGAAGATAAAGGTGCCAGAGAGGCCAGCGATCTGGAGGGTAATCAGCAGAAGAGTGTGATACATGGTGTCAAAGGTGTCAAAGAGATGTCCAGGATGATGAGCAGGGAGAAGGGGATGCAATCATATCCCAGCCATATCCCGGCGAGGGTGAAATTCCCTGTGTCTAGCTGTAGATGCCGCTCATTTCACCGATGCCGGGAGACCGGCGCCCGGCATCCCGATCGAAGGAATGCCAGGCGCCATGAGCGGACAGCCACGCAGTGGGGGGAGGGTTAGGTTTAGCGCACCCGGGGGGGACTTAGGGTTTGGCACCCCCCCCAGGAGGGTTAGGGTTAGGCTAGGGGGAGGGAAGGTTAGGGTTAGGCACCCCCCGGGGGACTTAGGTTTAGGCAGCGGGGAAGGGGGGGTTAGGGTTAGGCACTTACAGGGGGATTAGGGTTAGGCACTTGGGGGGAGGTTAGGGTTAGGTACCCCTAAGGAGGGTTAGGGTTGGGGGTTAGGTTAGGTTAGTCATTACTTACCTTACAACGATCGGGATTTTCAGCACTGTCGGGCTGCCGCTGCCGGGATCTGTTCCAGTGTCGGGCTGCCGCTGCCGGGAATGCGGCCGGCGGTATTTCATACCGATTACGGGAGAAGTGGCCCCTGGTGAGAAGATCAGTAGTGATTTTGGCCAGGGCAGTTTCATTGGGACGGAGGGAGTGAAAGCCAGATTGGAGAGGATCAAGGACAGAATTGTCAGCGAGGTAGCAAGTGAGACGTTTGTAGACAACCTGACGGAGTAATTTGGACGCAAAAAGGAGAAGAGAAATGGGGATATAGTTGGAGAGTGAGAAGTGGTCAAGGTTGTTTTTTTTTTTTAAAAGATGAGAAAGAGTATGTTTGAAGGAAGAGGGGAAGATGCCAGAGGAGAGAGATAGATTGAACCGGTGAGCAAGGTGGGAGCAGAGATATTCCTTGTGGTCACATGAATTGCAATTACTTTAAAAATAAATTTAAGAACATAAATAATGTATTAATATTGTTGAGATTTACAATGTGTATATGAATAAATTATTAATGAATTACTCCAATCGATTTAATATGATCTTAAATATGTTTTTGAAGCAATTATATATACCATCCCATCACCCACTACGTTCACACAACGGCAACCGACCACAAGTTTTCAAGAAGATAAGTGTGTTCAGTTAATTGTACCCCTGAGGAAATCCCATTGGAGCTGTAGATGAAACGCGCTGAATGTGGAGATCCTTCTGTCCTAATCCAATTGGATTAGATTCAGACATTTGCTTTGTATGCTGTCATAATAAAATAAGATGTCAATGTTTTTTTAAATATAGTTTAAATATAGTTTGTTTGTAGTCTTAGAATACTACACTAAAATGGTAGCATTTTTTTTCCTAAGCCTATTTGCTGAATGTTATCACTAGTATCCAGAAATTCTACAAAGCCCTGGAGTAGTCTTTTGGAGTGGTCCTACATTGAGATTGGTTAAGATAAAAATACACAGATAAGCCCACATTCCTTTTATTTTTGGTATGGGAACACACATTCTAAATTTGGATTTGGTTCACAATTGGTGTTCATCATTTAGCACTAGGAGTCATCTTTTTGTGTTTTTCTTTTCATTTCCAAACATCCTTTGTCAGCTGGGGATGTTTATGAACTAAGGAGCTGATTCAGACCCGGGCGCTAAGCTGCGCTCTCTCGCAGCTAAAAGGGGCCGGGTATGCAAATTCCGCGTTCGCACTGTCTGGTGTAAGGACACCCTCTATGTCTTAGCAGAGCAAACGCACGCCAGTCTAAAGATGCCCACTTTTCTTTCTTAACACACATCATCTCCAGGAAGTGTATGATTAATCAGAACCATCGAGAGCCATCGGAGCTGCACACAGCCCTTGAGGTCGACCCTACCCCACCGCAAGCACTGCGATCACTGCAGGCTGAAGTACAACCAAGGTACGTGTACAATGACGCTTCCATGCTAATTATGCACACCCATAAGACGCCATTTAGACGCCCAGACACGCCTGCGTTTGCACCACCAGTCCCCTGTTCACAAGCACCTTTCCCTGTTACCACCTACAAACGGCTCATTCTGTCACTCAAAGTAGCGGCCAGTCTGTGTACTACGAGCGCATGATTCCCAAACGCAATGACTGGTTCGCACATGTGTATTTTGACACATTCGCATGCGGAAACGGGCGACAATTGCCCACAGCGTGCGTCCGCGGCTTAGCATCTGGGTCTGAATCAACTCCTAAGTACCACATCAAGTTTCTGTTTTGTTATATATTTTTATATATATATATATATATATATATATATACAGTGGTCGAAGTGGGAATTTTATAGTGGGGGTATGGAAAATCTAAGGTTGCAGTTATGTGCGCACCGAAGTAGTAGCAGTAGTGCCCCTTGAAGTAGTGCCCATAGTAGTAGTAATAGTGCCCCTTGAAGTAGTGCCCATAGTAGTAGTAGTAGTGCCCCTTGAAGTAGTGCCCAAAGTAGTAATAGTGCCCCTTGAAGTAGTGACCATAGTAGTAGCAGTAGTGCCCCTTGAAGTAGTGCCCATAGTAGTAGTAGTGCCCCTTGAAGTAGTGCCCATAGTTGCAGTAGTGCCCCTTGAAGTAGTGACCATTGTAGTAGTACTAGTGCCCCTTGAAGTAGTGCCCATAGTAGTAGTAGTAGTGCCCCTTGAAATAGTGACCATAGTAGTAGTAGTGCCCCTTGAAGTAGTGCCCATAGTAGCAGTAGTGCCCCTTGAAGTAGTGCCCCTAGAAGTAGTAGTAGTGCCCCTTGAAATAGTGCCCATAGTAGTAGTAGTAGTTCCCCTTGAAGTAGTGCCCATAGTAGTAGTAGTAGTGCCCCTTGAAGTAGTGCCCATAGTAGTAGCAGTAGTGCCCCTTGAAGTAGTGCCCATAGTAGTAGTAGTAGTTCCCCTTGAAGTAGTGCCCATAGTAGTAGTTTCCCTTGAAGTAGAGCCCATAGTAGTAGTTTCCTTTGAAGTAGAGCCCCCTTACACATAAACACACAGACAAACACACATAAAAACATACTCACGTGAAGCCCCGCTCCGGTGCCCGCCGCCGTCCGCCACAGTACACAGTGCATAGTCCTCTCCCGTCAGCTCCGCACTCTGCACTGTGGGAGAGGGAGAGACATCATGGAGACGTCATGACGTTTCTCCTCTACACGCACTGCAGGAGCCGGGAGGTGGAGCTCAGGAGTGAGCTCCATCCTCCGGCTGCAGGGAAGGAGTCGCCGGGCGCCTGCTGGTAACACAAACTCAGCAGGTGCCCGGCATATGGAGAAGGCAGCATCAGCGCCTTATCCATATGCCTCTCGGCGGCGAGCGGGTCAGTGCTGGAAGTGCCGGTATACCATACCGTTGTATACCGGCTCACTTCGGAACACTGTATATATATACTTGAATGAAGTTCAGAGATTTTAATATAATCTTCAAATTGAACACATTCATAAAATAAAGCTCAACAGAGCACAAAACACATTGTAATTTCACACTCCCAGCATAGTCTGGAGCTCCAGGGCTGATTATTCTGTCTAGTGTGAGCAGACAGAGGGACGTGAATCACAGCCAGGGGAGTAGAGAGCCGGCCCGGGCCCAGTTGACGTGGTTTAATTGAGGGACAATCGGTAAAAAAAATGTTTGCTTCCGCACTGGGGACCTCATTCAGAGTTGGTCGCGAGCGCCAATGCGCTCATAACCGACTCGATGGTTTGGCCTGCGCACGCGTAGCGGCCGCACTGCGCGTGCGCAAGCCCCGGAGCGACAGAGAAACTCGGTTGCTCCGGAGCTCGTTACCAAAGGGGCGGCTGTCGATGTTGATCGACAGCTGCCCCCGTTTGGTAGGCGGGTCGGGGGGGGGTGGTTTCCAAAACAGAGGCATTCCTTTACGAACGCCTACCATTTTGTGGGCGGCCGCAATGACATCATCAGTGTCTCATCGTAAGCCCCGATGGTCGCAATGGTCTTGACCATCGCGACCATCTCCCTTAGCGGTCGTTAGAGCTGTGGGTGTTAACCCACAGCCTAACGACCGACATGGAGGCGGCCGTTCAGGATGCAAGCGGCCGCCCTGTTTCTGAGCGACCGCTTGCATCCTATGATCACCTCTGAATGAGGCCCAGTGTGCCTCTCAGTCTGGTGCAAAGCCAGGGGGAAGGCGGGTGCTGGGCTGCTGACAGGTAAGAGGAAGGGGGGCAGCATTCCCCTAACATTCTCTGTGTCAAAGGCTATATTATATATCATAGGATGCAAGCGACCGCTTGCATCCTATGATCACCTCTGAATGAGGCCCAGTGTGCCTCTCAGTCTGGTGCAAAGCCAGGGGGAAGGCGGGTGCTGGGCTGCTGACAGGTAAGAGGAAGGGGGGCAGCATTCCCCTAACATTCTCTGTGTCAAAGGCTATATTATATATATATATATATATATATATATATATATATATACATATAAATTTATTAAGGGACAGGGGCATAAAGAATTAGTAGGGGAGTGGGTGCAGAACAGTATGGGACGGGGGGCTGTGGTGGTATACAGGAGGCAATGGAGTCGGTGGGGAGGTTAGAATGGAGCAGAGCAGGGGGGTTAGGATGGAGTTGAGCAGGAGGGGTGGGCGTGGAGTATGGGATGAGTAGCAGTCAGAGCTGGGGACAGGCAAAGACAGTGGGGGCCTCATATGATAATGTCCTCCACTAGCCTGTAATAATTTAACAAGATCTGAATGCACATGCAGTAGGAGCCAGGATATGTGCCCATGGATGGGGAGGGGTAGGGACGGAGCAGAGCAGGGGTAGGATCACCAGCAGACAGAGAGAGGGGCTGGAGCTGGATAGATTGGGAGAGGAGCAGGAATAAGATAACACTGCTTATGCAGGGTCCCTTGATGTGTGCTACAAGTAAAAATGTTTTCATCAAAATATGAAGTAACTCCCCGTGCTTTATAATGGCTAGTGCAGAGCTTCTGTGATTTTTGTTTGAACTGAATTCCCCTCTCTGACTTTAAAATAATCTTTGTGACCTGATTAATTAACATGCACTTCTCAGAAATATCATTTCCTTATGAGACTAAGGCCCTCATTCAGACCCGGACGCAAGTGACCGTTCGTACGTTTGGCGTACGTAAAAAAATATTTAAATTCAAGCACTCGCTCGTATTTTCGCACGCAGACAAACATCCTCCCCAAACTCAAGCGACCCCTCCTCTAACTAACGAGCATGCCAAATAGCGAGCGTACATCCCCGAAGTGGCTTGAAGGGAACGCACGCACTAGTACTACCCGGAAGTTGGACTGTCAGATTTCGATTAACTGCTCGTTTATTCTGCCTACCTCCCTCAATCGTATCATGCCAATCAATATATCAATACGCTAAATTTTTTTTTTTTTTTTTAACACAATGCAATAAACTTTATTCATGTCCGTGTTTGTGTTTACCCGCAGAATACGTACGGCTTAAACATTCGCTTTTAATTGTCAAAATACATGTTAGCCCCTATTAAATAATTGTTCTATTTGTTTTTCTACCCGCATATTTCCCGGAGTTCATTTCTTTATTTAAATTTGCTTACGCATGTCACTGCATCAAGCCTATCATAAGTCTCAAGAGATTTCTGGCCCTGTCGAACACATGACTCATACACTTGGTTCTGTTAATTACCCAAATACATTAGCCAATCAAAAAATTTTGGGGCACTTTATTAAAAATTATTTTTAATAAAAACACCATTGCATTCATGAGAGCCTCCGCATTCACCAGGCGCGAGCTGCTGGTGCTAACGGAGGTCATGGATAGGCGGATCACCAGCCAGCCTCCACCCATCACCAACCGCGAAAAGCGTTCCGCATATGCGGAGGTACGGGCCCGCCTGCGCTCCTTCGGCTCACGCCGCCAGATCGGGCAGCTGGAGCGCAGGTGGTCGGACCTGCAACGGCGGACGCCCAGCTTGCTGGCATGCTTTCGCATGCAGATCGCCGAAAGTAAGTTTTATGGATTGTGGTTTTCATGTTTGTCTTTGTGGCCCTAACTGCGTGTGCATGTTTTCCCTGTATTTCATATTTATTCATTGTACTCATATCTGCATGGCCATGTTTTCCCTGTATTTCATATTTATTCATTGTACTCATATCTGCATGGCCATGTTTTCCCTGTATTTCATATTTATTCATTGTACTCATATCTGCATGGCCATGTTTTCCCTGTATTTCATATTTATTCATTGTACTCATATCTGCATGGCCATGTTTTCCCTGTATTTCATATTTATTCATTGTACTCATATCTGCATGGCCATGTTTTCCCTGTATTTCATATTTATTCATTGTACTCATATCTGCATGGCCATGTTTTCCCTGTATTTCATATTTATTCATTGTACTCATATCTGCATGGCCATGTTTTCCCTGTATTTCATATTTATTCATTGTACTCATATCTACATGGCCATGTTTTCCCTGTATTTCATATTTATTCATTGTACTCATATCTGCATGGCCATGTTTTCCCTGTATTTCATATTTATTCATTGTACTCATATCTGCATGGCCATGTTTTCCCTGTATTTCATATTTATTCATTGTACTCATATCTGCATGGCCATGTTTTCCCTGTATTTCATATTTATTCATTGTACTCATATCTGCATGGCCATGTTTTCCCTGTATTTCATATTTATTCATTGTACTCTTATCTGCATGGCCATGTTTTCCCTGTATTCCATATTTATTCATTGTACTCATATCTGCATGGCCATGTTTTCCCTGTATTTCATATTTATTCATTGTACTCATATCTGCATGGTTCGTTTTTTTTGGAGGGGATTCGAAAATGGTGTTTTTCGCGGATTTGTGTTGAAACTAACAACAATTTGTTTCACATCTTTTAGGGGCCCAGCGAAGACTACGCCGTCATCGTCCGACCAGACGTCGCTCACGGCCACTCACCCCAACCCCCAGCCAACACTCCACTACCACTAATTCCCCTATTCCCCACTCCTCCCCAGCCTTCCATGACCCTCAGGCAGAAATTTCGGGGCTCCTTCCCCTCCGTCCCAATTCCCCCTCTCCTCCAACCACCCCTCTTAGAATTACCCCCTCCCCGGAGTCGGTAATTACCCCGCCCCAATCTTTGGGGAATGGAGGCACCTCCGAGGAGGAGAATGGAGGGCCCTCCGGAGCTGGCATTGTATCTTCCGGTATGTTTTTCTTTGCGTTTTTTTATCGACACAAACTGTTTGTATGTAATCATGTGTGGCTCCTTTTTTGGGGGTTTTTGGCTACACTTTTGGGGATTTTGGCGATTGCCTTTACCTGTTACTGCTGATTTCAACATACACATATCACACCTGTCGGAATTTGTACATTGGCCTTGTATTTTTGGCCTACACCATTTTAGTTTGATGTGTTTTAATGGTGTAATTATGTTTTTTTTTTGGGGGGGGGGGTTTTGGTTTTGGCTTGTTTTTTAATGTGGTTTCAGTATTGTTGTATTAATCCCCACACTTTTCTCACCCACAGAGGAACAGAGGCGTCGGGCAGAATTATCCGCCTGTGTGACCCGGATGCGCCACAATATAATCGGTGTGCTGGTGGTCCTTGACCATATGTCGGTCCTCCTTAGGGATTAGTTTTTTTTTTTTTTGGCCCATTTTATAAATAAAGTGTTATTTTTGAAGTAACGTTCTGGCTCATTCGTTTTTTCTAAATCACAGATTGTTTACCCTGACATAAGTAGACTGTTCCTGCAAGGATTTCCATTTTTTGACACTAAGATTGTGTGTTGTATTTTTATGTAAAACAGCCACAAGAAACACCTAACAGTAACAATCTCATTTCCCTTTTTTGGTGTAGTCACAATTAGATATTACTACATTTTACAGGTTCCTAGTTGGGGTGCAAGCTGCTTAGGCCAATCTTACGAAGCCAAATGATTGTACAAATCAAGAACTGGTTGATGAAGGACCATGCCAACATGATTCCACAAATATGGCGTTGCAATATGGGTTCCAGAATATATCCCCAAAATTTCCACATACAGGTTTTTTAAGGGTAGCAGGAAGTAGTCATCGTTGGAGTGCCAAAGATTATGTGAAAAAACAGAAGATGGAGAAAATAAAAATAAATAATTAGATGTTCTCAAACAAACCCTACCACATTAGGTATAAACACTGTTGTTTTGTCAATAATTACCTAAAAAATCTGGCCACCACATCATCGCATATGGCCCCCCCACATACTGACCTCCGACCAACCTCAGGGGGGCCATCCTCAGGTAAGGCATCCTCTGGCTGCATTGGGACACCACTCCTTATGGCGATGTTGTGAAATATCCCACACAGGACCACAATTTTCGAAACCATATCCGGCAAATACATGAGCTCGCCACCAGAGCGGTGGAGGCATCTGAATTGGCCTTTTAAAAGGCCGATACAGCACTCCACCACTTGCCTGGTGGCTGTAAGTGCGAAATTATACTCACTTTGTGGCCCTGGTGTTGGAGCCAAATAAGGAGTGAGCAGCCAGGGCGTGCAAGGGTAGCCACTGTCTCCTGTGAAAAAGAATCGTCAACATCAGGCTCACTCTGTATGAAGCTTAACATTGTTATGTACTAAAGGTCTCCACTTACCCAGAAGCCACGCATCACCAGCTTGTAGGTTGGTTAATTTGAGCCATATCCCTGATTGCCGGATGATGAAGGAGTCATGTGCACTTCCTGGTAATTTTGCATTCAGGCACAGGATCTGGAGGGAGGCATCACATACCACCATTACATTGAGGGAGTGATAGTGTTTCCGGTTTCTAAATATTGCCTCCAGCCATGCTGGAGACTGAAGTGGTATGTGAGTACCATCCACAACCCCTATGATGTGTGGGAAGCCAGCTATTTGGTGAAAATTGGCCTTGGCCACACTAAGGGCACCCATATCCAAAGGCATTTGAATAAAATGATGGAGGTGCTTGAAAAGTGCCTCCATCACTGCCCTCAGGATCCGGGAAAAGGAGGATTGTGAGATGCCCGCCACTATTCCCACCATTGTTTGGAATGATCCTGAGGCACAGAAATGTAACACCGCCATAAATTGCGTAAGTGGTGGTATTGCTGTAGGACTGTCAATTTGCCGCTCAAGATCACTCTCTATTAATGAGAGAGTGTCTATGATGATTTTTGGAGGAAGACGGTAGCGTCTTAAAACCTCATCATCGGGCATTTCAAAAAGGGTGACATGTGTTCGAAATATCTGGGGCCTTGCACGCCTACGATGCCTACGCCTGGGACGAGATTGAGGTTGGTCGGCTTCCGGGAGCAGGGCCAGAACAATCCGACCCATATCAACCTGAAATGGCAAGATTTGAATGTCAGGCTTTTTACCCCCCCCAAAAAATAAAAATTTTTACTTAGCTTGAAGATACCATCCATTGATGCTTACATGCCGGGGTATTGTCATGATATGTTGAAACTGAAAATAATCACAACATAAATATACATCATTTTATGCTGGCCATTTCTGTTTCAAAAATTTAAGCAAGACAAAACATAAAAGGGGACACACACACATTTGGGCAAAGAGCAAAACGACGTTGCGCACACTACGTCAAATTGAGGCCAAATGTAAGCAACAAATGCTACCGAGAAAACACAAACAATTTTAAGGGATGAATAAGCATTTCACAAAGTGCTAATTAGTTCGAAAATACAAGTCACAATAGTAAGTAGTAAAAATGCGCTAATTAGTTTGCAAATACAAGTCACAATAGTAAGTAGTAAAAATGCGCTAATTAGTTCGCAAATAGAAGTCACAATAGTAAGTAGTAAAAATGCGCTAATTAGTTTGCAAATACAAGTCACAATAGTAAGTAGTAAAAATGCGCTAATTAGTTCGCAAATACAAGTCACAATAGTAAGTAGTAAAAATGCGCTAATTAGTTACAACAACGCCGCGTAAATAAAAAAAATAAAAAAAAAAGATTTCGGATTTGGAAAAACAAAGGTTACATGTGTAAGGCCAACCAAAGTTGCGTAAAGACAAACAAGAACATTTCCAAAACAGTTTAACAAATGAACTTACCAAGAGATAATATATAAGAATCCGGAGCAAAAGGTCTTTGGGGCAGAGCCAAAATAAAACCTAAGAGAGATGAAATGACGGGAAAAAATTATTAGAAATTTCTTAACCAGAATGAGAGACAAATTGACCCAAAGTTAGACTTCCCCAAACTTACCAAAACTGGAAACGACAAAAAAAATTCAAAACGAAAAAAAACGAACGGAAATCAAAAAACGAATATATCCAAAGAAACTACTTCCAAAAACGCAAACTCCTACACCAGCCAACAATCAACTCCAACCAACGTAATCTCCAACATTCAAAAAACGCCACCTCAAATCGAGACGCCCCAAGCCATAAATAGTGTTTCGTTTCCCGCACAAATTAAGGAGGGATCATAGGAACACACAATCAATGATGCGGCCGCAAAATAAGGACGCATGTATAAATACGTCACGAGACAAAAACAAAATTCTGGTGTATTTCTTGTTTGGAGCTCAGACATGGCTACAGACCAGGGAAACAATGGACAACAGTCTGGCGGTAAGTATTTCATGCATTTTGACTCAATGATTAATTAGAAACATAATATTGTGCAAGTTGTGAAGTTGAGAATTCTCCAAATTTACACAAATAGGTGAGGAGGATGACATGGAAGAGGCTGCTGGGCCCAGTATTCCGGGCAAAGCTGCCAAAAAGAAAAGGCAGCCACAATTCACAAGAAAGGAGATGGAGGTTTTGATTCAGAAGTGTGTGGACATCCTGCCACAGGCAGACAGGAATATGAGTTCAAGCCAGAAGTGGAGAATGTGGGAAGAGGTAGCCGTTGAGGTCAATAGGGTGGGTGATTATGTCCGTCTAGCCCGGGATGTCAAACGGCGGTAAGTAAACACTTGACCACCCTAAAACCAAAAACAAAATCAAATAAAAAATAATGTTTCCTTTTTCACCCACAGATGGGGCGACTTCAAATATCGTCTGAAACAAAAAATGGCGGACAGGGCTAGGCATGCAAGGGGGACAGGTGGAGGTCCCACCCCTGTGTCATTGGAGTTGACTGATTTAGAAGAGCTGGCACAGGGGTGTGTGCAGGCTGTGGAGGTGTTTGGCGTGTCCAACATGGATACGGACATGCCAGACTTTGCGGCTCCTCATGTTGTCCCAGGTAAATATTGTGATGTCACCAACTCTGAAATGTTATTGTGCCAATATGTAGATTCTAATGTGAGTCTTTTCTCATTTTTCCAACAGAGACACAGGCGGATGAGTCTGCTCCAGAGGGGAGCCATGGTCGCAGAATTTCGGCAGGCTCTGCAGGGGATGAACCAGTACATCCGGCTGAGGACCCTGCAGAAGCCAGTCCAGGGCAATCCCCCTCGCAGGCAGTGTCCCTCCTCACAGAACTCAATTTTAAATCGGATTTCCATACGGAGATTCTGCAGAGGATGGATGCCAGTCTGGTACGAGTGGCTGAGGCCCTGGAGCAAAATGCTGCGGCCAACGTTACCATTGGTCAGGCCCTGGCGGAAAATACCAGGGCCAACATCCGCATCGCCACTGCCCTGGAGCAGCTTGTTTGCCAGCACATGGTGGAGCCGACCTCCCTTCCTGCCGGAACATCAGGATCCTCCACCTCTGGCACAACATCAGCCAAACCTCCAAATGTGCCTAGCCCTGTGCCTAGTCCAGAGGCCACAACATCTGCCTCTGGACAGGCCAGCCCGATGACATCCCGGACCCGGTCTGGCGCCCTCCCTCCCCCAGCCAAACGGCCGAAAAAACGGTGACAGCATTGGCTACTTTTCCCACACTCCTTCTGTGCTTGCCTCATATTCCTTTCTGGCCAAAACTTCCCTCTCCTTTCTTGTGAATTGTTTTTAATTTTTGCATTTACGTTTACCAAAAATTTATTGTTTGCACAATTAATAAATATTGTGGAATGAACACTGCCAAAAATGTTTTGGTTAAATATGTGCATTTATTTTTTGGGGGATACCAATAAATTTACAACAAATGTACGACTTTGTATTCTGACATTATTGTAAAAATGGGTTACATTTAATCCGGGCCCACAAGCCAACAACGTTCAACCTAAAAAATTACACATTGGAAAAAAAGGGCTCGTTAAGGAACGTTTAAAACATTACCTAAGGAGGAAAAATCACCTTGCAAACACAAAATGAGGCACCAAACCTAAACATGATGACATTATTGTTACAATAGTCCAAAAACAACACATTGCGGCCAAAATACACCCCCACAAATGTACGCTAATTGATTGTGTAATCCAGACATTAGCAGCTATGATTTCCACCTGCGTTCAGTTTTGTGCTATCCAAAAAAACTGCTTTCCAAACACATACCAAGCCGGGTTTCAATCAAACACTAATTGATTTTCTGACAAGCCGTGATTAATCGACGCTACATCGTGGAGTGCCGGGACGGAGGAGAAGGCCATCGCCACTGTCGTCGAGTTATCCAGCCCCTAAGCTGTGCGAGCATTTTGAAGGGAAAGAGGATCATCCAGTGACGTATGAGTTGGTACGAACACATTTGACGTTCGCATTTGTTAATGTATGTACGCCCAAAAAACGCCTCGCCACGCCTGCGTTTTTCCATCTCCTCCGCCGTCAACACCCAAAAATGCCCTGTTCTGTCAATCACATTTGACATGACACTTCCTGTACGCTATTTGACGAACGAGACAAAATAAGCTCGCAATCTGCCGTACGCACATGCGCAGTGTAACACCGACGCATGCGCGGTTAGTCAACATCGGAATGCAACGAGCGTACTGCTGGTAACGAGCGGCTCTGAATCAGGGCCAAAGTCGGTTTAATGGTTTTTATGTTCTCCCCGTGTTTTACTGGGCTTCTCACGGTGCGTAAACGCAGTGGTAGGTTACTGTTAGCGTGTTTGTGTGGAATAGAATTGACTGTAAACTGGGGCAGGCACTGATGTGAATGATTAAGCAATCTCTATAAAGCGCTAAGCGTAATATGTTAGCACTATATAAATAAAGGTTAATAATACACTATGCAGACAAGAAGATTTGCGCTTTAAACAGAATAGACCTGACTTGTGCAACACTGGTTTAATTGACTTTATGTTTCTATAGTCAGCAAAATCTTAAGACATTGGTACTTCTGCAAATAGAAGTGTGCTAACCTGCAAATACTGTATGTGTTTATATACATGAGACGTTACTTTCTATATGAAGGATACATTTAAAGTCCATTCAGTGATCCTAAAAGCCTCTAGTGGACAAACCTTAATGTTACAGGTTAGAATATTATTATTAGTTACAGGTTGTTTTGTACTAGCAGGGAACACAGTTCAAATAAAAAAAAATATTAAAATACATTTTTATTTATTGGTAAATACTATTTAATCAGTTTTAAAAAATACTTGAATAGTCTCATTTTATTAAGAAAGCGACCCACAAACACAAATCAGGGTTTAATAAAAGATTGCACCATGGCCATCAGACTGGAAAATTTTGAGCATTTCTATTTCCGATCTAAGGGGTCTATATACTAATCCTTGGAGAGAGATAAAGTGGATGGAAAGCACCAACCAATCAGCTCCTAACTTCCATGTCACAGGCTGTGTTTGAAAAATGGCAGTTAGGAGCTGATGGCACTTTGCGCCTGATTCAGACCCGCTCGCGAGCGCATAGCACTAGCAAGCGGGTCGATGGCCGGGCCTACCACAAGGGTCTCGTCACAAGCCCGATGGCCGCGACCATCATGACCATCACCATGCCGCCCGCTAAAGTTGTGGGTGGTCACCCACAGCTTAGCGAGCGGCCTTGAGGACAGTAATAAAAAAAATAACCGGCCCGCCCTGATTCAGAGCGAGCGCTCGCAAATAGCGAGTGCCTCTGAATCAGGGCCTTTATCTTTATCCACTTTATTGCTGTCCAAGGCATAGTACAGAGACCCCTAACTTTGTACCCAGAATCTCACATAACTTGCTTTTCCCTTTATCTTATTGCTACCACCCTCTTTGGATTCAATGATTAGGAATCGGTATGAATTACCAATGGACAGGATGCGGCTGTCAGTACACTGACAGTCGCATCCCGATATCCCGATTGTTCAAATCCCAACATGGGATAAGTAATGTTCCCCTGTCCTATTTACCCCCTAACCCTAACCATCCTATCCTGCATCCTTATACTAACCCTCCCTGCCCCGAACCCTAACCCTCCCGGTAAGTGCCTAAACCTAACTCTCCCCTCTTAGTGCCTAACCTAATCCCCCCACCTGGAGCATAACCCTAACCTCTCCCCTCCCGCAGACTAACCCAAAGTGCCCCCCAGGCTGCTAAAGCTAACTGTCCCGTCCCCCCGTGGCCGATACTTACCTTTCCCCAGTGTCCTTACAATCGGGATGCCATCTGCTGGGATCCCGACGTTGTCTTCCCCCCCATGTTGGGATTTCGGCGCCAGTGTTGTCTCAGCGATCGGGATTCCGATGCCGGTGTGCCGGCAGATGGCATCCCGCTTGTCGGGATCCTCACCACATCCCCAATAACTATACAAACTGTAAATAGCCAGTTGGAACCTTTATAATACTGTTTTTGTGTTTAACAGCAAGGTGTTGCTGAACACAATTTAAAATAAGCTTCAATGGGTAGAAGTTGTTTGGTATGGGTCTGTTCAGGGTTGACCCACCCGATATGCCGAAAAACACAGGAGTATAAAGTGCCAGCCAGCAGAGGGAGCCATAAACAGCTTCCTGTAGTAAGCTGCCCGGCCACAATTCAGTCCCCAGTGCAACCGAACAGTGGAGAGAGGACCCCAGGGCTTCCCCTCCACTCTGCCTGCCACCCAATCACAATTCAGCCCACAATGCGACCACACAGAGTAGAAAGGGCCCCAGTGCTGCTATTCCATTCTGGCTCCGACTGCACTTAGCAGTAGCACACCTAGACCCAACCAAGGGAATAAGGGAGACACCGGAGGTGTTCATGGTGTGGGGGTTATGTGCTACTGCCAACCATCAGTAATGGGGTCAGACCGTCACTGGGCCTCTTTTACAAATAAGGGCAATTCTTTGACAAAGAAATGGGTTTTGCACTGCATATGTGCAGAATTTGCTGCTGTCTTTCGATTTCTTGCCCCTTTCACTTATATCAGGGGCATCAACATGCAAGCAGTGATAAATGTACATTTTTGGGTCCCTGAAGCTTATACTGCTATGGGGGCCCCTTAGAGTTAGTGTTAGTATTATAGTTGTGCGCCGACCCCTATGTTTTGGTTTTGGATCTGGATCTCCCCTGGTTTGGATCTGGATTGATTTTGCTAAAACCGCCCTTCCGTGTTTTGTTTTGGGGTTTTTGTTTTGGATCTGTATTTAAAAAATAAATAAATCATAAACACAGCTAAAATCACATAATTTGGGCTTGTTTTTGTTCCTACAGTATTATTAACCTCAATAGCATTTAGTTCCACTCGTTTCCAGTCAATTTTGACCACCTCACAGCTCACTATATTGTTTTCATCCAGTTTAGGCCCAAAATTTGCACCAAGCTAGCTGGCTGACTAAGCTAAGTGGCAGCACTAGGCGGCACAACATGTAGCAGTTCAACTTCCAACATGGCACATCAGGAAACAAATATTTGTATTATTCAATAGAGGCCTGAGGGAGTTGGAGTATGTATGTAGTTGAAGGCAGGGACAGGAAGGGTTGATTGGTAGTAAATTTAATTTCATTTTTTGATTCCAAAGTAAATTTATGAGGGAGAAGGGGAGGGGAGGAGGGGAGGCATTTACAAAAAGTATTTGATTAATTCACATCAGTTCTTGTCTCAGAAGAATCCTTGAGTGCCATGCCTGCTGCTGGGAGTGGATTTTTTATTCTCAGAAGAGGACCAGGAAGACTTCTAGTCGTGCTTTCCAAAACAATTGACTGTTAAATAATCTTTTGCAAAGCTTGCACATGAAAAAGCATTTCCCAACCTGTACAGGAATATAAAAAAAAATATAGGCCCTGATTCAGAGCCGGACGCTCTGACCAGAGCGCTCGCTCTGAATCAGGGCCCACCTTCATAAATATGGAGCGTCCTCCTGGACGCTCGTATAGCTGTGGGTCACCACCCACAGCATATACGAGCGTGCAGGATGATGGTCGCGATGGTCTTGACCATCGCGACCATCACCACTGCGAGCAGAAGCCTGCGGTTGAGTTTCTCAATCAGAGCCAAAATCACTCCCACTGACATCACTAGTGATGTCAGTGGGGCCGGCTTCTGACGGTAGGTGTTCCCTTGGGAACGCCTCCGTCTGGCAGGCACGCCCCCGGCACGCCCACCAAAGGGGGCGTGCTGTCAATCAACATCAACAGCACGCCCCCTTTGATCAGACACTACGAGCGAAGGAAAGTCCATCGCTCGTCGCGTCTCACGCATGCGCACGACGGAGCTCCCTCCGTCGTGCGCATGTGCAGTGCAGACCATCGACCCACTTGCAAGCGGACAACCGCTCGCGAGTAGGTCTGTATCAGGGCCTTAGTCAGTTAGTGGCCTCCAAACTGCCACTTAACTAGCACAGATACAGTATGTGGACAACTGCAAGATTTAAGATTTAAGGTCTTATGTTGTGTCTATCTTGAGAATCCTGCACCTGCTTCTGCTGCTAGGAGTGGATTTTTATCCCAGAAGGGGACCAGGAAGAGTGCTTTCCAAACAATTGACTGTAAAATAATCCTTTGCAAAGCTTACACATGAACATTTCCCAACCTGTACAGGGACATTAAAAAAACATAGTTAGTTAGTTAGCGGCCTTCAAACTGCCATTGTTCCCACTGTCCACTGAACCAGAGCAGATATGTGGACAAGCGGAACAGAGCAGCAAATGCAACATTTCAGATTTAAGGTTTAAGTCTAACGTTGTATATTTCTTGAGAATTCTTGAGCGCCATGCCTGCTTCTGGGAGTGGATTTTCATCACAGAAGGGATGAAGACCTAGTTTCATTTTCCAAATGGATACAGATCTGAAGAGATGTAAATAACTACTGGCAGGAAAAAAAGGCAATTTGGAGGCCCTTACACAAACTTCCTTTGCTTTACTTGAGCTACCCACCCTCCGGTGTGTACTCGGAAAGAGTTTTCAGCACATGCGGGAACCTTGTCAGTGTCAGTGATCGGCCTGACATTGCTTCCCCAAATGTGGAAAAGATGATGTCCATCATAATGAACTACAAATTCTATGAGAAAGACCTTTACCATCAATTATGTGCAAAAATTACAGAGGCACTTGTAATGGTGGATTCCAGGGGGGACAAATTAATATTGTGTGAAGAAGATGATGTATACATCACCCCAGATTATACCATCACCCATGCCTATGTCATCATGTGTTGTGTATAAATTACAGCTACGCTCCCTGTTAGATTGGGGATTCGTTGTCCACTTTAGTATATGTGAGCTCCATTTTAGTCCATATCACCACCACACTCCCTACACATCTTCTGACCTGGGCTACAGGAGGTGCAGCTGGAATATGGTTGCATGGAGTTGCCCCTCTGACTCACTGAAATTCAGGTAGAGGGGCCATGGGTAGGGACTGGGAGTAGGGACACTATAATCAGAGAACGCAGTTCAATTTTTTTAAACCATGTCCTCTATTTTTACATTATTAAAATGTTTATGTGATTCTCAGCTGAGGCTTTTGTGATGTCATGGTTAACGCGCACACACACAGAAAAAATACACAATTTCTTTATTTTTTTTCACACTGGGGGAGAGCACTCCTGATGGACAGAGCACCCCCTGGAGAACATAGCAGCTCCACTTATGGACTGCAGTGACACAGGAGCCACTGAAGCCTCCCTCTTCTGTCTGCAGCACAGCTCCTAGTATAGACAACAACACAGCCCTTATGGAAAACAGGCACAGCCCAGCACAGCAGCCAGCCCTAGAATAGAGTAGACAACAGCCAGCCAGCCCCATGACAAGTGACAACAGCCAGCCCCCAGCCAGCCCCTATGCAGTTCAGTGTCTGCTGATCCAGTGCGACGGAACCTGCTGCGCTATATAAGAAAAGGTTAATAAATAATAAATAAATAAATGGACATTAACCAACCAGCCCCTGACAAGTGACAACAGTAGCCAGCTATAACGCACACACAGCAACAGCACAGCACAGCAATCACAGCCCCCTCCTTCCTCTTCACTCTCCACAGCCGGAATGGAAATGGCGGTGATCACGGGACCTTTTAAACAATCCAAACCCACGAGAATACGACAGTGGGATGATGACGTTTTGCCTCGTTTTAGATCAGAGTCAGCCGGGAAAACCCGAGCCGACTCGGATCTCGGCTCGGAACGTCAAATTCGGGTGGGTTTGGTTCTCTGAGAACTGAACCCGCTCATCCCTAGTTAGTATAATACCTCTTTTCCGCCAAAAATCCAGGTCCGACCTGGGTTTTTGGACATGATTCCAACCCTGGTCAGACCCAGGTCAGACCCATTTACACTGCACCTTCGATCTGGGTTACTCCCAGGTCAGCCCTGTTCACACTGAACTCAGTTCTGCACTGCTAAACCTGTGAGGTCATAAAAAGTGGGAGGTGACTGCTCCACAACCATCAATCAGCTCATTTTAGGCATGACCCAGGTCAGATAACCCGGGTTGCACCGTTTACACTGCACCATTACCCGGGTCCATCCTGGGTCCAACCCTGGTAGCTACCTGGGTTGGATTGCAGGGTCACTTGACCCAGGTTATTTTTCAGGGACCCTTTTACACTGAGCCGGGTAGACCCAGCAAAAACCCAGGTTTTTGCTCTGGTGTAAAAGGGGTATTAGGGTTAGTGTTATAGTCAGCATTAGGGTTAGAGTTAGGGTTATCATTAGATTTAGAGTTGGATTAGGGTTAGGGTTAGTAACGGAAGATGTATTAGGAACAGAAGATGGACCAAAAATATATACGACAGTTGAATGTTCTGTTCTTCATCACCATTGTAACTATGAATTATGCTAAAACCACATATTGACTGGCACCTGATTACTGGCAGCACAGTGGCGTAGTGTATGGAATTGCTGCATGACAGCACTAAGGTCATGGGTCCAATTCCGGCAAAGGGCCCTATTTGTGTGGAGTTTGTATGTACTCATTGTTTGCATGGGTTTCACCCAAGTGCTCCGGTGTACTCTCACATTCCAAAAAGCATACTGGTAATGGCTTCTTAATTGGCTTCTGGTAAAATGAACTTTGATGTGTATGTGCGTGTACTAGTATGGCTGGGAATTTGGACTTTAAGCTCCAACATATCAGGGACTGACTTGAATGATAAATGTTCTCTGTACAGTGCTGCGTCAATTGCTGGTACTATATAAATAAGTGATGATAATAATACACATACTGGGCAGAGACATAGAGGTAATAGGACAGCTGCAGTGTATTAAATGAACTGAACGCTTGTTTGCACCTGAACTCCTGTTTATGTCATCACAGTAAATGAATCATGGAGGAAATAACAGGTCAGTGGTTTTAAAACATGACCCAGTAACCAGTGCTTGAAGACCAGTCTTGTATCCTGCAATTAGCTTAGTTAAGGCGGACTGTCCCGTCTTCTGAATTTCTGAATTTCCCTGCAATAACACACTGGTCCTAATTCAGACCCGCTCGCGAGCGCTGAGCGCTCGCTAGCGGGTCGATGTTGGCCCAGTGCGCATGCGCACGAGGGAGCCGGCTCCGTCGTGCACATGCGCGAGACCCAGATAGCGACGGCCAAGCCGTCGCTATGGGTCTCGCTACAAAGGGGGCGTGCTGTCGATGGTGAGTGACAGCACGCCCCCTTTGGTGGGCATGCCGGGGGCGTTGCTGCCCAGACGGAGGCGTTCCCATGGGAACGCCTACCGTCTGGGGCCGGCCCCACTGACATCACAAGTGATGTCAGTGGGAGTGCTTTTGGCTCTGACAGAGCCAAAAGCACTCCAGGGCTTGCGGCAACGAGACCCTACCACAAGGGTCTCGTTGCAAGCCCAATGGTCGCGATGGTCTTGACCATCGCGACCATCTATTTGGCCACTCGCTATAGCTGTGGGTGGTCACCCACAGCTATGCGAGCGGCCAGGAGGCCGCTCTAAAAACTAAGAGGGACGGCCCTGAATCAGAGCGAGCGCTCTGTCACAGCGTACGGCTCTGAATCAGGGCTACAGTTTGCTATCTGATACTGTGGGCATCTAAACTAGCTGTAGAGGGATTTCAGGTGTTGGGCCTCCCAATCCTTCCATTATGTACCATAAGCTGCTGGTGAAAGAGTGAAAATAAAACTGCTGCAGGAAATATGTGTTTGCTATGTAGGCCAAATGTGAGTGTACTTTTACAGACAACCGATGAAGGTTTTGGCTAAAAGGTAAAGAATGTGGAACCTTTTCAAAGGTTTCAACCCATCGGACGTGAGATTTGTACATTCAATCCTTGATTTAATTGGACATCAATTTTCATATTTCCGCCAATACAGTTGTAAGAAAATCCAATGAAAATAAGGTGCCGATGAGTTGGACAAATGACAGAACAATGATTACGTAATAAATCCTCAGGACCTCATTGACAGAGTACTATACTGTATTAGAAAAAAAACACCTCTCTCTAATATAATCAAACATCAAATACAGAGAGCTTAATCCAAGTTGTACACGTTAACTAGCCTGTACATACCCATTGTGCAGGCTCACAGTACCTCATATGTCTTCTCAGAGAACCTCAGCAGGTTTCTGTTGCTGTTTCTGAAATGTATTAAGTAAGACATTGCTGAATGAGCCAATTTAATGATTGGACATTGTACAACTACAGCAACTGGAAAATTAAGATTAAGATTCCTGCACTGAATACATCACATTTTAATTATATATTATTTTAATTATTTCATAATTAAATGTAATTATTTAATAATTAATAATGAAATTATTTTAATTACAGGTTGAGTCTCCCATATCCAAAATGCTCGGGACCAGGGGTATTTTGGATATCAGATTATTCCGTATTTTGGAATATTTGCATACTATAATGAAATATCTTGGGTATAGGACCCAAAACTAAACACAGAATGCATTTATGTTCTATATACACCTTATACACACAGCCTGCAGCTCATTTTATACAATATTTTTTATAATTTTGAGCATCAAAAAAAGTTTGTGTACATACATGAAATTCATTTATGTTTCATATACACCTAATACACCCAGCCTGAAGGTTATTGTATACTGTATTTTAATGAATTTGTGCTTTAAAACAAGTTTGTGTACATTGAACCATGAGAAAGCAAAGGTTTCACATTCTCAGTCATACTAAAAATATTCCGTCATTCGGAATATTCCGTATTTCGGAATATTTGGATATGGGAGACTCGACCTGTATATATATTTTTAAGAATATACTAAATTTTAATTCCTTACACGGCATCTTGAAGAAACAGCAACTGCTGAGAAACGCGTCAAGCCTTTATTCCCCGCTTGCTATTCATGCACCTCTGAACCTGACGCTTGTGAATCATTTGCCGCAGCCTGACCAGAGTCTGACCAGGAGTTTCCGGTGAAGCGCTGTCTGTGGTCCGCAGCTCGATCCCTGTGGCTTGGCTCCATTTACATTACAGACTCACGTGAGCAAGAGCTTCAACACAGGGAACTACACTGCAGTTTGCTGTCCCGCTTGTCGGCTAAGAGCCCTGACAGTCTTTCATAGGCGGCCACGAGTGCACTCATGGAAGGCCTCATTCCGGACGGCCGGCGGCTGTGGAATACATCTATTGGACACTGAGGTACCTCATTTCTACTATTATTGTTATCCCCAAACGTGCCGCTTTTTTTCACTGGCTCCGGAGTGTCTTTTTGTCAGGATACTGCCGATATATTGTCCCTTCACTGTATTGGGACCCCAAATACAGACTAAAATCGGGACTTTGCAAGCGGTGTTACAGGGATATACTCCCGGCGTTTGTTTATGTGCATAAGGTGTACACCTGTTTCCGAACAAACTGTTACCAATGATGGATACAAATACCACTCGCAGTGTCTCTTGACATATTACTGACAAGGTTGTTGCAGTTTACTGCTAGTGTGTAACATATCAGTTGCCAACTAAGGCATTTTTTATGCAGGTTACAGGTCTATGCTCTAAATTGATGTTTGCAAGCTTCTTTATGGTTTTATTGTAATACCAACTTGTTGGTTTTAAGTCACTAATTGTGCATTATTATCATATAACTACATTTGATGTGTATTTATTATTTTTCGTTTCATTTGTGTATTTTTTGTGTTTTTTTTGTGTTTCTTATTAAATTTTCTTATATTTTTTTATTTTTGTGTTTATGGTATATTCCATTTATTATTATTATCAGTTTAATTTAAACTTTGATATTAGATATCATCACACTGATTTTTAAAGTCCTCAGGGACAGCGCTTCCAGTTTTTTGGTTTCCTTTTTAATTCCTTACATTATTCAGCTTTTCCTCATCCTCATATGTACATAAAAAGGCTACATCCATTTTTATAAATAAAGGAGGACTACTAACAACTCTATTGACTGATAAAAAGGGAAAAAAGGAGGGACAGGGGAGTTAAATATTTAGTGCACTGAAGAGCTGACACTCTATATTCTATCTAGAGATGTGCAAAGACTTCCCATGTTTTGATTCTAAATCATCGTCGTGTTTTGGTTTTGGCAAAATCACCCTCAAGTGTTTTTGTTTCAAGTTAGGTTTTGGATTTATTTTTAAAATTTACAAAAAGAACTAAAATCATTTAACTTTGGCCTGTTTTTGTTCGTATAGTACTATTAACATCAATAACATTAATTTCTAGTCAATTTTGACCACCTCTCAGCACCTGAGGTCATGTGAGATCCCGTTTTTAAATCTGAGTTGTGAACTTGCGAGATGAGACTCAGGACCTGATTCAGACCCGGTTGCAAGGCTGCGTTTGCACGCAGCCGTTCCCAGTTAAAGTACAGTATGCAAATTCCGCGAACAAGCAAGACATTAGCACGCCCACTATGTTTGCTGTGCGATCGCGGTATGAAATTAGATGCCCACAAGACGCCCACTTTCCCTTAGTAACAAACGTCATCTCTAGGAAGTGTATTAAACAATCGGCCATACGCACCACTTGTGGATGACCCTACCCTACCGCAAGCACTATGACTGCTACTGTGTATATTTTAGCCATGTGACGTGTATGCTGACGATGCGTCTTAATTATGTACGCCCCTAAAATGGCGTTTAAACGCACAGACACAAATGTGTTCGCACCACCACACCCCCGTTACCATCGACCTCACCCTGTCACCACCCACAAACAGCAAGTCCTGTCACTCATGCTTGCCAAGCATCTAGGTACTGGTTGCGATCGCTTCCCGATCGCAGTGACTGGTTTGCGCACGCACACTGCGTCTTATATAGTCCGGCTGCATCAGAACGCAGCCTTGCGACTGGGTCTGAATCAGACCCTCAGTTCTACTGGTAACTTCAAAGTGATCTGAGCCGGCACTCTGTTCAATTTGGAACCCCAAAGTTCGGATGTGTTTCGGGTTGTCCGCAAAACCGAACAGCTCATCTCTAATTCTAACAAAGATATCTGTATTCAAAATGGAACTTTTATTACATTTATGTAAAAAGATTCTTTAAAAAAACACTAACTATAGCAAAATATTAAAATAATATTATATTAGTGATAAAGATAGAATAGAATATGACGTATATTAAAAAATGAAATTGCTGGATTTTGCTAGTTATTATTCCTGAGTTCATTTATCTTAAATATTGACATCCAGATAAATATAATAATTAATTAAAAATAAATAATGTGCTGTATTTATTGCTGAGTGTATATGTCTTGTAAGAAGCAGTATGAATAGAAACATATAGTTGTTATTGCCTCCTTTAAGCAGTCTAAGAGGGGGGTGGGGGATATTCCTCTTGTTTGAATAATTCAAATCAGAAGGTTTATATTTTCCAGCTATTTAAAAAAATGATAGTTTTAGAATAGGTAAAATCACAGCGTGACTCGTAATGAATAAGTTAATGGTCACAGATAAATAGGCATATAGAGTTATCAGCATGACTTTATATATTTCACTCTCGCAACAGTGCTACTGAATGATCTGTGTTACTGTAGGAATAACTCTCCATCCTCCAAATAGGTGTATAAAATAGTGTAATGATCATGAATTGAGCTGTTATTGATGTAATCACACTGTGACTGCTCCTTTTAGGCTTCTATAGCAGACTGAGCTGGGGCCGTGATTCAGAGATGGATGCAATTAGCCTCTTTGTACGCAGCGACTAAGCTAAAACATGCTAAAGCCGTAGGAGGCGTCTTGAGTTAAAAGACGCCCACTGCCGGCTTCTGTGACCCGATGGCTGTGACAGAAGAGCCCCTGCATGACCGTCGGACAATTGAGTAACCCCCAGGTAACTCGGGATGTCTGGTTAAATCGCACAGCCGGGGCCAGTGACGTTGCGTCCAAGGATGCAGCCACTGGCTTCGGTACACCCTGAAAATAGATCCAACGCGGCCCTATTTTCTGTAATGCTTCCTGTCGCCACCCAATCGCCGCCTACAAAAACTAGCAACTTGTCAATCATGCTGCGACATTTGGGGAACTGCGGGCGACATGTGAACATGAACAGATATGAACATACACAGCGCTGTTTCTTCGCATGTGCAGATCTTAAAATATCGCAGATGTGCGTAAACATTGGGTTTACTGAATCTCCGAATTAGGCACTGTGTTATATATAATTCTCTTCATTCCCAAACAGCTACCATACAGTGTATAATAACAGCGGAGAAAGCTCTGCTCAATTTAAAAGTGTTACTCTTGTCTATTGAAATAGTTGTCATTTCAACAAGATACTTAGGGCCTGATTCAGACCCGGTCACTCTGACAGAGCGCTCGCTCTGAATCAGGGCCGGGATTTTTTTTTGGAGCGGCCTCTTGGCCACTCGCATAGCTGTGGGTGACCACCACAGCTAATGCGAGCGGCCAGGATGATGGTCGCGATGGTCAAGACCATCGCAACCATCGGGCTTGCGACGAGACCCTTGTGGTAGGGTCTTGTGGCTGCAAGCCCCAGAGAGCTTTCAGCTCTAACAGAGCCGGAAGCTCTCCCACTGACATCACTTGTGGTGTCAGTGGGGCCGCCCCCAAACGGCAAGCGTTCTCATGGGAACGCCTCCGTTTGGGCAGCCACCCCCCGGCCCGCCCACCAAAGGGGGCGAGCTGTCACTCAACATTGACAGCTCGCCCCCTTTGGTGCGAGACCCGGAGCGACGCTTGCCCCCTTTGGTGCGAGACCCGGAGCGACAGATTGTCCATCGCTAGCCGGGTCTTGCGCATGTGCACGACGGAGCCGGCTCCGTCGTGCGCATGCGCTGTGGGCCACCATCGACCCGGTTGCGAGCGCTCAGCGCTTGAGACCGGGTCTGAATCAGACCCTTAGTTACAGTATATCAATAAGCTTACAGTACATTCTAGCTGTTACATTAATGTTACTATGTAGATATTTTAGTTACTGCTGTATGTGGGTACTGTTGGATTAAGACCTATCAGTTTATGTAAGGTATTTTCTAGTCCAAGTGATCTACATTTTTAAAAAATTAGAAATCACTGACTATTGGGGATGTAGGCAGGATACCGGCGGTGGTCAGAAATCCAGACACTAAATGCCCGACATGGGACTAAAGATATACAGTAGGTGTTGAAATCCCGATGCTTATCATTAGCCCCACAACGAAATCCTGGCGCCTGGCATACCAAAACGAAGGTAAGCCGGGTGTCTTAGGTTTTAGCCACGGGGGGAAGGGTAAGGTTTAGGAACCCCTGGGGGGACTTAGGGTTAGGCACCCCCCCCCCCCGGAGCGTTAGGGTTAGGCCAGGGAAAGGGGGGATATGGTTAAGCACCACTAGAGAGTGGTTATGGTTAGGCACCCCCCGGTAGGGTTAAGTTCAGAGTGCGGGAAGGGGGGATAAGGGTTAGGCACCAGTAGGGGGAGGTTAGGGTTAGGCACTAGGGGGGGAGGTTAGGGTTAGGCACTAGGGGGGGAGGTTAGGGTTAGGGACTAGGGGGAGGTAAGGGTTAGGGACTAGGGGGGGAGGTTAGGGTTAGGGACTAGGGGGGGAGGTTAGGGTTAGGGACTAGGGGGGGAGGTTAGGGTTAGGCACCAGCAGGGGGAGGTTAGGGTTAGGCACTAGTGGGGGAGGTTAGGGTTAGGCACCACTAAGGGAGGTGTACAGAATTTTTTAACTTATTATATAATGCAGGTATAATTGTGTGCTGATAATGACTAGTAGCAAACCAGGCATACATGTGTACAGTAGTTCAACAAGGAAAAATGGAAATAAAGACACAAAGTTTAAGAAAATAAATAATGAAACACACAGAGTTTACTTTTAAAACATTCACTATTAAATTCTTACATAGTCCAATGGCCCTGAAGTAATCCAAATGGATGCTGGAAAAAAAACAATTGGTCTACTGGAAATAACTAAAATTGTCCAGCCGGGAGCAACAAGAACTAAGTACTTCCATATGCATACAGTATCATTGTGCCTATAAATAACATGGGGTTTTCTCACAATTTGACCTCAAGTAACCTTTTAAAGGCTCCACATTAAGTATAGGCTCAATGTAAGAGTATAGAGAAAAAGCTGCAGGAGATATTTCTATTATCTCCAGGACTGTACCAAGTCCCGACACTTTCAGGGGTATTCAATTTGGAGCGAAAAGTTCGGAATCGGTGATAAATTTTCGCTCATGATGCCATTTTCGCCGATTTCAATTATCCCCGTATTCAATTTCAAAGACTTTTCGCAGGTGCGAAAAATCTTTAAAAAAAAAGGGATAACTTTTCACCATGTTTTACATGGCGAAAAAAAGTGCAGAATTGGGGTTTAGGGGTGCAGGCTTAAAAAAATAGCCTGCACAATGGGATTGACATTTAAAAAATAACTGTGTCAAAAAAAGTTTTAAAAAAAGATAGGGACACCCCAAAAAAAATATTTTAAAATTTGGGGTTAAAAAAAAAAAAAAAAGTGTTTAAAAATAGGGAGATAGTTTCAGGGCTATTCTGTAAGTATGCAGTAGGTGTTTTCTAGAATAGATTATTAGCGGCAGGTGCATTTTTGCAGAATTTAAAAAAAAAACACTTAAAAATATGCTAGTACCCATTTTCATGTACCCCAAATTTGATGGGACCACTTAAAAAAACTTTAAAAATAACCTAAGTGCTCTTCTGCATCACTTCTTCAATGTCGGGAAAAAAACACCTGCCGCAGCTATTTAAAACCCCAACTTTCTTTTGCAGGCTAAAAGGGAGGTACCCATAGTGATCCCCCATATCTGGACAGCTTTAGGGGGTCCTACAATTTATTCCAGATAAATCCCATTTTTTTTCGCCGATCCTGTTTCGTCGGCTCCCGTTTTCGTAACTTTTTAATTGAATACGGGGATAAAGGGGGCTCGCGCCCGATACTTTAACCCCAGAAAAGCTCCGATGTGGAGCGAAAAGTCCAGCACAGAATTTTCGCTCCAAATTGAATACGAGCCTTTGTGTTTCTTTTTTTGTAAAAGTATAGGGTGTCAGCATTGATTTAGACTATGTTAGGACCTCTGCTATAGGTAGGTATTTAATAATATACTGTACACCTAAAGTATCCTGTGTATGTTTATTAAAGTGTGTTTATTCTTAAACTTTAAGTGCGTCTTTGTTTATAGTTTGCCTTGATGAACTGCAGGCCTCAGCTGATTATGGTGCCAAGGCACTTCTGGTTCTCCAAGTACCCAACCATGTTTGACCATTAGGCCATGCTGGTACTTATAGTTAATCAATGACATTTTTATATTTACTATTATTTGGCATTGGCTACGGAGAAAATATGCCCATAGCACCATAAAGTTTATGCTTATCCAGGCCTCCCTTTCATAGGTAAGATGCAGCTGGAAATTAATTATGCCATTAGAGTACAATGTTACAAAACAAGTTTACTCAGGATCATACTGTAGAAAGGAGACTAAATAAACTGGCATCAGGCCTTATACAACGGGAATCTCCTTGATCTTGGCGCCAGTGTGGGCTCACCAAAAGCAGGATGTGCCTGGGATGGACCACCTTACCAACATTATAGAGATTAATGGGTGCCAAACATTCAAGACTGATCCTCATATGGAATGGGTATGATATGCCAGCTGTCAGGATAGTGCTGGTCAGAATACTGACAGCGTCATCCCGACAGCCAGAAATACAACACCCATACAGTAGCAAGTATTGTTGAGTATTTTCTACCCCTCTACCCGAAACCCAACCCTAACCCTAACCCTCCCTCCCTGGTGCCTAACCGTAACCTACCCCTCTAGTGCCTAAACCTAACCTCCCCTTCCCTGCACCCTAATTCTAACCCTTCCTCCCTGGTACCTAATCTTCACCCTCCCACTAGTGCCTAAACCTAACCTCTCCCTCCCCACACCCTAATCCTAACCCTCCCCCTAATGCCTAATGCTACCCTCCCACTAACACCCCGGTAGATACCTTCATGATGCCAACGGTCAGGATACTGGTACCGGTATTTAGACCGCCGGAATCCCGCACACCAGGATGCCGACTACATCCCCCTCATATTTGTACTCCAAGTTCATACAGTAGCATGATTAGGCAATTATTGTTTGAAAGTTCTAAAGCTCTTTGTGGTTACTTTATATTAATACAATTTTACTTTTTTTTTTTTATAAAAATCTTCGCTTGAAATCATTAACCACTTAAACAGTTCTGGGACCCTAAGGAATCATTTGCAGGATTGTGTATACACTACCGGCACAGCGTCCTCCACCTAGTTACTTCCCATTAGTCACATGGAGAAACGCGTGGAGTGAGTCATGCCAAGCTTCATGCCACACATCATTGTGCTTACTCTGCAACTTTATACCAATTTCTTTGAGACAAAAATACCAATCCTAAGTGCCTATTGTATATGTAATAGATTTCTTGGAGGCACTAATTAGTCACTATCAGCTGAAAAATATATTTCTTGACACATTGCAATTATATGTGTTGTACCTATTGCACTGTTGCCGTCTGCTTTCTGTACAAATGGGATGCCTCATGAATTATTTTATCTGTTAAAATGGATTCTCATGGGCAATTTGCAACTTTCATCAGTACTCTTAATCCGGGTGCGCACTAGATAATATGTCGGCCGATCCGCCGCATATCGTCCACATCGGGCAGTGTGCCTACCATCCAACATGACCCATTCCACTAGGTACAATACACTCTGCTCCTGGACTTCCCACCTAATGTATGATTGCAGTCACCTGTGTTGAACTAGGTAATTGATGAGACAGGTGTTTCAACACAGGTGGCTGCAATCATACATTAAGAGGGAAATCCAGGAGCAGAGTATTTTGTACTTAATGGAACGGGTCGTGTTGGAGGGTCTGAAGTGTGTACCCGCTATGTCGCTGATGATGCGCACTCCCACGTGTCGTCAGTGGCATCACCCGGCAGACCTAGTGATATCGTCAGTGGATGCCATGCTGCCGAATGCAGCATGGCCTCCGCTGTTGTGCCGTTACTCCCGGCATTGGCAAGTGTGTATGCACTTGCCGCTGCGGACACGCTGCACGTTAGATCAGCTGGGTACACATCGTTAAATATGTTCCCAGCATTAGAAATTTTGCTTGCAGCCATTGCATTATCATATCATGAAGGAACATTTTGCAATCTCTGCTTATAACAATTGTATTCCTGTACTATACTGGATTATTAATATTATTTCTACAATCGCCCTGACTTAACCATAATTTGTACAGGATCTGTTTTTTTGTCTTACTTGTGTAGCACAGATATTATTATTAATTATTATTATTATTAATATTATTATTATGTAGATATTAATTTTATATACAAAGAGCTCCATCCAAAATCGTTGGACGAAACTGGAGCACCCAGAGGAAACCCACACAAGCAAGGGGGGGAATAGTCAAACACCACCCAGTTAGGGCCACGGTGAGAATCAAACCACCAACCTCAGGGTTCTATTTACTAAGCCTTGGATGGAGATAAAGTGGACAGAGTTAATGTACCAGCCAACCAACTCTTGTCATTTTTCACACATCGCCTGTAATGAGACATTTAGGAACTGATTAGCTGGTATTTTATCTCTGTTCACTTTATCTTCATCCAAGGCTTAGTAAATTGACCCCTTAGTGATGCCAGTCAGTAATGCTAACCACTACACCATCCATGGAGCTCACTAAAATTGGGTGGATTCGAATGTCTGGAGAATCGAACCTCACATTTTTAGTTATAATTATCTAAATAACACCCTGCTTTACAGCTATTATCGATTCCTACCTATCTATACACTCTAAAGTTGTCGCTATTTAGCGTTATGAGTCGCACAAGAAATAATTGCTTTCAGACTTTGATTGTGGTTCCAAAGCACAAAAAGTTATTATTCACCATAAAAACAGATAGTTACATGCTGTGATCTAAATACAATTAGCGCAAACAAATTATACAGACACACAAGGTACAGTCATTACATGCGCACGTGCTCTGGAACCAGATCCCGGCATCAAAGATGAAACCTCCGTCAACAGCAAAGCAAGAAGACTAGCATCTAGTTTCAGAGAGCCCACATATATACTCTTACAGAGATAGGCAATACAATAGAACAGGTTGGCATGATTCCATTGGTTCTTCTTCCTGATTCTTCTGTTACAGTACAGTTCATAGGTTAATTCGTATGGTCACAGTCCAGCCTCCAACAGCTTTTTGTGTCCATTTTCCCGCTGCATAACAAATCTAGGCTGGCTACATTACAGGATACATTTTAATGCCTAACTCTCTAAGATCCATAATTTGCAGACACATGTTGCGATCTTCTCATTGACGAAACCGGAAATCTGCAAAGACACAGTGGTTTAGAATGTGACCAAACATGGTCTGCTTATCATGCACTAAACCTTAGATATCAAATAACATGTATTTCACAACATTACTAATAATGGATAAAACCTTAAATATTAACCTTAATGCTAGGGAACCCTTTTATGTAAGTGTGCAGTGTGTAAGTATTGGGATATTGAGAAAAGACGCTAGTTAGCATTGTGCAACAACATGTTTGTGGAGTACACCGTGGTACGTGTTTTGCAGGGTTGATCATATTATATGTTTATATCAATGTATGCATTTATATAATGAAGACTTTTAACAATTTTCTATTGCAGGGGAATCGCACAACGCTAAATAAAATGGCGCTGGGCGGCCAAGCGCAAAATGGCGTCTTGTTGCCATTCGCAAAATGGTGTCGTGCAGATTTAATTTTAAACAGATTCTGTCTCAGCCAATTATCCAGCTTCGACACTATGTAGCATTTACAATATAATATCCAGCTGTCTGGTCAAAATTTCAGTAAAAACACAAAGACAGAACATTATTATATGATGTTTAACATGAGAAAACACTCACAATGCTTAGTGTGTAAGAACTAGGATTACAAAATGATGAACAGGACTATTATGTAAATATTTTCTCAAACTAATAGGGAGAATATACAGCAAATAGAACAACTGACTCAAACCTCTCACCTCTATCGCGGGATAATGTGGATATATAGGCATAACCCCAATCATATTGATCTACAAGCAAAATGAACAATTTCTGGTCACATACAGTTGCTTTTTATACATATTACTCAGGGTTCTCTAGCGGTGTCACTATATGAGGACTGTGAAGATGCTAATATGGTAAATGACAGATATTCGTACATAGGGCCTGATTCAGAGCCACTCGCTGTTTGCAAGCGCTCGCTCTGAATCAGGGCGGGGATTTTTTTTTCTCCTGCCTGCTTGCTAAGCTGTGGGTGCCCACCCACAGCTTGTGTGAGCGGGCTGGAGATGGTCACGATTATCGCGACCATTGGGCTTGCGAGGAGACCCTGTGGTAGGGTCTCAGCTCTCGCAAGCCCGAGTGGACTCCCTGCTCTAATAGACATCATGAGTGATGTCAGTAGGGCTGCCCACAAATGCCAGGCGTTCCTAAGGGAACACCTGCGTTTGCCTAACCAGCCACCCTCCCCTCCTACAAAACGGGACGCACTGTCAATCAACATCGACAACCGCCCCATCTTGTAGCGAGCCCCGGACCAACTGAACTTCTCGCTGGGGCTCACGCATGCGCACACTGGAGGCGGCGCATGCGCAGGGGGCAAACATCGACCCGCTTGCGAGCGGGTCTGAATCAGCCCCATAATTCTGTGGGGAATTCCTTAAAAATTGAAGATTGCAATTTGACATTATTCCAAATCAGGCTAATAGTTCTATTTGACATAGTTTTAGCATTTTGCTGCCCGGATTTAAATACCTCCAAATATGGAGTCAGGTATAACATTATGTAGATTATTGCATTCAGAGACTTTTTGGTGCCCTGTGCCAGAGAGAGTATTAGCGCCCCCTCCCCCCATTTTTTAAATAGAGACAAAAGATAGTGCACCTGAAAAAGGTCCATGGCCTCATGGGGAAGGGTCAGGGAGGAGATAGGGGAGGCCAGGAGATGCTGGGGATAAAAGAAAAGGAATCTACAAGTGAGAATGATAATAAACAGGAAAACTGACAGTCCCAAACAGCGCCCCCTGCCCTGCGGTGCCCTGTGCCATGGCACTGGTCGCACCACCCTAGTTACGGCCCTGATTGCATTCATGTACTTCATCTCCCGTAGGAATATCCTGTATATAACCACATTTATTAGTTCTCAGTAATTACACATTCTGTTTTGGAGCCACATTTAGTGCCGGTTTATAGCCCTTACTCTGTCATGCAGATTTTAGTCTTGATCTCAGGAGACTCTTTGGTTTACGGCATGTAGTTAAGTGACTGGTGGGTCACAATCCCATATGCTGAATGACGGCAAAGGATTTATGATAGGCATCAAAATACCGGCAACCTTCATAATCCGAAGCCAGAATCCAGGAGGACGGTGCCCGAATGAGGTACGTACAGTATGGGGAGCCTGTCTTGTAAGCCGCGAGGGGAGGAGGGTTAGGTTTAGAGCAGTTAGCAGGGTTAGTGTTAGGTTTTTGGGAGGCACCTCCAGGGCGGAGGGTTAGGGTTAGGCACCCCCAAGGAGAGGTTAGAGACCCCCCAGGAGGGTTAGGTTTAGGAAGCGGTAAAGGCGGGTTAGGGTTAGGCACACTGGGGGAAGGTTAGGGTTAGACATTTGGGGGGGAGGTTACAGTTAGGGGGGGACAGGGAAGGTTACAGCACTTACCTGCCTCTGTCGGGAACTTCATCATGTCGGGATTTGAGCTGCCGGCATTTCAATCCCATTCCCTGGTGAACAGGGAACCCCAGAAGTGTGGGCATGTACGCGGAGATGTGTCACCTTTGGACAAGCTCAGTAGCTGCCCAAATACTGCACTGGATAAATGACAGTCAGAAGCTGATTGGTTGTTTTGGACAATTTCTCTACTTTATTTCTCTGGGGGTCTATTTATTAAGCAGTGTTAGGAGACAGAGTGAAAAGTGATAAGGTGCCAGCCAATCAGCACCCAACTGTCATCTCACAGGCTGTGTTTGAAAAATGACAGTTGGGAGCTGATTGGCTGGCACCTTGTCACTTTCTTATCACTTTTCACTCTGTCTCCTAACACTGCTTAGTGAATAGACCCCCAAGGTTTGATACATCTCCCTCCCAAGTGACAACAATCTAGGGGTGAGCGGGTTCGGATTTCTGAAATCCGAACCCCCCTGAGCCCCCCCGATCCAAGGCCGATCCGAGTCAGGCTCGACTTTTCCCGCCTGACTCGGATCTGAAATCGAGGCAAAATGTCATCATCCCGCCTTCCGGATCTCGCGGGTTTTGGATCCTATATAAGGTACCCGCGTCGGCGCCATTTTCTCACTCGGCTGTGGACAGTGAAGAGGGAGGGTGGGAGTTAGGGCTGTCTGGGCTGTGTAGTGTAGTGTAGTGCAGAGTAGTGTTGTGCTGCGCTGTGCTGCTGTTGTCCATAGGGGCTGTGTCCACTACTTCAAAGTCCATAGGGGCTGGCTGTGTTGTGCTGTGCTGATGTTGTCCATAGGGGCTGTGTCCACTCCAAAGACCTGTGCAGTGTCCCAGTCCTAAAGAGGTGCTGTAGTGTTGTCCAGGGGGTGCTCTGTCTGTCAGGGGTGCTCCCCCCAAGTGTGTTTGTGAATTGTGTGCGCAGTAGCCGCATGTGCATCAACAAAGTAGTGCCAAGCGTGCGCCTGTGTCATAAGTAAAGGGCCGGCTGGCTTGACCGTTAAAGGGTGCTGTAACCCCCAAAGTACACTCCAAACCAAATAAAAATATATTTTCTGTGTTTGTGAATTGTGTGCGCAGTAGCCGCACGTGCATCAACAAAGTAGTGCCAAGCGTGCGCCTGTGTCATAAGTAAAGGGCCGGCTGGCTTGACCGTTAAAGGGTGCTGTAACCCCCAAAGTACACTCCAAACCAAATAAAAAAATATTTTCTGTGTTTGTGAATTGTGTGCGCAGTAGCCGCACATGCATCAACAAAGTAGTGCCAAGCGTGCGCCTGTGTCATAAGTAAAGGGCCGGCTGGCTTGACCGTTAAAGGGTGCTGTAAGCCCCAAAGTACACTCTAAACCATATAAAAAAATATTTTCTGTGTTTGTGAATTGTGTGCGCAGTAGCCGCACGTGCATCAGCAAAGTAGTGCCAAGCGTGCGCCTGTGTCATAAGTAAAGGGTAGGCTGGCTTGACCATTAAAGGGTGCTGTAACCCCCAAAGTACACTCCAAACCAAATAAAAAAATATTTTCTGTGTTTGTGAATTGTGTGCGCAGTAGCCGCACGTGCATCAACAAAGTAGTGCCAAGCGTGCGCCTGTGTCATAAGTAAAGGGCCGGCTGGCTTGACCGTTAAAGGGTGCTGTAACCCCCAAAGTACACTCCAAACCAAATAAAAAAATATTTTCTGTGTTTGTGAATTGTGTGCACTGTGGCTGCACGTGCATCAATAAAGGAGCAGCGCCAAGCGTGCGCCTGTGTCCCATAAGTAAAGAGCCGGCTGGCTCATTTCTTAAAGGGTGGTGTAACCCACAAAGTGCACTACTCTCCAGCAAAAATAAAAAAATATTTTCTGTGTTTGTGTGCGCCTTAGCCGCACGTATATATCAATATAACATAAATGGAGGACCAAACTTTCTCCGATAAAAATAAAATAGGGAAAGATCAAGAACCACTTCCTCCTAGTGCTGTTGCTGCTGCTGGGAGTTGTTCATCATCCCAGAGAGGAAGTAGGAATACCACTACTTATACTAAACAATTGACCCACCAACAGTCCCTAGCGATGAGGATGAAGTACGACAGCAGTCATCCTGAAGCAAAATGTATAACTGAGGCTTTGACTGCTATGTTGGTGTTAGACTGCGTCCGGTATCTTCCATTAGTGCAGTGGAATTTAGACAATTGATGGAGGTAGTGTGTCCCCGGTTCCAAATCCCGTCTAGATTCCACCTGAATCCTCAAAGCTGCAGCAACAAGCATGCATCTGTCTGTTAAAGGGTGGTGTAACCCTCAAAGTGCGCTCCACAAGCAATAAAAATATTTGTCTTTTTTTTCTGTCTTTGTGAATTGTGTGGGCTGTAGCCGCACCTGCATCCTTAAAGCAGCAGCGACAAGCGTGCATCTGTCTGTTAAAGGGTGGTGTAACCCTCTGAGTGTGCTCCACAAACAATAAAAATATTCTTCTTTTTTTTTCTGTCTTTGTGAAATGTGTGGGCTGTAGCTGCACCTGCATCCTTAAAGCAGCAGCGACAAGCGTGCATCTGTCTGTTAAAGGATTACATCGGTGACAACATCCAAGTAGGCATGTCAGACAGTCCGTACCTGTACTGGCAGGAAAAAGAAGCAATTTGGAGGTCCCTGTACAAACTGGCTCTATTTTACCTGAGTTGCCCCCCCTCCAGTGTGTACTCCGAAAGAGTGTTTAGTGCAGCCGGGAACCTTGTCAGCGAAAGGCGTAGGAGGTTGCTTCCACAAAATGTGGAGAAGATGATGTTCATAAAATGAATTATCAGCTCTTCCAGGGAGACCAGCCTCCTGAACGTACAGAGGGACCTGTGGTTGTGGATTCCAGCGGGGACGAATTAATACTCTGTGAGGATGAGGATGTACACAACACTGAAGAGGGTGAGGAATCGGTGGATGAGGAGGATGAGGACAACATCTTGCCTCCGTAGAGCCAGTTTGTGCAGGGACAGATTAATTGCCAGCTTGTTTTGTGGGGGCCCAAACGAACCAATCATTTCAGCCACAGTCGTGTGGCAGACCCTGGCGCTGAAATGATTGGTTTGCTAAAGTGTGCATGTCCTGTTTATACAACATAAGGGTGGGTGGGAGGGCCCAAGGACAATGCCATCTTGCACCTCTTTTTTTTCTTTGAATTATGTACTGTTTGGGGCCTAGTTTTTCAAACTGCTATCCTGTCTGCCACTGCAGTGTCACTCCTAGATGGACCACGTGTTTGTGCCGCCCACTCCTATCTCTTAGCATAGTCATCCAGCTACCTCGGTGCAACCTTTTGGATATAAAAACACTATTGTGAGGTGTGAGGTGTTCAGAATAGACTGGAAATGAGTGGAAATTAAGGTTTTTGAGGTTAATAATAGCATAGGAGCAGAAAAACACACAAATTCTGTGATTTTAGCTGTTTTTATGCTTTTTTTAAAAAAAAGTACAGATCCAAAACACAAAACCCAAAACACAAAACACGAAAAGTGGCCGGTGCACACCCCTACAACAAACTCATTCAAATATTCATATTTAAGGTCTGTGATGTAGATTCATCCTAGCTAACAACTTGGTGGGTAAAGGGATCGGAGTTTCCTATTGATATGTGGTTGTATAGTAAATTATATTTCTATTTTATTTTAGTCCTTCATGACAATGTCAACTTCACGACGGTGAGTATGGCTGCAGGGTAACCCCCCCTCCCCCCAATATTAATGAACCATGTACTTTCCCTTGGGCAAGGTAAAGTAGGGGAGATTTATAGCTGCTGCGTCATATTTAACTAAATAATGCTCCATTCATTTGATTCTTCTCTCACATCCACACAATGCATACAATATCTAAGGGTTTTCCCTGATAAAAGCTGCTGAAAGATGTTTTTTTGTACATATATTACCATGTGGACATGTGACATGAGAAAACTCCGTCTGTTTGCACTCTCCACCCAAGGACACGAAACTTGCTGAGTGTAAAGTGAAACTGTCGAGTATTACATCGCTTAGGAACTCTCCCTATATGCATGTGTTTGATCATTTAAAAATGTCCAACAAATTAACCAAACTGCATTGTAAAATTATTGCTATAAAAAAAATCAATCAAATATACTGTGTTAAAAAAAAACAAAACATTTTCTTTTTGAATTAGGATGGGGCGCAGATACAGTGTCAAAAAATAAGTTGCCACATTTCACCACTACACATATAAATATTCACAGCCAAATGTGCATCTTGTTTGCGTTTGTGTCTAAGGTGTATATTGCGAGTTTTTAGAAGTGGATTTGTTGCCCATAGCAGCCAATCAGATTTGAGCTATTATGATACCAAGAATCTGATTGGTTGCTATGGGAAACAACTACACTTCTAAAAATCAGCACTTTAGGAAATATACCCCATAGCATTTGCAGCAGTGATGCGTATGTCTGCGGTGGCGGTAATATGTAGATGATAGTTTCAGTCTTCCCCTCATGTACTAACGTGCACCTGAATGAGCAAACACTGAGATGCCCACTCTAAAGCATCACTACATGCTGTAACACCGTTGATGATTCTCCACACTCCACCATTGGCACACAATTGTATAGACCATTGACACGTGTATCAACCTTACAGCAGGTGCACAATGTCCCACTACACATGGCAGTAGCCTTTCAACACTTCACACATTGCAGTACATAACTTGTCAGAGGACCTGACCGTCTCTGATGGTGAGATAATCCCACTCTTACTGTCTCTCTCTGACTCAAATCTGAACTTAGGTTACAGGTAAATGCAGTATCAATGTCATCCCTAACTGAGATAATCTACTGAGTGAGCTCTTGACAAACCACGGTGCTTGTCCATATTGTGCAACAGAAGGGAGTGACTTTAATTGGGAAGGTGGGAAGGTGGGATAACCTGACATTTCACTTTCTAGAGTGTCTATTGATGCTAGCTGAGTGCACTTTGTGAATAGTGTATTCTTGATTAAATGTCTGTGGTTGCCTCCGACCAGTGGCATCACAAGGGGGGGCGCGGGCCGCACCCAGGTGTTACCCGCCGAGGGGTGATACCAAAGTGCCGATACCTCTTCAGTGATGGGAGCTGGGTGCTGCACTGTAGCATTACGTGCAGCACTCATCTCCCGACACAGTGAGGGAGCCGGCACTGCACACAGACTGGTGCCTGGGGACAGTACGAAACTCCGGGACCCCCAGATTGACTAAAACAGGGGTTTGGGTCATGAGGCCAAAACCCTTACCCATGAGGCCATGCCTTCTATGGCTCTACCCGCAAGGATACACCTGTGCGCACTACTATCCTCTCCGGAGTCCATACCGGGTGTCACCAAGGTCAGTGACGCCACTGCCCCCAGTAACCCTACTTGGGCAACACAACTTTCCTTGGCCTTTTTATATTTCAAAATACAGGAGATGCTCCCATCAGACTGGTAGTTTGATACTTGGAAGTGACATCAGAGCAAAGTGTCTCACTCCAGCAACCGGCTGCTTCCTCCATGCCAGCAAGTGGTGCTCAGAGCACGGGTGCCTCAGGGAAAGTAAGACTGAACGAGTGACATATTGTCAGTCATTCAGTTGTTGAGGTGCCTTCTAAACTATGGTGGCCAAGAAGACTGCTTAGGCTTTCCTAATTATAGCATTGGTCATGGACGTTACCTGTTGATATCTCTATATTCCTGCCCTGGGCCCCCACAAACTTTCATCCAGCCCTACTTATTCCCCACACTCAGGAATGGAGGAAGCAGTCAGACGATGCCAGTGCCATCACCATACTAGGGGTAGGATAGGCATCAGTGGGGTACCCAATTTGCATAAATATGGGGTACCCCAATCAGTATTTACATTTAAACTAGAGATGTGCCGGTCTGGATTTCTGAAATCCGAACACACCCGAATTTAGGGGTCCCTAGTAGAACTGTGTCAAGGTTCGGATCAACTTTTCTGACCCGGTTCGGATCTGTTGCTGGTTCGGAACTTTTAAAAACTGAACTTGGGTTTTGTATTCGGACATTTTAGCTGTTTTATCGATTTTTAATCCGAATCCAAATCCAAAACACCTGAGGGTGGTTTTGCAAAACCAAAACTAAAACACGAAGAAGAATCCAGATCCAAAACCAAAACACTAGGGAATTACACACAACTCTAATTTAAGCATGATGTGCAATGCACCAACACTATTCAGTTAGAGGGGTCTATTCATCGTCGAGGGCCGGATTAAGTATCTATCTCGCCGAAAGGGGATACTAATCACCGGAGCAAGTCAGCATTACTCCAGTGCGGAGACAGCTGTCCCGGTGATTAGTGACACTGCTAGAGAAGTAGCTGCGTTACTTACCTCCCCTGTGGCCGGCTTCTGCACATGTGTGACCAAATATCGAGCATGCACAATGCCGCAGGGGAAGCAGTGAGGAGGCGGCGGAGGGATTTACTTGGATCCCTTTTAACAGCCTTAGAACTCCTTCCCATAGGAAGCAGCAGGACTCTGACAACAAGCCCCATCTGAAGATGGCGTTTGTTCTCACAGGCAAACTCTCAAAACATTTAAGTTTTTTTTAGTTTGTTGAACATCCGTTGTATTTCTATCAAACCCCCTGTTGATGAATGGGCCATTACCTAAAATACGCGGAACCTAGCACTTTATTTTTTTTGTGTAACGGATCATTTAGTGACGATGAATGGACCCCATAAAGTGTTACACCGTAATTCAAGGCAGAGGGTAAGGGGCACTTTTTTAGTTGTTTAGGGTTCATCAGAAATTTGAAATCTTGGAAAATGAAAAAATCTAAAAAGACTTTTGAGTGTCAAAAAAGGGGAAATTCCTGATAAAGTTGGGACATCTCCTTTTCCTGATATGTCACCCCCCCATATATAACACCTCAAGACCAATCCATGGAATTTGGGACTGTTAGCAGATGGAGCAGAGCCATACCTGCCTACCCTCCCAGGACCTGCACCCCCGGGAGTAGGCACTTTTCCCGCATTCTACCGACTTCCTAGTGAAGTGGACAGATTGGAGAAAAAATTCTCGCAGATCAATGGGTCTGAAAGTAGGGGGTGGGGCTTAATGACGCGATTATATGAGAATTACATAATTTAACCCCACCCCCTATTCAAATATGCGGGACTCAAAGCATTTTACCATGAAGGGGCAGGGCTTAATGGCGCAGTTCATCTGGCTCCAACCCCACCGCCACCAACCTGCATCTCCTCTCCGGTCAACTCGTGGAGAGGAGAATCTGGATGTCGGCATGTATGGGCAGAGCTGAAGAAGAGAAGAGATCATTTCAAGGATGATATAAAACACACTTAAATACATACTCATAATATATACATAATATATAGAATATACACAAAAAAAAAAATGTGTACAATCTGCTGCTCCTAAGACACAAAGAAAAGTACTGTAGCTATCAAAATAGTTTAGTTGGTCGGATAAAGGTGGATTAAGGTTGTATTTTATTTATTGCCATCTAAAGGTGCATACACACACAACGATGTAAGTGATGAACGATTTTCGTTTCACGATTTTCGTTCACTTTTTCCCTTGAAAAAGTGAGCGAAAATCATTTTACAAAGTAGTTGGTTTTACTTTACTTAACGATTTTCTGAGTGTTGAAGGAAAACTGTTGCAACTTCTGTTGAAAATCGTTCAGTTGGCCAGTCTGACTGAACTACAAGCTACAATCGACAAACATGAACGCGCATGAACGATAATCGTTCATCGTTTATCGTTTTACAACTAACGATTTTTTGAACGATTACGACGTCGTTATAGTTAAATTGTTCAAAAATAGTTTTGTGTGTGTACGCACCTTAAGATATAATGGGGAATACCTTTTTTCTTGGCCCTGGAAGCACCTTAAATCACTTTCATTTCAATACAGAACAAAGCCAGGAATTGGATGGGACCCCCTTTGAAAATCCAAAAATACATTCACTTCTATTAAATATTCTTTGATGCAGAAAGATTTAAGACATTGGAAAATCACAGAACTGTAAGACCGAAAGCGGAAAAAGCTGTTTTGATACAGCAGCCTCCGACGGGATGCAGGGAGTTAAACGCAGGTTTCGAAAGACATTGTCGTGTGTGTGTGTGTGTGTGTGTGTGTGTGTGTGTGTGTGTGTGTGTGTGTGGGAGACTGAGAGAAGAAGACGGAAAAGCCAGATGGTGGGAGGGAGACAAGAGACAAAAGAACGGAGAGTGTGACAGAAAATCACAAAATAAGGAAATGTATTAAACATGCACTAACTTCCCTAATCTAAAATTCCATCATACCTTATAGACCAAGGCATACCCCAGATCTCCTGTCAGGAGCACAGGTGCATTGATCAGTAGCCAACCGAGGGGGAAGTGTATCAAGCCTTGAAAAGAGATAAAATGGAAAAGTTTCCCAAAGCTTCTAACTGTCATTTATCTAGCAGAGTCTTTGAATTGACAGGTATAAGCTGATTGGTTGATTTGGGCAACTTCTCAACTTTTTCTCTCCCCAATGCTGGAGACATCTCCCCTCCAATCCTAAATTGTCTTTGGTACTCCCCACTGAAATACAGATTATGGACCTGGATCTCAGTCATACCCAAGTCCAAATGCCGACTGGAAACTGCTCATGTACCTTAGAACACAATTGCTGACTGCACATGCGCTGTACCATGAATGTGCACACCGTGAAATGTGCGTTTCCCGGGCAATGACCAGGCGGATGCACAGAACTGACGCGTGTTGTGGGAGTGTCATTGTAGCATATGCAAACTTCTGGGTGCTGTTGTGGCGTGTGGATGGCAGTGGCGGACCCAAGAGGGGGGGGGTTTATTGCCTCCCCATATCACTATTTTTCCCTTGTCCACTAGCCAGGGGCATTTTAAGGGGGGAGAGGGCCCCCTCCTTTTTCTAGCAATGCCGTGGCGGCCGGCGGGTGCAGTAGAATCTGGCTTAGTGCCGTCCCCACGCCATTTCCCCGGGGACATCAGTACCGCATATGCGCAAGACATTGGGAAAAAGTAAATATAGAGACTAAATGGGTAAGGGTGTGCGGTGTGGCCTGCACACCCTGCACCCATTATAGATACGAACCTGCCACCACTGCTGGCCGCTGTATTCCAGCTCAGCGATTTCAATGGAGGAGCCACTCATGGGCTAAGTCCACGTGGGTCCCAGCCGATGAGCAGCCGCTAATGTTAAGCCGCTTCCAGGGGTGTATCTAGGGGTCCGAGCGCCCATGGCAAAGTAATGGAATGGCGCCCCCTCCCCCCATATTTTCTGTATAAATACACACAGTGTACTTAAAACCTCTTCCTAGCCAGCCCCCATGTCTCACCTGCCAATTACAGTAACACTACACCCTGTCACATACTCAGCCTGTCACCTGTAGCACTACACTCTGTCACATACTCACACTCACCGTCACCTGTAACACTACACCTTGTCACATACTCACACTCACCGTCACCTGTAACACTACACCTTGTCACATACTCACACTACACCCTATCACCTGTAACACTACACCCTGTCACATACTCAGCCTGTCACCTGTAGCACTACACTCTGTCACATACTCACACTCACCGTCACCTGTAACACTACACCCTGTCACACACTCACACTCACCTGTAACACTACACCCTGTCACATACTCACACTACACCCTGTCACATACTCACATTACACCCTGTCACCTGTAACACCACACCCTGTCACCTGTAACACTACACTCTGTCACATACTCACACTACACCCTGTCACCTGTAACACTACACCCTGTCACATACTCACACTACACCCTATCACCTGTAACACTACACTCTGTCACATACTCACACTACACCCTGTCACCTGTAACACTACACTCTGTCACATACTCACACTACACCCTGTCATCTGTAACACTACACTCTGTCACATACTCACACTCACCGTCACCTGTAACACTACACCCTGTCACATACTCACACTACACCCTATCACCTGTAACACTACACTCTGTCACATACTCACACTACACCCTGTCACCTGTAACACTACACTCTGTCACATACTCACACTCACCGTCACCTGTAACACTACACCCTGTCACATACTCACACTACACCCTATCACCTGTAACACTACACCCTGTCACATACTCAGCCTGTCACCTGTAGCACTACACTCTGTCACATACACACACTCACGGTCACCTGTAACACTACACCCTGTCACACACTCACACTCACCGTCACCTGTAACACTACACCCTGTCACATACTCACACTACACCCTGTCACATACTCACATTACACCCTGTCACCTGTAACACCACACCCTGTCACCTGTAACACTACACTCTGTCACATACTCACACTACACCCTGTCACCTGTAACACTACACTCTGTCACACACTCACACTGCACCCTGTCACCTGTAACACTACACTCTGTCACATACTCACACTACACCCTGTCACCTGTAACACTACACTCTGTCACACACTCACACTGCACCCTGTCACCTGTAACACTACACTCTGTCACATACTCACACTACACCCTGTCACTTGTAACACTGCACTCTGTCACATACTCACACTCACCGTCACCTGTAACACTACACCCTGTCACATACTCACACTACACCCTATCACCGGTAACACTACACTCTGTCACATACTCACACTACACCCTGTCACCTGTAACACTACACTCTGTCACATACTCACACTCACTGTCACCTGTAACACTACACCCTGTCACATACTCACACTACACCCTATCACCTGTAACACTACACCCTGTCACATACTCAGCCTGTCACCTGTAGCACTACACTCTGTCACATACACACACTCACCGTCACCTGTAACACTACACCCTGTCACACACTCACACTCACCGTCACCTGTAACACTACACCCTGTCACATACTCACACTACACCCTGTCACATACTCACATTACACCCTGTCACCTGTAACACCACACCCTGTCACCTGTAACACTACACTCTGTCACATACTCACACTACACCCTGTCACCTGTAACACTACACTCTGTCACACACTCACACTGCACCCTGTCACCTGTAACACTACACTCTGTCACATACTCACACTACACCCTGTCACCTGTAACACTACACTCTGTCACACACTCACACTGCACCCTGTCACCTGTAACACTACACTCTGTCACATACTCACACTACACTCTGTCACCTGTAACACTACACTCTGTCACATACTCACACTACACCCTGTCACATACTCACACTACACCCTGTCACCTGTAACACTACACTCTGTCACATACTCACACTACACCCTGTCACCTGTAACACTACACTCTGTCACATACTCACACTACACTCTGTCACATACTCACACTACACCCTGTCACCTGTAACACTACACTCTGTCACACACTCACACTGCACCCTGTCACCTGTAACACTACACTCTGTCACATACTCACACTACACCCTGTCACCTGTAACCATACTTGCCTACTTTTGAAAAAAGCATTTCAGGGAGATTGTGAAAGCAGCACCAATGAGCGCGTGTTACAGTGGGCGTGTTCAGTTACATCTGAGAGGCGTGTCCTAAACCTGACTTACATCCAAATGTAACCAGCCCAAAAGCAGTTAGTAAGATCTGTTTGTTGATGAAAACACACTAATACTTTTTAGAAATTCATAGGGATCATTGTACCGTATAATAACCAATTCAAGGAAATGACACTAATGATCCCATTTGAATGTATATATCTCTGTTTTTTTATATAACAGCTTCATAATAGGGGTAAGGATGAAATGAGGAGATTGCTAGACTCTTCAGGGAGACAGGGAGATTGCTACTATTTCAGGGAGTCTCCCTGACAATGAGGGAGAGTTGGCAAGTATGCCTGTAACACTACACTCTGTCACATACTCAGCCTGTCACCTGTAACACTACACTCTGTCACATACTCAGCCTGTCACCTGTAACACTACACTGTGTCACATACTCAGCCTGTCACCTGTAGCACTACACTGTGTCACATACTCAGCCTGTCACCTGTAACACTACACTGTGTCACATACTCAGCCTGTCACCTGTAGCACTACACTGTGTCACATACTCAGCCTGTCACCTGTAGCACTACACTCTGTCACATACTCAGCCTGTCACCTGTAGCACTACACTCTGTCACATACTCACACTCACCGTCACCTGTAACACTACACCTTGTCACATACTCACACTACACCCTGTCACCTGTAACACTACATCCTGTCACATACAGTACACCCTGTCATCTGTAACACTACACCCTGTCACACACTCACACTGCACTCTGTCACCTTTAACACTACACCCTGTCACACACTCACACTACACTCTGTCACCTGTAACACTACACCCTGTCACATACTCACACTACTCCCTATCACCTGTAACACTACATCCTGTCACACACTCACACTACACCCTGTCACCTGTAACACTACACCCTGTCACACACTGACACTACACTCTGTCACATACTCACACTACACCCTGTCCCCTGTAACACTACACCCTGTCACACACTAACACTACTCCGTTACATACTCACATTACACCCTGTCACCTGTAACACTACATCCTGTCAAATACTCACACTACACCCTGTCACCCTTAACACTACACCCTGTCACATACTCACACTACTCCCTATCGCCTGTAACACTACACCCTGTCACATACTCACACTACACCCTATCACCTGTAACACTACACCCTGTCACACACTCACACTACACCCTATCACCTGTAACACTATACCCTGTCACATACTCACACTACACCCTGTCACCTATAACACTACACCCTGTCACACACTCACACTACACCCTGTCACCTGTAACACTACACCCTGTCACACACTCACACTACACCCTGTCACCTGTAACACTACACCCTGTCACATACTCACACTACACCCTGTCACCTGTAACACTACACCCTGTCACATACTCACACAACACTCTGTCACCTGTAACACTACACCCTGTCACACAGTCACACTACACCCTGTCACCTGTAACACTACACCCTGTCACACACTCACACTACATCCTGTCACCTGTAACACTACACCCTGTCACACACTCAAACTACACTCTGTCACATACTCACACTACACCCTGTCACCTGTAACACTACACCCTGTCACACACTCACACTTCACTCTGTCACATACTCACACTACACCCTGTCACCTGTAACACTATACCCTGTCACCTGTAACACTACACCCGGTCACACACTCACACCACACTCTGTCACCTAACACTACACCCTGTCACACACTCACACTACATCCTGTCACATACTCACACTCACCCTGTCACCTGTCACACTACACCCTGTCACACTACACCCTGTCACATACTCACACTACACCCTGTCACAGACTCACACTACACCCTGTCACACTACACCCTGTCACATACTCACACTCAGCCTGTCACCTATATCACTACACCCTGTCCCACACTCACACTACACACTGTCACATACTCACACCCAGCCTGTCACACTACACCCTGTCATATACTCACACTCAGCCGGTCTCACTGCACCCTGTCACATACTCACACTCAGCCTGTCACACTATACTCTGTCACATACCTCTGGGGTCCCGACCTGGGTGTCCCACTGTCAGCCCGCACAGGAACAGGAGCAGCCGGAAAGGTACCCTCCCACATTCTCCGCTCCTCGGTGCCCGGCGGCATGTGAGATGGAGGCCCGGGTGTCCCGCACAGGAGCAGCCGGCAGGTACACTCCTTCATCCTCCGCTCCCCGGCGGCATGTGAGACAGAGTCAGCCGCGAGCACGGGTGTCCCACTGTCAGGCGCACAGGATCAGCCGTCAGGTACCCTTCTTCATCCTCCGCTCCCCGGTGCCTGGCGGCATGTGAGAGGGAGAGTCAGCCGCGGCTGCCGGGGAGGCCGAGCGGGGGAGGATCCCCGGGACAGGGAGGAGGAGGTTGGGGGAGGACGGGCGGGGAGGTGCTGGGGCGGGTGAGGAGGAGGTGCCGGGAAGTAGGGGGTGGGTGACTCCCTCTCACTCACCAGTGGCTCCCAGGCCCTGGGCGGACATCATAGGGGCGTACCTGGGACTCCGCGGCAGTCCTGTCTATTTCTACCCCCATGACCATGGAAGGCACTACCGGACGGCACCCCCCCTCGGCCGACGCCCCTTGCGAGTGCCATCCTGGCCAATGGGTAGATATGCCCCTGGCCGCCGCTCCTTGGCTCGCGGCACCATACTAATGCCAGCTCAATCCCATGAGCTGTCAGAATGCAGGGGAGGCTTGCTGGTACTTGTTTCACTGTAAAGACAATGTTGTTCATTTGATTTTTAACACTACATACACTATCAACCCGCCACCCACTGCCCAGGGGTGGCGGGGATAGCCATGGACTATCAGCCTAGGCCAGGGGTGCCCCGGAGAGGGGGACCCCTTTATTGTAGGGTTCCCCTATTTCCCAGGGATCCCTGGTCTGGGCTGACTTGTGGTCAGGACTGATGCTGCAGCTGAGGGGCCCAGTGAAAGGGCACCCCTGGCTGTGGCATCAGCCCCCCCGCTTGAAAGGAATTGGTATGAAATACCGTCAGCCGCATGGCCGGCGGTTCGATTCCCGTCAGCGGCAGCCCGACAGGAGCAGAGTGCGACGCAGCGGAAGCCCGACAGCGCTGGAAATCCCGATCGTGGATAGGTAAGTATCCACTAACCTAACCTAACCCCCCTAACCCTAACCCTCCTTAGGGGTGCCTAAGCCTAACTTCTTCCCCAAGTGCCTAACCCTAATCCCCCCTCCAAGTGCCTAACCCTAACCACCCCCTTCCCCGCTGCCTAAACCTAAGTCCCCCAGGGGGGTGCCTAACCCTTAGTCCCCCCCGGGGGTGCCTAACCCTAACCCTCCCTCCCCCTAGCCTACCCCTAACCCTCTCGGGGGGGTGCCTAACCCTAAATCCCCCCCGGGAGCCCTAAACCTAACCCTCCCCCCCGCGGCTGTCTGCTCATGGCGCCCGGCATCACTACGATCGTGATGCCGGACGCCGGTCTCCCGGCGTCGGGGAGATGCGGGCGTCTACATCTAGATGCCCGGCATTTCACCCTTGCTGGCATAAGACAGTCGGGAAGCCGGCTGCCGGTATTTAGGCAGTCGGCTTCCCGATTGCCTCCCGCTAGAAAGGGTCCAGAGCTGGTTTTTAATATACGGGGAACCTCACGCCAATTTTTTTCTCCCTATATTTAAAACCAGCTCTGGCCCTGCTGCCTGGTGCTGGTTCTTAAATTACTGTTGAACCCTACACATTTTGTTACCCGTAATTTTAAGAACCAGGACTGGCTGGCAAGTCCAGGGCTGGTTAGTCTTTTGGGAGAGGACCTCACACCATTTTTTTTTTTTTAATTATCCCGTTTTTTACAGGTACAACACAAGCAGTGCAGGCTGCTTGCTAGGGAGAGTTGTGCAGAAAGAAATCACTGCAATCTCGGGTGAGATAACTCACTCGAGCTTGCTTTAAAATCACCCGAGAAAATCGACCTACATCACCATCGGCAAACTTGTTTAGCTACAAATCGCCTGTTGGTAAATTTGAGAGATAAAAATAGATTAAATCACCTGTGTTCAGGCGAATTACACCGAGATGAATCACTTTGCAAATCGGGACAATCCTGATTCGTAGTAAATTTACCCCTAGGGATGAAAGCCTGGTTAGGGGAAGACCAGTAAGAAGGTCATTGAAATAGACAATTCTGTAATGAGTGAATGGATTACGATTTTGCTGTGTTTTGTGGGAGATGCATGTACAGTATATTCTGGATATGTATCTTAGGGGCAGATTCCATCACCTGTGGTATTTACCAATGGGAAAGGTTAGGATTTAAAGCCCTGAGCTAATCAATTATTTAACATTTTCCCGGCATGGTAACACTGAGGATAACTTGCAGTAACCCAAAGAATTTTGTAAAGTGCTGGAATCCCTTCTCACCTAATTGGATTGATCCCTATGGGTTTCCTCACACATTGAACCCCAGAGGGTGCATTTTCCAGTTATTTTTCCTCTCGGCTCCTGAGGCTGCAAGGAATATCCTTGTTACATGCAGGGATGCAAGAACTAATGGATTAGGTCAAGGCTGACAATTACGCGGCTAACTGGATTTGCCCCTTAGCTGTATGCAACAGGATCTGGATACAGATTGGATATGGCAAACAAAGAAAATTTCTTAGTCAAGAACAAAACCTAGACGGCGAGCTTGAGAGGTATTGTGGTTTATTTTTGTGCTCAGTGTACAGTAGGTAGCTTCTGTTAGATGGTGCCACCACTATTAGCTCAATTTTTGATATATATGTTTGTGGTGATGAGAAGACACCCGAGATTAAATAGCAGAGAACATTCAATGATTTGACCAAGACAGATGGTAAGATGTATGGGGGTTTATTTACTAAAGCAGAAGCTTGTAGAAGCCTCCACTTTCCAACGTGTTAAAGCCCACACAATAAAAGGGCAATGATATTAATAGCATAACACATCTACCGGAAAATGTATTGTCCATTAAAATATCTGGACAAACAAGACTTCCAATATCTTCCTTCTTCTCCAGGAAGGCATGTAAGGACTGTAGAGAAGATCTAGTGGGCTAGTAATACAGTAATACTTTGTAATTTTGTGAACCATATATCTCGGGGCCCTGAATAGCAGTTGGTGGTCTGAATAGTTTCAGCTAGGGGGCTCTATTGCCAGCGTGAAAATCAAGGAGGAAAGCTGGTATCCCTGATGGAAACTGTTAGTAATGGAAAAAGCAGAGGCAAGAAGGCCATTCACAAAAACTCTAGCTGATGGATTAGAGTAGACGGCTAAAACAGGAGTTAGTGATCTATCACAAAACCTGAAACGTCTAGTGACAGTCGTCATATAGCCCCAGTGGAGTCTATCATTGGCATCCAAAGAAAGCAGCAGTAACAGAACAGCGGAAGCTGCAAAAACCTCCACAACATTCATAACAAATCTAATATTGTATACGGAGATCGCCTACCAAACACAATCCCGGCTTGGTCCTAGTTGATCAGAGAAGGTATCAGTGGTCCCAGCTATCAATTTGGCATAGATTTTAACATCCATATTCGATAATGCTATTGCATGGTAATTAGTGACCAAGGAGGGGTACTTCCCAGGTGTGGGCAGTGCCGCAAGCTGCGCCTCCAACATCTCCCATGGGATGAAGTCCTGATCCGAAGCCTCATTAAACAACTGAACTAAGGCTGGAGCCAATGTATCTTTGAATACTTTATAAAAGACATTAATATAATCATCAGGGCCCATGGTCTTATCCAACGGCAAAGAATCAATAGCTCCACTGATGTCTTCCACTGACCAAGGACTACTGAGGAACTGTCTAGAGTCTGAATCTAATGAAGGGTCTTCTTCCACTGACCAAGGAATACGGAGGAACTGTCTAGAGTCTGAATCTAATGAAGGGTGATGCAGGGAGTTTAAAAACTTATCAGTGGCTTGCTGCTTTATTGGTGTCAGATTGCGAACGTTCGTTAACTGTCTCCCGGATAGAGTCCATGAATGTGGTGGGTTTATTAATCCATTTATTCCATCTTGGATATATTATAAGTAGAGATGAGCGGGTTCGGATTAGTTCGGATTTTCCCTCCAAGTTCGGATTTTTCCAGCCAAAAATTTAGTCAGAAAGAAACAAAACGTCATCTTTCATGGACAAACATCATCATTCCTGGACTTTTGACCAGGAATGATGATGTTTGTCCATGAAAGAATAAGTTTTGCCTCTATTTGAGACACGATTTTTGGCGGGAAAAATCTGAATTTGGCAGGAAAATCGGAACTAATCCGAACCCGCTCATCTATAATTATAAGCGCCATTTTTGGTACACTGGCTTTACTCTAACAAGTTTACAGCATACACAATGAGAGTATCAACCTCATTTTACAGGACGGACTGGATTACAAGATACGTCTACGGACGAGAGAATCCAGCTGATTTTTCCGTGATTCTAAATTCAGACATACCAGTTTCTGTCCACAGTCATGGCACACTGTGTTCTTCAGTCACTGCATTTGAATGTTTATTATTATTTGTTTATAACAAGCTTTTTGAGCCACCTAGAGATGGACACCGGCACTTTGACTCCGGCACTAGGCACCTTCTGCAGTATTTTATTATTTGCTGGACGGTACTGCACAGCCGCTTCCTTGCGCCTGTGCCACACCGTCCACGTTTCAATCAGGCCCTATATGTGGTTGGTTTATTGTAATATTTAGAACTTCTACCTTGGACCCAAGTCACCTCAGCCATGACCCTGCATTGCTGAGGTGACCTCAGCCATGACCCTGGCCCAGCGCCACAGGATTGTCCCCTAATCTGGTCTGTTCCATCTCTGTCGCAACATTGAGAGACATTTGCAGTGAAGTGGAGTTCATTTCCGCTCCCCTACGCATGTCCAATTTAGTACAAGCTATAGTTATACTGAATAATTAATTAAAATATGTCTTTTTACAATGTCTGGCATTGATCTCTGCAATATCTAGAATATTCATTGATTTTTTTTAATTTGTCTGGTCATTATTTTTACAGTGCAAATTTCCCTTTATTATTCCAGTTATAGTTTATAAATAGCTTTTGATAAAAAAGAATTATGGCAAATAGTGTCCGTCGCGGCTGTTTTTTGATGGTGATGTCAGAGAGAAGGAAAATAAGGCAGCATCATTGTACGAGAAAAACAAATTTCCCTTGGAGAAAGAAAGAGAGAAGTCATTTGATGTTGAGCATTGTTTGATTGCTTTAGAGGAAACTAACGGGGTTGTTGAAAGCAAAATCAGAAAAACCCTCCTGATTCGTCACACATAATAAAAATACACCTGTCATATGATCTGTTGTGGTTTCACCAAATAGGATTTCTGCATTTCCCAGTTCTCATCATTGTGGGATAATCCACATGCTCTGTAATCAGCTGAATTTCTGTAAGAAGATCCACTGATGATACAATCAGCACACGTAGGATTTGCACAATTACAGATTGCTTGACTACAATGCATTGACTTCAATAGTAAAGGATTAGAGATGTGCACCAACCCCTGTGTTTTGATTTTGGTTCTAATTCATCATCGGGTTTAGATTTTGGATTAACCAAAACTGCCCTCATGTGTTTTGGTTTTGGATCTGTATTTTTTTTAAAAATTGATAAAAACAACTAAAATTCACATAATTTGGGCATGTTTTTGTTCTTAGAGTATTATTAACCCCAATTACATTAATTCCCAGTTATTTCCAGTCAATTTTGATCAGCTCACAATATTGTTCATCCAGTTTAGGCCAAAAGGTTGCACCAAGCTAGCTGGCTGACTAAGCTAAGCGACAGCAGTGGACGGCACAAACACGTGGCAGTTCAACTTCAAACATGTCACATCTAGGAAACAGAGTGGCACTGCAGTGGCAGACAGGATAGCATAAACTATAAGATGCTATAGAAAGGTTTCATTAATCAAGAACTAGATCAGAGGCCCAAGGGCAGTACAGGGAAATGGAGGTGGAATATGTAATGAAAGAGAGATTGCTTGAGTTACTGAGTCGTTGATTGATTGATTATTTTTTTTTATAGCAGTAATAAAATAATGATTAATCGGAGAAGTGGAAAATGCAATTAAAAAGCAAGCACCCAAAATGGATCAAAGTGGTACAGCAGAGCCGTAACTAGACTTTTTGGTGCCCTGAAAGTAGCGATATAAGGGAGTGCACCTGAAAAAAAGCCCATGGCTTATGGGGAAGGGCCAGGGAAGAGATAGGGGAGGCCAGGAGATGCTGGGGATAAAAGAAGAGGAAGCTACAAGTGAGAATGATAATAAACCGGAAAATTGACAGGCCCAAACAGCGCCCCCTCGGGTGTGCTTGGTTTTCGGAAAACCGAGCACGCACATATCTATAAAGATATGAAGTCACCAACGTCAACCTCAGCATTAGATTCAAGGCCTGATTCAGCTTTGATCGCAGTTGCTAATATGCACGCAATTGGCCGATTAATTTGACTGTGCATGCGTACGCACCGCAGTGCATGTGCGTGATCCAGCCACTGCGATTGGGACTGCGATCGCAGAGGCTATGTAGACCCATCACAGAGTGATTGACAGGAAGTGCCATTTGTGGGTGGTGATGGGAGGTGGTCGGCGGAACACAGGCGTGCCAGTGCATTTCAATGCCGTGGCCATACACAGCCATATACTGAGGGTGTGAGTAGCTAAATACCTGGACCTATATGCTACATTTTTAATAGCTTGTTTTTTATTTGGATTTTTTTTTTTTATCATTTATTGTGTATTTTTTTTCGGACTTTTAATTATTGGCTATTTGCATTTCATTCTGGCATTTATTTTTTCTGGGAGTGATTTGCTCCACATCTGTGTCTTTTTTATTATGTCAAAACAAAACCTTCTTTTGGATTGAAATTTACTGGTCCGCCTATACATCTAGTGAAGTGACATTATTGAGGACCAATCCAGACATTGAATAACATCATAAAGATACCTCTATGAGAATGGCATCATTCCATATCATGTGAGTTGGGGCATGCACCCGTATTTATTAGAGATGAGCGGGTTCGCATCTCAGAGATCCGAACCCACCCAAATTTCAGGGATCCGGGGCGATCTGATCTCCCTGCCTGCCCGGATCCCTCACCCGAGGCAAAACCTCATGACCCCGCTGTCGAGTCGCGAGGTTTTGTATTGAGCGGGCTTAACGCTGATTGGCTGAGTGAGCCATCTGTCACGGCTCTCAGCCAATCAGCGTTAAACCCATTGAAAACAGCACACAGAAGAAAAAGAAGATGGCGCCCACCATCCCCCGCCACCTGACACCGCCGGCACCCCCCCGGTGCCGACACCGCCGGCACCCCCACTGGCAGCATCCCCCGCTGCCAACACCACCGCTGCCAACACTGCCAGCACCCCTGCACTGCTGCCTCACGTACCGAGGACACCGTCAGCGACCCCCACACTGCCGACACTGCCGACACTCCCACACTGAGGACACCACATGCACCCCTGCACTGCCGACACTGTCAGCACACATGCACTGAGGACACCGCTGGCACCCCCACTCTGCCGACACCCTGAATTGAGAACACCCCTGCACTGCCGACACAGTCAGCAAACTTGCACTGAGGACACCACTGACACCCCCACTCTGCCGACACCGCCGGCACCCTTCACTGAGAACACTGCCAGCACCACCAGTCCATGTAGTAAGGACACCGCCAGCAACCCCCGCACTGCCGACCCAGCCAGCAAACCTGCACACCACTGGCACCCCGCACTGCCGACATCATCATACCTTTCACTGAGGACACTGCCAGCACTGCCATTCCATTTACTGAGGACACCGCGAGCAATCCCCGCACTGCCGACACAGCCAGAAAACCTACATTAAAGACACCACTGGCACCCCCGCACTGCCGACATCACCGGTACCCTTCACTGAGGACACTGCCAGCACCGCAGGATTGCCATTCCATGTACTGAGGACACTGCCAGCAACCCCCGCACTGCTGACACAGCCAGCAAACCTGCATTAAAGACACCGCTGGCACCCCCGCACTGCTGACACAGCCAGCAAACCTGCATTAAATACACCGCTAGCACCCCTGCACTGCCGACATCACCAGTACCCTTCACTGAGGACACTGCCAGCACAGCAGCACTGCCATTCCATGTACTGAGGACACCGTCAGCAACCCCACTCTGCCGACACTGCTGTCACAGTAAGTGCACTATTGATATATCCAACCCACACTGTATAACACACTGTATCCGTGTTGGAAATTAGAAGCTGAACTGCCACATGTTAGTGCCACCCACAGTGTCACTTAGCTTAGTCAGCCAGCTAGCTGGATGCAACCTTTTGGCCTTAACTAGATAAAGCAAATAATATTGTGAGGTGGTCAAAACTGATTGGAAATTACTGAAAATAAACGTTATTGAGATTAATTATACTGTAGGAACAAAAACAAGCCCATTTTATGTGATTTTAGCTGTTTTTATGATTTTTTAAGAAAAAATCCAGATCCAAAACCAAAACACGAAAACAATACCCAGAGGTGAGGTTTTCAAAAAATCCAGATCCAAAACCAGGTGGGATCCAGATCCACAACCAAAACCAAAACACGAGGGTCGACGCACATCTCTAGTATTTATCGTACCAAGATACCTTTATATGAATATCTGTCCACTCTCTAGTGTGAGTTAGGGTACGCAATTAAGGATCTCTTCATTATAAAGATACTTCTATAATCTATAGCCTAGCTGCAAGGATTGAAAAAACGCCCTTAATGTCAGCATTTTCCATCAAATAAAGTTAAAAAGAGATGTGACTTGGGTACGCGAATTCTGGAAAGAAATATTATTTGTAAATATTATTGGAGTACAAAGATACCTCTTGGTACATTTCTTCCCCTTTTTTCATGTTAGCGGGATACGCCATATTATGGCAGCCTAAATATCTGTCCTGTCTGCTAGCAAGTTTGGTGTTTATGTAATTTCTTCTTCTTTTCGAAATCTCCTCTTATGTGACGACTGAGTGCACGTCAATTGGGAACTGTATTCTGTATACTGACACATTATATACAGTTATGAAGGACTTAAGGCACCCATACATCAGCAATTGATTGCAGCAATCGTGCAATTTGCAATCAATTGTGTATAAAAATCTTTCCCTTTCAATCGATTGTGGCAATTCAGCAATCTGCAATCGATTGAAAAAGGGAAAGATTTTTATACACAATCGATTGCAAATTGCTGCAATAATTTGCTGATGTATGGGGGCCTTTACCTTTAATACTGCTCATTACATGTGTGTACTGCAAAGCAAAGGACCCATACTAATTAAAATCACCTGGGACAGGTGGGAGAAGTGCTAGCCCAGGAGAAGGGGTCTCACCTTCAAGTGTACCTTAAATACACACATACCCTGTACATAGGAAAGAGGGGGCTGGGCTGCACATCCTAATTTAAACAGAATAAGTGGTGCTACCATGCTGAGACCTGTAGTTCTAAGGCAGAAAAAAAAGAGAACAAATGCAGATGCACCCTCTAAGCACTAAGGGCCTGATTCAGAGCCGGACGCTCTGACCAGAGCGCTCGCTCTGAATCAGGGCCCTCCTCCATTAAAATGGAGCGTCCTCCTGGACGCTCGTATAGCTGTGGGTGACCACCCACAGCATATACGAGCGTCCAAAAAGATGGTCGCGATGGTCTTGACCATCGCGAACATCGGACTTGCGAGGAAAACCCTGCGGTCGGGTTTCCCAGCCACAAGCCCTGGAGTGATTTTGGCTCTATCAGAGCCAAAATCACTCCCACTGACATCACTAGTGATGTCAGTGGGGCCGACTTCAGACGGTAGGCGTTCCCATGGGAACGCCTCCGTCTGGCAGGCACGCCCTCGGCATGCCCACCAAAGGGGGCGTGCTGTCAATCAACATCGACAGCACGCCCCCTTTGGTGTGAGACCCGGAGCGATGGAAAGCCCGTCGCTCACCGGGTCTCGCGCATGCGCACGACGGAGCTCCCTCCGTCGTGCGCATGCGCAGTGGGGAACATCGACCCACTTGCGAGCGTACTGCCGCTCGCGAGTGGGTCTGAATGACCCCCTAAGATTATTGATTATAAAAACATATATAATAAACTCCAATGTTGTATTATAATGTCAGTATTAGGGATGTTAGGGACCCACCCAGTGGTGTAAATTCATCCCAGACGCCCGAAGGCAAGTTATAATTTGGTGCCGCCCCCCCCCCTAAAAAAAAGGGAAAATATAAATGGTGCATATCTATGTCTGTCTGTCTGTCACATATGCACAAAAATATGAAATCTTCCAGCAGCTGCTGCTCTCAGAGGGACCTTTCTTGCCAGCACCCTCTCCCCCTCTGTCTGCTGTGCAAAGCAGGACCCCCTACCCAGCGCCAACAGAACTGAGCAGCCGCTGGGGAAAAGTAAGTTAACCTTCCCCCTCACTCCCCTGACATAGTGGTCCCTGTATCAGGCCTCAAATTGAACGTCGCAATGTTTCCGATGTTCCGATGGTGGTTTCGATGTTCAGTTATTTTAAAAACTGATTCTTTTTACAAAAAAAAATCATTTTTTTATGAAACCATTTTGGATAAGTTAAAATGGATGTTCCTCACCTAATTCACTAATGAAAAAAAACGACAATATTGTTGCAGTTTTTGGGAAAAAAAAAAATTGTCAGTTAAGTGGTTAAATTAGGACATGCAGCCCAGCCCCCCCACTTTTATTCCTATGTACAGTATGTGGATAACATTTTTATTGTCAAGAATGATATTTTGAGAAATTAAATAGTTCCATGTGGGTAGCAGGAAGCTTAGTGTAACCATTACCAGAACCTCTTTCCAATTCCACTTTTACCATTTCAGCTGTCTGGTTCCTTCTCCTGGCTGGGAGTATGTTTGTAGCCCACTCACGGAAAGTTGGTGAGTAGATTCCATCTCTATCTTCATCCCAATAAACTTCTAATTTACCTTATTTAGTATGTGACAATAATAGAACTCCAGCACGATAATGGAAATGTGCAGTAAGTACAGCAAGCAGAAAATGCCCATTTTCCTATAGACAAAACATCACAGTCTTCATTTATGTAAGTGGGACAGTCCCAATTAGGACAGTGACAAGTTTGGGAGGAATATGGCTAATTTTATTCTGTGACAACATGATGTGCAATACAAATTATGTATATAGTTCATTAGATGGTGTTAGCAGTTAATCTTTGCTTGTAGAAAGCGATAGCCTAGGAGACCTCTGAAAGAGCAGAACATGATTGTATGTGAGCCTGACGCAGGGCCGGCCCGCCCTCTACGCTGACTACGCATGTGAGTAGAGCGCCAGTCAGCAGAGGGCGCTTTGATTAGCCACCAGGTCCCAACAAATCCTTTCACCACCGGGTGCTCGGCTCCCCGCAGCGGCAGCCGGAGCTCACTCCTGAGCTCCGGCTTCCGGCTCCCCCCACGGACACTATTGGAGAGACATCATGACGTCTCTCCCATAGTTCCGAGGAGATGCGGCTGCAGAATCGGGGCTTAAGGTAAGTATTCTGTTTTTTTTTTTTTTTTTTTTATTTGCGTGTGGCACACTTATAGGGGACACTATTACAGGGGCCTTACTACTGGGGGGACTTCTACAGGGGGCATTACTACTGGGGGCAATTTTACATGGGCCATACTACTGGGGGCATTATTACAGGGGCATTCCCATTGGGGGCACTACTACGGGGGCACTGCATAAGGGGTACCACTGCTGTTGGCATTATATGTAAGTGCCACTACTGCTGTAGGCATTGTACAAGGGTCACTACTACTGTGGATATTGTATTAGGGGCACTACTACTGTGGGCATTATGTATAAGGGGCATTAATGTTGACATTGTGTAAAAGCGGCACTACTGTGTGTCAGAACATGAATAAGGGACACTACTATGTGGTGAATAGTGAATCAGGGGCACTTTGGCCCTGATTCAGAGTCAGACCCACTCGCGAGCGGCTGTCCGCTCGCAAGTGGGTCGATGGTCTGCACTGCGCATGCGCACGACGGAGGGAGCTCCGTCGTGCGCATGCGCGAGACGCGACGAGCGAAGGACTTTCCTTCGCTCGTAGTGTCTGATCAAAGGGGGCGTGCTGTCGATGTTGATTGACAGCACGCCCCCTTTGGTGGGTGTGCCGGGGGCGTGCCTGCCAGACGGAGGCATTCCCAAGGGAACGCCTACCGTCAGAAGCCGGCCCCACTGACATCACTAGTGATGTCAGTGGGAGTGATTTTTGCTCTGATAGACCATCGCTACCATCATCCTGCACGCTCGTATATGCTGTGGGTGGTGACCCACAGCTATACGAGCGTCCAGGAGGACGCTCCATATTTATGGAGGTGGGCCCTGATTCAGAGCGAGCGCTCTGGTCAGAGCGTCCAGCTCTGAATCAGGGCCTATGTGCGGTGTAATGTGAATAAGATTGTGCACTGTGTGGTGTAGTTTGAGTTGGGGATACTATTGTGTGACCACGTCCCTTTCTTTTGAGACCTCGCCTGTAGCATACCTCACAACCATTCTGATTTTAGAGAGAAAGTGTCCCAGATGGGGGGGGAATGGTGAATAGCTGCCATGTGCATGCATGCGGCATCTATTGGCTGGAGAAAGGGACTGGGAGCAACTCCAAGAGCACTGGGCATGTACCCAGCTTGATTGGAATTACGGGGCGGCGCTCGTGATTATGGCTTTTCCCATGAGACCACACCCCTTTCCTTTGTCGGGTGCACGCTCCTTCGGCGTGTGCAAATTCTGCCAGGGGGCGCCAAAATGTATTTTCGCTTACCAAAAATAATTAGGCTCGGGCAGGCCCTGGCCTGACGGGCAGGTATGTGCTCTTGTACAAAGAAAAGCTCTATTACATACATCTCACCCTACACGGACCTATTTATTTGATGGACCCTGTTTTGTGCAAGGGGCATTGCCATGTTGGAACAGGAAAAGGGCCTTCACCAAAGTTGTATGCACAAACTGCTCTAGAAAGTTACTGTGTGCTGTAGCATTATGAATTCCTTTCATGGGAAATGAGAGCTCTAGGCCAAACCATGAACAACAGCCCCAGACAATTATTTACCATTGCTCCTACTTCAAAGTTTACAGTTGGCAGTATGCATTTGGGCAGAAGGCATTCTCCTGGCATCTGCCAAACCCAGATTTACCCATCAGACTGCTCAATGAAGAAGCGTAGATCACCACTTCAGAAAATATTTCCTCTGTGTCAAAGTCCTTTCCACACCTACAGCCAAGGTTTGTTAATGCACAAGATTTATGTGTGGATGCTCGGCAATAGAAAGCCAATCATGAAGCGCCTAGATCAGGGGTGGCCAAACTCGGTCCTCGAGATCTACCAACAGTTCACGTTTTCTAGGTCTCCTCACAGAATCACAAGTGAAATAATTAGCTCCACCTGTGGATCTTTTATAAAAATGTGTCAGTGAGTAATGACTACACCTGTGCACCTGCTGGGTGACCTGGAAACCGTGAACTGTTGATAGATCTCGAGGACCGAGTTTGGCCACACCGGGCCTAGATCATGTACTGGCAGTGCCATTAGAGCCAGTTTAGCATTGCATGGAGTGTTGCAACAAATGACATACAGTTTTTATACCCTATGCCCTTCAACCCTCAGTGGTCAGATTCTGTACGGCTTACCATTTAGTGGCTAAGCTGTTGTCACTCCTAGATATTTCCCCTTTAAAATAACAGAACTTACAGTTGATCAGTGCTCTAGCAGGACCAACATTTGATTGACTAGCTGGAAAAGAGGGATCACAGGAGAATGCCATGTTGAGCTCTACATTATGACCCATTTGACTGCTGACTGACTTTGATTACTGATTGGATGTATGCTTGAAAAAACACACCTGTAAGTAGTAAGTATAGCTGAAATGGGCAAACACACTAATCAGACTGGGTGTTCACATACTTTTGACCAAGCATATAACAAATAGTGAAACAGTAATGTCTTATACAATTAGATAATCCAAATAAATTCTATTATGAATGAAATAACCATGCACTATAACACGCTCACAATACACTTATCCTACCTGTTGCCACTCACTTTATCCCATTTAGCAGCAAGTGGCGATCTGGTTTATTTTGAATATTGTAGCTCACTGATCAACTGAGATCCTTATGCATACATTTTGCATGTGAGTAATATATAATAGAGGGGCTTCAAATCGGATCAGTCCTATGCCCCACTTGCTATGCGCAATACAACTTCTGCATGATAATCCAAATTATATAGCGAGAGCAAACACTGTCTCTAAGAAAAATGCAGCAAGCAACATTAATAGATAGATAAATTATTAGGGGACAGTGCAAAACCAAGGGATTATGGGTGCAATGCTGTCTAGTTTCTAAACCCACCTAGTTCCTAGCTAATGTAGTAATTTATATACCTATACCTAGTCATTGGCAAGTGGTCCTGCAGTAGTGCATACATCAACTGGATAAAAAGTTAATGCACATAACATCATATCATATATTGGGCAGCTCAGACGGTGTAATGGTAGCATTACTACCTCACAGCACTGAGGTCGTGGGTTCGATTCCTACCTGTGGGGAGTTAGTATATTCTCCCTGTGCTTGCGTGGGTTTCCTCCGGGTGCTCCGGTTTCCTCCCACACTCCAAAAATATACTGGTAGATTAATTGGCTCCCAAGACAAAAATTAACACTAGTGTGTATGTGTGTGCGCAAGTGATAGGGAATATAGATTGTAAGCTCCAGGGACTGATGTGAATGGCCAAATATTCTCTGTAAAGCGCAGCAGAATATGTGTGCACTAACTGGTAATAAATAAATATAAAGAATAAACCTTCCCTTTTGGCACAAAGTTAAGTAGCAGAAGAGTAATAGATTGCCCAGTATGCAACAAATATTGTGAATAATACCTGTGAAAGAAACCAAAATGTAATTGAGGTGAAACAATTCCCAAGTATGGGTTAAAGACAGATAAAGAAATACAAAAGCAATTCCAAAGGTCAGGGCAGGCAGCATACAATTGTAGTCAAGAGAGAATGCCATGGTTAAATAATAAACAGTACACGGAACCAAATCCAGGAGTCAGGTGGAAACCACAGTAGTAGAAACTATAACTGGCAGAGAGACTAATACCTCCTTTTTCTGTTAAACTCCAAGGACCCAATGAAAACTTCCCCGCACAGGTGTTCAACTAAGCAATCAATGATGTGGTCATGTGACCGCTGCTGAGTATACTGTAGACCAGCACCTTGGTTGATAGTTGACAGGTTGCTGAGATGTGTACAATCAGTGGATGATAGCCGCTCTATGATCACGAGCTGCCAGTTTATTTCAAGTATACCATGCCGTAATGTTGTTAGACTATGAGGGGAAGTAGAAATATTTTGGGCACTGTAAGTCTGTAGGTGTTAACCGGGACAAAGTCCAGTCAGCAGAGGCAGAAGTGGGGATTGTCACTCAGTCCCAACATATCTAGCACTTATCACCCTGACATTTTCCACTATACATAATGCATACCTCCTGTCACAAAGTCTCGGGGATGCAACCCGTATTTAGGGATTGGCGTGACCTATTTCCGAGATGCGGAGTCTAATGTGCCGGCGGTATTCACCAGGGCCCCTCGCAAGTAGGTATGGACTTGGCTGTGTCCGACACACAGGTTGCGGCCCTCAGAATAGGTTCCCCTATACAGGTGCTGGTGGACTCTGGATGAAGTAGAGAAGACTTGTAGCGTGGTCGACAGGCCGGGTCAGAAGCAACGGGTAAGACGGTACCAGAAAGCAGATGTATGCGGGTCACAGGGAGGCCAAGGTCAGACCGTGATATCAAATGCAGTACCGGAGCGTATACTCTGGCACTGGAGTGCTCCCAGGAACTTCCTTATATATGTCAAGGTAAGTAGAGCACCAATTAAATTTCCCTCCATTTCCCATGCCTGTCCCTTTAAATCTTAAACAGAGCAGCGTGCGCAGCGTTACAGGAGCCGCGGCCACCTGTCTGCAGATGGAGAGGATAGAGCTGACAGCGGGCATTCAGGATCTCCCACCCGCTGTCCCATGCCGTTCCCGGATCCCAGCATCGCCGGACTCGGTAAGTGACACCCGGGTTCGGGTGCGCTGTGACACCTCCCAACTATCCTGCTATCAGCAGGACAGTCCCATTTTCCTGAGACTGTCCCGCCGTCCCACCCGCGGGCCACAGTGTCCCGCGGCGTGGGGGTGGATGTTGGGGAGAGCAAGCACTGCTGCTCTGTTATGCAGAGTCTATGGAGGCAGCCCACCATCTCCGAGTGTGCTGGGCATGCCCTCAGAGAGACGAAACGAGGGTGCGCGGTAAAACCACTCCCACTTATGGTAAGCCCCATCCCCTCGTCGCTATGGCCACATCTCCTTTTCGGGCCGTGCGCGGCAAAGGCACGATATGTCCCACTTTTATATTCACTAATGTCGGGAGGTATGCATATCCACCTATAACCTGCACTAACCTCTGATCTGTGGGCCTGATTCAGACGCGCTCGCTAAGATGCATACTCTCGCTGCTGCCGATGGTATGCAGTGTGCGCATGCACATACCGTAGCGAAAGTTCACAATGCATTAGCTCGCTGCGCATAGACAGCCCAGCAAAGTGAGTGACAGGAGAAGCCATTTGTAGGTGGTAACAGGGGCTGGCCATTAAAAACGGGGGAGTGGAGGTGCAAACGCAGGCGTGCCTGAGCATCTCAACAGCGTTTTAGAGGTTTGCATAATTAAAAGACAGCATCATAGTAAACGTCACCTGGCTTGTTATTACACTGAAGTGCTCGCAGTGCTTGTGGCAGGGTATGGTCAACCTCAAGCGCTGCGATAGCATCCGATGTACTGATGGCTGCATACACTTACTAGACATGACGTGCATAAGTGGGCATCATAAAACAGGCTGGTGGGTGTCTGCATACACTATGTGATCGCTGTCTAAGAAATACTGGGTCTGCTAATGCATTGCTGTGCGGGAGCACTGCCTATGCAATTTGCATACACATCGTGCGAGCAATCGCATCTAGCGAGCGGCTCTGAATCAGGCCCTGTGTGATCAGTGCATAGTGCACATTTAAATTTGCTTCACCCAGGTAGCTCCCAGCAGTGAAAAATAGTGATGTCACTAAGCTGGGTGAAGCTAAAGTGGTTCTCTAACAGTTGTCTCTAGCACCCAATTAAAGCAGATTCTAGGGGCCTATGGCTATAAACTTCCCATCGTCTGAGGATTGACCTGCGTGTGAATCAGTGACAATAACATACTTAATTGAAATAAAGACACGGAGACTTGTATTTGGCAGAATTTGTTAGCTATTTATTTAAAAACATATAATGAATTAGTTACTATATTAATTAAATTAATTTAAATATGGTGGCAAAGAAAGAACGGCTAACAACCGCCCAAGCCTAACACTATAAACACTCCAACCACAACACAATACGCTCAAGCCTTCTATCTTGACTACCCACCCGGTAAGGTGATGATGCTGCCCCCGGCAGGGTGGTCCAGCAGACTTTATGAGTCAACGAAGGTGAGCAAAACAATGAGTAAACAAATATTCACAGTGCTAATAGGTAACCTGCCGTTCTTTCCCGCCTAAAATAGCCAACGAAACAATCACCAAACCCAAATCAAAAAGAGCCCATAAAAATAAACTTTAGGGAGGGAGGGTGGGAAGACAGGAACAAAAGAGGCTGACTCCGCCTCCAACAATCTCTAATATCCCTGCTATAACCTACAACCCTAAAAACCCATTGGCCCTAATTATCACATGATTCCTCACACTGGTCTGCCCCCAGCCTAGGAAGTTTAACCCTCTCCACTCCTATACAGTCATTTCGTTTATCTAAACTTCCCATCGTCTGAGGATTGACCTGCGTGTGAATCAGTGACAATAACATACTTAATTGAAATAAAGACACGGAGACTTGTATTTGGCAGAATTTGTTAGCTATTTATTTAAAAACATATAATGAATTAGTTACTATATTAATTAAATTAATTTAAATATGGTGGCAAAGAAAGAACGGCTAACAACCGCCCAAGCCTAACACTATAAACACTCCAACCACAACACAATACGCTCAAGCCTTCTATCTTGACTACCCACCCGGTAAGGTGATGATGCTGCCCCCGGCAGGGTGGTCCAGCAGACTTTATGAGTCAACGAAGGTGAGCAAAACAATGAGTAAACAAATATTCACAGTGCTAATAGGTAACCTGCCGTTCTTTCCCGCCAAAAGCAAGGTTCTGCCAAAAGAAACCTTGCACCGCCACCATAGAACTAACGCACAGAAACCACAACCTCAAACAGATCCTCAAGAAAAATAAACATACCTTCCTCCGCTAAATGAACCCCGTCAGACCGAAAAAGGTAAGTATACCGAAATTTTATCCTAGGATGTCTGACCACTGCCCCACCATTTTCCAACACAAATTTTGAAACCGTAAAGTTCACTTTCTTCCGGGCTTCATCAATGGCTCTGCCGTCAACCACACCACTCCAACACAATCTAGGGACCATGAAAGACCAAACTATTGTGCAAGCTGGCCATGCCATTATAATCTGACCCAAATCCTCCACCACCGCATGCCTTAAATCCAGAGATGTCCTCTTGCCCAAATCATTCCCGCCTAGATGAATAACCACGACTCTCGGTAAGCCATACCGCTGAACCTGCTGCAAGAGTTTAGGCTTAAGGCTCTCCCACAACATACCTCTGACCCCTATCCATCTAACTCCACTAGCCCCCGGAAACAACGGCGCGTCCTGCGCCTGCATGAACCTAGCCGCCCAAAAAACAAATGAATGGCCAATTATCCATACAGTACAATCATCAAAAGCCATTCCTATAATGAGGGAAAAACAAAGAAAACATTAAAGTTATTGTAAAATTTTAGCATATTTAATCATGTATATCTAACGGGGAACATATTACTGAGGATCTGCCAAAAAGAAAAAATTTTGATTTGAATCTTTAAAGATCAACAAGCTTCTGTGCCAATTTGAAGCAACATGAAGACACAAGAGGATAAGTTAAAATAAAAAAGAAGGGGGGGGGAGAGCGGGGGGGGGGGGGGGGTTTGGGAGAGATATCGGATAACACAAGTGAACTCGACCAGAGAGAAAACGTAAAACCTGCTGAGGGACATATAATTGTAATTATAAACCAAATAGCCGAATTAAATCCGTCAGATCAGGTAAAAAAATCGTCAAAACTCTCCAGACTCCCACTGAAATCAATGGCGAGTAGCTAGTCCCCGAGTAGGAAAGACAGGGGAAAACAAACAAGACCAGGACCAATGACATTTCGTAAAACATAACAAACCATATGTAACGTGCATGCACAACATTAACCTCAATGATTCGGTCGAATGTAACGCTTATAACTGGCTGATTTCCATCGGCCCAGAGCTTGAATCTGTGACTCTGGAAATCCCGCAGCAGCGGCGGAAGTGGCAGCACCAATTCGAAACGAATGCGTGCCGAACTCCCCTGGTGAGAGGCCCACGCTGCAAAGACATCGCCGCAGCATCCAACTAAACTGAAATTTTGTCAGCGGAAGCCCATCGCCATGCATCAGCCATGAGCCCTCCGCTGAGGGTCTGACAGATGCATAACGAGTGGCCAAGCCGACCGGACAAATTCGACAATCCGCCGAGGGGACCAATGTTATCCAGCGACCCCTGCCTAACTGATCGGTCTTAGAACGACGCAATCTGCACAGCAAGGACCTCTCACCCACCTTCACATCCGAACGCAGCATAGTTGAATCCCTCCACTTGGAGGGAGCAACCAATTCCGACACCCGGAAAGCACCATGAAAAGCCATGGAAAAAGCTAACTTAAACAAAAGCGTTTCGAAACCGGAGGCCGCCACGTCCGCAACCGCTCCTAGAATGGACGGTAACAGATAAATGTCTATAGGCCGTCTTTTATCGGGGTTAACCGGCTCAGCGCGCGCCCAACCTTTCAAGGCCTTTGTGATGACAAAACTCCTTGTAAGGTCAGGGATTCCCTTCAATTTGGAGAAAAACGAAATACCTGCCAGGTACCGTGAAACTACCGCTCTCGATTTGCCAGATACATACAGCTGCCAAATAAAAGCAAGCATCAATTGATGCTGACCCTTACCTCCAAGGCCTTGGCTACGGGAAAAAACTTCCCATTCTTCCCAAGACCGACGGTAAGCCTTGAGGGTACTTGGTGCAATGGACAGCTCCGCTAACCCCTCCAGTCCGGCTTGATAACCTGCCAAACATAAGAGGGGCACAGCACACCATCAGTCTCTGCATCAGGAGCCAATGTACGGAACCGACCCCATTGACATCTGGACAGCGCATCGGCAATCCCGTTGTCAACTCCGGGTACGTGTTGAGCTCGAAACAGCACATTATGGCGCAAACAGGCAAGCACCAGCTGCGCTAGCACACGCAAAACCAGCAACGACTTTGCTCGCTGCCCGTTTACCGCATGCACCACGCCCAGATTGTCACATCTGAACAGAATGCTGCGATTGCAGATGCGCTCGCCCCAGACCTCCAAGGCGACCATTATTGGGAACAGTTCTAAGAGCAGCATATCTCTTGTCAAACCTGCACGAATCCACTCCTCTGGCCAAGTTGCGACGCACCAGGATCCCCTCAGGTAGCAACCGAACCCCGAAGATCCTGCTGCATCGGTGAAAAGCTGCAAATCGACATTGCCCACCAGAGGGGATAACCATATCCTGATCCCATTAAAATCTGCCAAAAAGGAAACCCAAACTTCCAGGTCTCTCTTTATTTCTGACGATAAACGGATCAAATGGTGAGGTTTGGAAACCCCCGCTGTGGCCCTCTCTAGCTTTCTGCAAAATACCCTCCCCATCGGTATAACTCTACAGGCAAAGTTCATACAACCCAACAGTGATTGGGCCTGCCTGAGCGAAATTTTGCGCGCAACCAAACACTCTGAAATGGAATCTCGCAATTTGTCAATTTTATCGCGCGGCAGCCGACAGGATCCAGCCAAGGTATCAATCTCGATACCTAAAAATGACAAACACGAGAGGGGTCCCTCTGTCTTTTCGTCTGCCACAGGTACTCCAAAATGAAAAAACAGCGCTCTCATGGAACCAAGTAACTCGTTACAACGCTCTGACCCAGCGGGCCCCACGCAGAGGAAGTCATCGAGATAGTGCGCTATCCCATGACCCCCACAAGAAAACTCTACGCACCAATGAAGGAAAGTGCTAAATTTTTCAAAGTATGCGCAGGAAATCGAACACCCCATAGGCAAGCACTTGTCTATGAAGTATTCCCCCCCTATGCGAAAACCCATGAACCTAAACGATTCGGGGTGCAAAGGAAGCAAACGAAAAGCTGACTCCACATCCATCTTAGCCATGAGGGCCCCGCGTCCATATGCCCTAACGATACTGAGAGCATCATCAAAAGACTGATACCTCACTGAACAGAATTCAGGAGGTATAGCGTCATTAACGGAGGACCCCAATGGATAAGACAGATGCTGGATCAGCCGAAATTTTCCTGGAGTTTTCTTAGGCACCACCCCCACTGAGGAAAGAATCAGATTCCCCATTGGAGGATGCGCAAATGGACCCACCATACGTCCTAACTGAACCTCTTTCTCGACTTTTAACTGAAGAACGTCAGGAAAAAGTCGAGCTGATTGTAAATTTCTCGGGGAACCGACTCGAACTTCCCCTATAACTGGTAAACGAAAACCCAACTTGAACCCGAAAAACAAAAACTTAGCGTCCTGCCTATTAGGGTACCACCCTAGCCACCTGGACATATCATCCAAACGGATAGGGGTTGGTGCCCTATTTAGCGCCTGCGCTACCTCCCGCTTTGGGAATAGCTCCTCCTCCCGACTTGGATCCCTGTTGGGCTGACAACCTGAAACAATTAGAGGCGGGGTGCGATCCGTTGCAACGCAAGCAAAGGTGTCGAAAACGGCACCGTTGGCCCTGGGAACAGGAGGCATTATTAAAGGCAAAACATTTACCTTTAAAAGGTGTCTGCGCAGAAAGCCGACCGGGGCCCGTCTGTCGACGCCCCGGGGAGGGATCAGAACTCGGGCGCCACGCCCCAGACCCCCCCTTATGAGTATCCCCGCCTACCCGAGAATCCTCCACTCCACCTTTTGGTGGTTGCGTGACGTCAAGCCAAACTTCCACGTCCTTGCACCCAAAATCTAAGCGCTTGGATCCGTCCTGCTTGCGCCTAAATTCCTCATCATATGTTCTCCAGGCGCTGCCCCTGGATTTACGCTGCATCCCATGAATCAGGTGGATATACCTTATTACGTTCAGGTGCTCCCCTGGGCGATCTTTCAAGTAGCATGCTGCGAATACGCAAAACCCAGCAAGCCAGTTATCATAGGAACGAAAAGCTTCCAACCCCACCCCGCCTTTAAGCTTAGCTGCCTTGAAATCTTTTTTGGCTTGCTCAGTTAAAATGAACATGTCCACATAATCGCCCTTCCTGATTTTTTTTCTTGCAACAATCGCGCAGACCCCGCAATACTGCTGTATTGTCGCAATGCACCACACCTGGTTGATGCTGACGCTTCTTGGACTTCCGCGCGCTACTACTCTGACGCTGCTGCTTAGCCCGCTTATCCCGCCTATCCGCCTCCTTGCGCGCATATTTAGCGGCCCTCTTCCGCGCCTTTTTCGCGCTGCTGACAGAAGAAGCCAGAGAAGAAGAGGTCGACGACAAGTCAGAGACAGAGGAAGAAGAGGAGGCAGAGTCAGCAACATCATCATCTTCTGAGATCTCACCTGACGATCCGGACTGCTCCCTCCCGGACACGACCGATGATGAAGCCTCCTCGACGCTGAAATCCTGTTCCATAGCTTCGCCCTCAGCAGTATCTGAAACAGACGATGAAGCCGCCCCCTGGGCCGAAACCCTGGGCACGGTCGACACAGCAGGAGAAGACACAGCCGCACCAGCCCCAGACGCCTCTGGTCTTGCCAACTGAGCCGCAGCGGAGCCCATAGCCTTGCAAGCCTGCATGAACTGATCTACCGCTGGCCCTAGAGTAGCAGAAATTGAACGCTGCCTCTGATCCACCCTTTCACTAACTGCTTGGCTAGGAGCCAATGCCGCAACCATGGGAGCAAAAGCAGATGTCATTGATGACATCATGGCCGCAAAAGCTGCAGGGTCAAAGGACTGACTTGCACCCCCACTAGGGACCTGAGTATCCACATAGCCAGAAGCTGCTGCCCCAGACATGGCCCTGTCTGCTGATTGCTGACTAGCCTGCCAATCATCCTCCATCAGCTCTCCCTGTCCTAAAATGGCTGCCTCCCTGACTGACAAAGCCCCTAATGTGCTGCCAGGGCTGTCCATCTCCCCCACCTCGACATTCCCCACTTCATTAACTGTGGGGGAGTCCCCCCTGCCCCTCCGGGCACTAACAGGGCTATTAGCAGCCCTCCTTGCGGTGCGCGTGTGCGCCTGTGACCTTTGAACCCGCGGGGGGCGAGCGCTCACCGCCCTAATCGCGGCAGCTCTGCCCTCCCGCGGGCTCACTAACTGCCTCTCGCGGCTGCTCAGAGCAGCCGCGCCTTCCCCCCGCCGGCGGCTGTGTCCAGCCGCCCTGACAGCACCTGCTTGACGGCCGCGGGTAAGCGCGGCCGCGCCCGGCCGCCCATGATGCCGCGGGGCTGCGCGACTCGCGCTAGCCCCTTCAGCTCCCTCTTGAGAGGCAGGAGCCTCCCCAGAACTCCCTGGGCCTTCTTCCTGTGCCCGGTAACGGGCGGGGATCCGCGATGAGCGGTGCGGGCGGGGCATGCTACCAATTTGGGGGGGGTCACAGTCCTTATAAGGGTTAGGAGGATTGTTAGAAAATGCAGAGCGCAAAGGTGGGGGAGGGCAGAGAGAGAGAGGGATAGATGAAGAAGGTGAAGAACAAAGATAAGAAGAGGAAAGAAAAACAGAAGGATGGCTATGAAGAAAATATAACAGAGCTCAGGTAAGAGCACTTACCCACTCCAAGACAGGAACAAAAGAGGCTGACTCCGCCTCCAACAATCTCTAATATCCCTGCTATAACCTACAACCCTAAAAACCCATTGGCCCTAATTATCACATGATTCCTCACACTGGTCTGCCCCCAGCCTAGGAAGTTTAACCCTCTCCACTCCTATACAGTCATTTCGTTTATCATATTGTCATAGCCTGTCCCCCACAGCACAAAATTATCCCTCAAGTCTCTCATATTGTTGCTATACCTCCAGCTCAAAGAAGAAAGTTGGTAAGCGGAGGGAAGTCAGCCATATTGTATTATGCCTATCATGTGAAGCCACTCAGGGCCTGATTCAGCAGCGCACTGCTGAACGCAGATTCCCGATGGTCGGGAATCTGTGCTGGCGCCTGATCCATTGCACGTCAGAACAGGTCTGCGATCCCGCACACAGAGACTGGCAGTAGACTGTTATTGATTGACAGTCTGCTGCCTTTGTGGGCGGGAAGGGGAGGCGTGTTGCCGCCGTTGAGGGGGAGGGAAGAGACCAGGATCTCCGTTGCTGGCAGAGATTTCCTGGCCTCTTTCTCTCATCTGCAGTGACCGGCTTGCATGACCACATGGGTCACTTATCCGGACAGTGTTCCCGCAGATTATCCAATACTGTGTTGTACAATGCAGCTCGGATGACTCCTGTTGCATTACCATAATTGCAAGGATGGAATTGCAAAGCTGCTTGTGTGCAGCTTTGCAATTCCATCCTAAGCTGAATCAGGCCCTCGGAGTACACCCAGCATATGACCCCTTTTGACAAGTACAGCGCTATGAAATCCCCTAGCTGTAAAATAGGGCAAATATTACCAAACTGTAAAGAAAGTAGGGGTGTGCACCGGCCACTTTTCGTGTTTTGTGTTTTGGTTTTGGATCTGGATCTTTCTTCGTGTTTTGGATCTGGATTGGTTTTGCCAAAACCACCCTTCCGTGTTTTGGGTTCTGGGTTTTGTGTTTTGGATCTGTATTTTTTTGAAAAAAAGCATAAAAACAGCTAAAATCACAGAATTTGTAGGTTTTTCTGCTCCTATGCTATTATTAACCTCAATAACCTTAATTCCCACTCATTTCCAGTCTATTCTGAACACCTCACACCTCACAATAGTGTTTTTATGTCCAAAAGGTTGCACCGAGGTAGCTGGATGACTATGCTAAGCGACACGAGTGGGCGGTACAAACACGTGACCCATCTAGGAGTGGCACTGCAGTGGCAGACAGGATGGCAGTTTGAAAAACTAGGCCCCAAACTGTACATAATGCAAAGAAAAAAAAGAGGTGCAAGATGGAATTGTCCTTGGGCCCTCCCACCCACCCTTATGTTGTATAAACAGGACATGCACACTTTAACAAACCAATCATTTCAGCGCCAGGGTCTGCCACACAACTGTGGCTGAAATGATTGGTTCGTTTGGGCCCCCACAAAACAAGCTGGCAATTAATCTGTCCCTTCACAAACTGGCTCTACGGAGGCAAGATGTCATCCTCATCCTCCTCATCCACCGATTCCTCACCCTCCTCAGTGTGTACATCCTCATCCTCACAGAGTATTAATTCGTCCCTGCTGGAACCACAGGTCCCTCTGTACGTTCTGGAGGCTGGTCTCCCTGGAAGAGTTGATAATTCATTTTATGAACATCATCTTCTCCACATTTTGTGGAAGCAACCTCCTACGCCTTTCGCTGACAAGGTTTCCGGCTGCACTAAACACTCTTTCGAAGTACACACTAGAGGGGGGGCAACTCAGGTAAAATAGAGCCAGTTTGTACAGAGACCTCCAAATTGCTTCTTTTTCCTGCCAGTACAGGTACGGACTGTCTGACATGCCTACTTGGATGCTGTCACCGATGTAATCCTTTAACAGACAGATGCACGCTTGTCGCTGCTGCTTTGAGGATGCAAGTGCGGCTACAGCCCACACAATTCACAAAGACAGAAAAAAAAGAACAATATTTTAATTGTTTGTGTAGCACACTTTGAGGGTGTCACCACCCTTTAACAGACAGACGCACGCTTGTCACTGCTGCTTTAAGGATGCAGGTGCGGCTACAGCCCACATATTTCACAAAGACCGAAAAAAAAAGAACAATATTTTTATTGTTTGTGTAGCACACTTTGAGGGTGTCACCACCCTTTAACAGACAGACGCACGCTTGTCGCTGCTGCTTTGAGGATGCAAGTGCGGCTACAGCCCACACAATTCATAAAGACAGAAAAAAAAAGAACAATATTTTTATTGTTTGTGTAGCACACTTTGAGGGTGTCACCACCCTTTAACAGACAGACGCACGCTTGTCGCTGCTGCTTTGAGGACAGTATCATATGCAGTGACAGTAGACTTGTCAGAAATTGTTGGCACGTTCTTCAGTCCGGACCAGATGTCCAAACCAGCCCTTGACTTATGACACAGGCGCACGCTTGGCGCTGCTACTATGTTGATGCACGTGCGGCTACATCGCACACAAGTCACAAACACATTAAAAAATTGTTTTTTATTTTTTGGAGCACTTTGAGGGTTACACCACCCTTTAACAGACAGACGCATGCTTGTCGCTGCTGCTTTGAGGATGCAAGTGCGGCTACAGCCCACACAATTCACAAAGACAGAAAAAAAAAGAACAATATTTTTATTGTTTGTGTAGCACACTTTGAGGGTGTCACCACCCTTTAACAGACAGATGCACGCTTGTCGCTGCTGCTTTGCGGATGCAAGTGCGGCTACAGCCCACACAATTCACAAAGACAGAAAAAAAAAGAACAATATTTTTATTGTTTGTGTAGAACACTTTGAGGGTGTCACCACCCTTTAACAGACAGACGCACGCTTGTCGCTGCTGCTTTGAGGATGCAGGTGGAATCTAGATGGGATTTGGAACTGGGGACACACTACCTCCATCAATTGTCTAAATCCCACTGCACTAATGGCGGATACCGGATGCACGTCTAACACCAACATAGCAGTCAAGGCCTCAGTTATACGTTTTGCTTCAGGATGACTGCTGTCGTACTTCATCCTCATCGCTAGGGACTGTTGGAGGGTCAATTGTTTAGTAAAAGTAGCGATGTTCCTACTTCCTCTCTGGGATGATGAACAACTCCCAGCAGCAGCAATAGCACTAGGAGGAAGTGGTTCTTGATCTTTCCCTATTTTATTTTTATCGGAGAAAGTTCGGTCCTCCATTTATGTTATATTGATATATACGTGCGGCTAAAGCGCACACAAACACAGAAAATATTTTTTTATTTTTGCTGGAGAGTAGTGCACTTTGTGGGTTACACCACCCTTTAAGAAATGAGCCAGCCGGCTCTTTACTTATGGGACACAGGCGCACGCTTGGCGCTGCTCCTTTGTTGATGCACGTGCAGCCACAGTGCACACAAGTCACAAACACAGAAAATATATATTTTTTTGGTTTGGAGTGTACTTTGGGGGTTACAGCACCCTTTAACGGTCAAGCCAGCCGGCCCTTTACTTATGACACAGGCGCACGCTTGGCACTACTTTGCTGATGCACGTGCGGCTACTGCGCACACAATTCACAAACACAGAAAATAATTTTTTTTTTGGTTTGGACTGGAGTGTACTTTGGGGGTAACAGCACCCTTTAACGGTCAAGCCAGCTGGCCCTTTACTTATGACACAGGCGCACGCTTGGCACTACTTTGTTGATGCACGTGCGTCTACTGCGCACACAATTCACAAACACAGAAAATAATTTTTTTTTTGGTTTGGACTGGAGTGTACTTTGGGGGTTACAGCACCCTTTAACGGTCAAGCCAGCCGGCCCTTTACTTATGACACAGGCGCACGCTTGGCACTACTTTGTTGATGCATGTGCGGCTACTGCGCACACAATTCACAAACACAGAAAATAATTATTTTTTTGGTTTGGAGTGGAGTGTACTTTGGGGGTTACAGCACCCTTTAACGGTCAAGCCAGCCGGCCCTTTACTTATGACACAGGCGCACGCTTGGCACTACTTTGCTGATGCACGTGCGGCTACTGCGCACACAATTCACAAACACAGAAAATAATTTTTTTTTTGGTTTGGACTGGAGTGTACTTTGGGGGTTACAGCACCCTTTAACGGTCAAGCCAGCCGGCCCTTTACTTATGACACAGGCGCACGCTTGGCACTACTTTGTTGATGCACGTGCGGCTACTGCGCACACAATTCACAAACACAGAAAATAATTTTTTTTTTGGTTTGGACTGGAGTGTACTTTGGGGGTTACAGCACCCTTTAACGGTCAAGCCAGCCGGCCCTTTACTTATGACACAGGCGCACGCTTGGCACTACTTTGTTGATGCATGTGCGGCTACTGCGCACACAATTCACAAACACAGAAAATAATTATTTTTTTGGTTTGGAGTGGAGTGTACTTTGGGGGTTACAGCACCCTTTAACGGTCAAGCCAGCCGGCCCTTTACTTATGACACAGGCGCACGCTTGGCACTACTTTGTTGATGCACGTGCGGCTACTGCGCACACAATTCACAAACACAGAAAATATATTATTTTTTTAGCACTTGGGGGGAGCACCCCTGATGGACAGAGCACCCCCTGGACAACACTACAGCACCCCTTTAGGACTGGGACACTGCACAGGACTTTGGAGTGGACACAGCCCCTATGGAGAACTGACTGCACAACACAGTCCAGCCAGCCCCTATGGACTTTGAAGTAGTGGACACAGCCCCTATTAACAACAGCAGCACAGCACAACACAGCCAGCCCCTATGAACTTTGAAGTAGTGGACAACAGCAGCACAGCGCAGCACAGCACAGCACAACACTACTCTGCACTACACTACACTACACAGCCCAGCCAGCCCTAACTCCCACCCTCCCTCTTCACTGTCCACAGCCGAGTGAGAAAATGACGCCGACGCAGGTACCTTATATAGGATCCAAAACCCGCGAGACTCAGAAGGCGGGATGATGACGTTTTGCCTCGATTTCAGATCCGAGTCAGGCGGGAAAAGTCGAGCCTGACTCTGATCTGCCTCGGATCGGGGGGCTCGGGGGGGTTCGGATTTCAGAAATCCGAACCCGCTCACCCCTAAAAGAAAGTAAGACAGTTCTCAAAAATCTCACCACTCAAACATAATGAACTGAAACAAGAACAGGCCAACAAAACAAACCAATAGTCTTAAAACGTCCTGAGTTACTCTTTCCCCCAAAAATTTAAACCTGTGTAGCTTTGCAAAAAAGTAAAGCTCAACAGCAACATTTCCAATGGTAAAGTATCTAAAATAAGACATAAAGAAATAAAAGCAAAATAAATAATAATCAAAAAGATAAAAATGGACATGAATATTTTTTTTCTGCTGTGAAACTTCAATGCTCTCATACATAATATACAAATAAACAGGGGCAGATTAACACTTGCAAAGGGTCAGAAATAGGTGGGAGGAAGTGAAAGATGCTTTATGATATAAATGAATGAGTACACATTAATAAAAGGGTTTATTCATCAACCGATATGGGGCCTTACACATGCAGATACACTAGTTTCCACATGTTTAAGTAACAGGTCCATTCATTATTAGGGGCCCAAAGTGAAAGTTTTTGGAGTTTGCCTGCGGGAACCAATGTGTGAGGTTCTGGTTTTGCTGTGGACCCGGGGTGGTAATAGGAGCAGACACTGAAGCAGGTTTAAAAGTAACTGTGGAGTTTTTAATGAGTGGTTTAACAGACATGAATGTGGTAAAACAGAAAGTCCGGGTATAGCACAAAAGTGCACTTGGGAGCTGTAGTGAGTCAAATAGGAAAAAGACCAGTTTGTGACAGGCAATGGAAAATGTCCAGGTAGTGACTGGTTAATAGAAAATGTCCAGGTAGTGGCAGACAAGGGGAACTGTCCAGGTAGTGACTGGTTAATATAAAATGTCCAGGTAGTGGCAGAGAAGGGGAACTGTCCAGGTGGTGACTGATTAATGGAGAATGCAGACTGAGTAAGAAATATCCAGCAGAGTGTCAGTGGAGGCAAGGTACAGGGTGAACAGCAGAACTCAGGTACTCAGGCAAGGGGAAGGTAATGGTATACAATCAGGAAGCCGATCCTGTCTCAGCCAATTATCCGGCTTCGACACAATGTTATCACAAAATATATTATTACCTGTTGTGTCCAAAACACAAAGTATCCCATTGAGCACCATACAATACACAGATCATCCCAGTGACCGCCATGTAGTATGTTGAGTATTCCAGTGACCACCAAAGAGTACACATAGCATACCAGTAATCGCTATATAGTATGCAGAGCAGCCCGATACCATTATACAGTGCACAGAGGAACCCAGTGATTGCCATACAATACACAGAATACACAGATCATCCCAGTGACCGCCATGTAGTATGTTGAGCATTCCAGTGACCACCATATAGTACACAGAACATACCAGTAATCGCCATATAGTATACAGAGCAGCCCGGGGACCATTATACAGTGCACAAAGGACCCCAATGATTGTCAAACAGTACACAGAACATTTCAGTAATTTCCATATAGTATGTTGATCATCCCAATAACCACCATAAGAGCTTTTTTGTGAACGCATATCATACGCTCATCAATAATGAACCCCTCCCCATACTTTATTTACACCTTGACTTGCAGTGAAGTAAATGACTGGGGAGGCACTGGCTAGTATCATGCGGTGGGGTAAATGGCTATGGAGGCACTGGTTAGTATCAGAGCCAGATTTACAAATACATATATAAACCCAAGGGTCCATGTGGGCGTTATACAAAGGTGCAGCAGTATATAGTGCTGGAAATTTGGTGTGTCTTGATCAGGGATGAGCAGGAAAGGTACACAGAGGATGCAGTGCCTCACCACCCATACACTTTTTACTCCAGAGTTTTGACTATAAAAATGATTAGAATAATACAAAGAAGATATTTTATAATATATTTTTTTTATTTTTCTTATAATCTTTATAGTATAAACTATGGAGTATACCAAAGTATGACAGGAAAGGCTCTGCCTCACCTCACCGCACATCACTGGGAAGTGGAACTATTAGCTGGTCATACAGTATTTATAGAATACTATCTGTGAGTCACACTTTGCACAGCTTTTTGCATACTATATTATAATATTATAAAGCAATTCAAACTCTGTGCACATTGTATTAAATTAGGTTGGGTTTTTTTAGGTTGTTTTTTTTTTTTTTTACGGTATGTAGGTTATCAAGCAATAGATATCCAAAACGAGTCAAATTGAAAACAAAATAGGCATAGTACTGGGCAAATTAACTGAAATGCGAATAAAAAGATACCGATGGATGAAGGTGTTATGTTGAATTTAGAATAAACTGATATATTTACAGTTAAAGATATATTATTAGGGCGGGCATGTTGGACTGGGGTATAAAGGGCCCACTGGGGGAATTCAGTAGTAGGAGCCCATGCTTAAGCGGTGTGGTCGTCCCCGAGAGGGGATGTGGCCACCCACCACAGGTGCTTGGCTAACCATGAGGCAAATATTGGTGTCATTTCTATAGAAGAAAACCAAGAACTGATGTTTATCAGTGGTCCTGCTCCACAAGGTAACTGACCCTCCAATAGAGAAACTATGTACAACTCAGTGCACAGTCTGGAACATGACCCCTAAAGGAGGGGGTGGGGCCCTCAATGCAGTAGGGCCCAATGGGGATTTCATCTGTACCCATGTGGGCCAGTCCAACCCTGAGGGCGGGATGTACTAAGCATCTGCAATGTGTTACATCTTGCCACTTATCGGGAACATACCGGCATTAATTATGCCGGTATGAACTTAGAAAGGACATCAAGCCCAATACGAGCTGTCATTTGCGATAGGTCGATGCTGGAGGGACTTCTGGGTTTATTACCCAAAAGTCCCACTGCTCATGCGCAGAATGGCGTGTGATTTGGGGGACAAGGAAAGGGATCGATTGGATCCCTCTCAGAAGAAACCCGATAAGAAGTCCATAGGCTAAAGATGTATCGCATTCCGGAGATTGGTACACATGAGAAATGCGGCCTGGTTCAACCCCTGAAGAAGGCATTTTTGGGGTTGTGACTCAAGTTTTGCCCTTAGTACATCACGCCCTTAGAATGTAAGAATAGGACATAGCACTTTTATCCACAAAATATATCAGTAAATAGACTACCAACATTTTAAAAAACATTGTTACTATGATCCCTGGGTCATAACACCATCATCCATTACAAAAAGTAATATTTCCTAATATTGTTAAATAACACTATTATCCCCTCCCCTCTTCAATTAATAATGAATATTATTATATAATAATTATCAATCAAAAGTGCAGATTTATCATACACTCAAGCCATGTGTGAGGGGGGAAGGGACAATTGGGAGGTAGGGGAACTACTGCAAAGTCTGAAACAGGCAAACCTTCAATTTATGGGCCAAATGTACTAAGCTCTGGGAAGTGATATAATGGAGAGTGATAAGCTACCAACCAATCAGCTCCTAACTGTCATTTTTCAAACACAGCCTGTAACATGACAGTTAGGAGCTGAGTGGCTGGCAGTTTATCACTCTTCACTTTATCACTTAGTACATCTGGCCCTATATGTGCAGCTGGGCCTGGGGGCTGTGAGTGGCACTCCATGCCTGGGTGCATGGGCGGCCTGAGTTTGTGTGCAAAGTGGCTGCATTAACTTTAATTATTAACTCTGACCTCTATTGACTCCACCCCAACCCTCCACCCCCCCTATGGTCTCGCGGCTGCACACACAATGGCAGCAGGGGGCAAATGAACTTCCTTGATCCAACCGGGCCTGTACAGTCTTGTTGGTAATCTGACTCTGCAACACGGTGGTGCTGAAAAAACTCCACACTTCAAATTGAACCATGGTGATTTATGACGTAGGCAGCCCACTTTCCTGGCAAAACTTTGCTGAAAAATTTGTCAATGGAAGTTTGCAAACAAATTTCTTGGGCATAAAATATGACTATAGTAGTATGAAATTTGGAAGGAGACTATTTGTGTATTTTATGGGATATCAACTCAGAGAAGGATAGGCAAAAATAAATTTACCCCAACACCCCCATAATACACCCACGCAACAGATTTTTTTGCATTCACTTCGGTATGCAATCGGGAAGCCGACTGCCTAAATACCGGCAGCCGGCTTCCCGACTGTCATATCCCGGCAAGGGTGAAATGCCGGGCGTCTAGACGCCCAGCATTTCTCCGGAGGGTTAGGTTTAGGGCTCCCGGGGGGGACTTAGGGTTAGGAACCCCCCTGGGAGGGTTAGGGTTAGGCTAGTGGGAGGGAGGGTTAGGGTTAGGCACCCCGGGGGGGGACTTAGGGTTAGGCACCCCTCCGGGGGACTTAGGTTTAGGCAGCGGGGAAGGGGGGGGTTAGGGTTAGGCACTTAGAGGGGGGATTAGGGTTAGGCACTTAGAGAGGGGATTAGGGTTAGGCACTTGGGGGGGAGGTTAGGGTTAGGCACCCCTAAGGAGGGTTAGGGTTAGGGGGGTTAGCTTAGGCTAGACAATACTTACCTATCCACGATCGGGATTTCCAGCGCTGTCGGGCTTCCGCTGCCGGGATCTCTGCTGATGTCGGGCTGCCGGCGGTATTTCATACCAATTCCTTCACTTCAGCCCATCTCCCAGTCACTGCCGAGGGACGGCCATTATTTTGCCTCTCCATTTCTTATGCCGGTCGTCCCGTACGCAGCAGCGCATTTGTCTGCGCACACAAGATAACGCATGCGCCGTAGGGGATACCCAAATATTTGGTGCAGTTGTAGTTGCTCAACTGTGTAAACATCACTATAGCGTGCACCTCTGGAGCAGGCTCAAGGTGTGTATGAGTTTGCTTTACTTACATGGTACGATGTTAGTATTTCACATTTTGAACATGATGTTCATAGACCTATTATATCACAGCTCTCACATCAGCTGATCCTTGGAGGTTTTGGAAAATATGGCAGAATGCCTGTTTGAACAGCCAGCAATAGTAAGAGGACAAACTCCAAGAATCCCTTAGTAATACTGTGCATTATTTAAAAATGACTAAATATATACTTTATAATAATTTATTTTGTTGTGCATTGCATCTGCCTATTTTTAATAAAATATATAGTATTGTTTAATTCCACATGTGCACATAGAGAAACTGATGTGAGGAGGAAATATAATGAATGATAGCATACATCTAATTATTCTATGACAGAGATAATCTAAACGCAACATTTTTTAATTGGTAAAATTCATGAACATTCTCTAATGAGCCTACAGCCACTGTGTACATGGGACTGTTGTAGCCCAACTTCCGTGCTTGTTTGAGACATCCGCACGCAGCCGTCTGTTTCAGACAGATCCAGCACTAATGATCACATGCAGACGTATATGGATATGCCATACCCCCCATCTTTATGGGGACTATCCCGTACCCACCCATGGGCTGCAGTGTCCCGTGGGGGAAGGGGAAATGGGAGGGAGCACTCTCACACCAACAAGCAGCAGGAGAATAGGTGCTGTGCACATTTTATAATGCAGGGAGAACCTGGAGGCAGCCCAGCATCTTTGGGAGTTTTGCCTCTCATATATTGGGTGGTTTGATATTCACATAGACAGGCTGACATTTGTAATAGCATAAACTGGTAAGTAGACTGCTGCAGACAGAGGCTATAGTGGCCACAGCTGCATCTGAATAAATATTAGGTCTAAACTGCAACTACACATCAGATTTGTGCCTATCTGTAAGGGTAAGTGGGTACAGGACAGTTATATTATACATATGTAATCACCCGCTATGCAAGGTATTATTATTATGCCGGACCAAGTCCCAGCAGTCTAGGCAGCTGCTCAAGAGGTTTAACTTCGATTTTTAATGTATGTATGTACAAGCGCTCTAAGAGCAAATAATCTTGAGGTGGGGGCAGCTGTGGGTATATGAGGTAACCACCCTCGATTCACACGTGGATCTTTAATTTTGATAATGATACCTCAGCGCTCAACCTGTATATAATTTATTAGTATACATAAATGAATGGATATGAGTCTTTTTGTTTCTTTAAAACATTTATTTAGCAATTTATGTTAACACCATCAAGGTTAATATATGCTGTTAACAGATACCTAGAGTGTTAGCTAAAGCTCTATTCGCAGGTAAGTAAAGTTTGGTAAAAAATCTAAACTATATATAAAAGATATAAGTGAATAAACCAACTGTTAGCAGGTTTTGATTAAATTCATATATCAGAATGAGTCAAAGTAGCTGATTATTGCAGAACATATATAATTAAGTGCAATGAAATCTCCTACTAGCACTAAGCAAATCTAGGACGTCCACATATAACATCACGGTACGTATACATCACAGACTGACATTGGGATGGGTGAATGTGTGGGAATATGTGATATAGACAGATACAACGGTGCTACAGTATGTGTGGGTACTGGGGGTAGTGGGGGAGGGGGGATGGGTTTGTATGATGTCCCGATGGTGTCCAATATGCTTAGTCCAAAAATATCCTGTATAGGGACCCGGGATGGTTGCTGCTAAATCAGTGGTAAACTGCTTGTTTGGAATGTTATTATAGCTGCTGGAGTCCGGCCGCAAAGATTTTGCCCCAAATTACTGTCTCTCGCTGGCCTCATTTTGATCCTATTTCATTCCCCTTTTCACATTACTCCAAAATACACTCCATACCCAATCATACCCTCCTTCTCACTCCCAAAACATTACCACCACCACCACCAGAAGAAACATTCTAATTAACACCACTCACAAACACACACAAGTCATCACCATCACCACTACTAGCAGGAAGAGCGCACCTTACCCCCCTTACCCCCATCCTCCTCATCCTCCTGGTACAATTCCACAGAAGCATCCTTGATTTCTACATCAGCATGTTGACTCGTGCTGCTCATCCCCACATTTGCAGAGGGCACAGAAATGGTGGAAGGAGGATCTTCTTCAAGTACAGTATTGTAAAGGTCAGGCTCACATATGGCAACCACAAACACACTTGGATTCTCCTTTGGGATCTTTGTCTTTTCGGAGTACACAGTTGGTTCCGGTGTCTTACTCGTCTTAACAATTTTAATTTTTTTTTGTACCTCTCCTACAAGCAGAAGGGCCTAAATCATCACAACTAGAACCACCAGTCATAAATAAAGGCCAAGGCCTAATCCTTTCCTTGCCACTTCGTGTAGTGAATAGCATATTGCCAATTTTTTGTTTCTCTGAAGCTAACTTAGCTTTAGATTTTTTTTTTCTTTGACAGGGTAAAAGTTGATTTTGCATGGCCTGACATAAGACCTGGTGCATAGATGACGTAGACGGCCTTGCATCGTCATCATGACTGCTGCCGTCAGCTACAAGACTGGTATGTGGATCCAGCTCTCCTGTCACGTGACTGTCCTCAATACTCACTTCAGTCTTAAAGCAGTGTCGCCATGCAATTATAGCACAGCTAAGTTGCGGCTAACGCACGCAACCACACAAAAAAAATAATTTATTTTTAAAACTGTGGGAGAGCACCCCTGAACAAGCAAGCAGCCCCTTGATAAATGACACAGGTAGCACCCCTGCACAGCTACATTGCTGATAATAAGTGTGGCTAACGAGCACACACACAGAAAAAAACACTTATTGATTAATGATTATTTGATTTATAATTTTTTTTTGGCACTTGGGGGAGAGCACCCCTGAACAAGGCAGCAACCCCTTGATAAATGACATAGGCAGCAGTAGTAGTAGTAGTAGTAGTAGCAGCAGTAGTAGTAGTAATAGTATTAGAAGCTGTAGTAGTAGTAACAGCAGTAGTAATAGTAGCGGCGGTAGTAGAAGCGGTAGTAGTAGTAGTAGTATTAGAAGCTGTAATAGTAGTAGTAGCAGTAGTAGTAATAGTAGCGGCGGTAGTAGAAGCGGTAGTAGTAGTAGTAGTATTAGAAGCTGTAATAGTAGTAGTAGCAGTAGTAGTAGTAGTAGTAGAAGCTGTAGTAGTAGTATCACCAGTAGTAGTAGTAGAAGTATTAGAAGCTGTAGTAGTAATAGTAGTAGCAGTAGTAGTAATAGTATTAGAAGCTGTAGTAGTAGTAGCAGTAGCAGCAGTAGTAGTAATAGTATTAGAAGCTGTAGTAGTAGTAGCAGTAGCAGCAGTAGTAGTAGCAGCAGCAGTAGTAGTATTAGTATTAGAAGCTGTAGTAGTAGTAACAGCAGTAGTAATAGTAGCGGTGACAGTATAAGCAGTAGTAGTAGTAGTAGCAGCAGCAGTAGTTTGTGTAGCATCAGTAGTAGTAATAGTATTAGCATCAGTAGTAGTAGTTTCATCAGTAGTAATAGTGTTAGTAGTAGCAGTAGTATTAGTAGTTTCATCAGTAGTAATAGTAGTATTAGTAGTAGCAGCAGTAGTAATAGTAGCATCAACAGTAATAATAGTAGTAGCAGCAGCAGTAGTTTGTGTAGCAACAATAGTAGAAATAGTATTAGCATCAGTAGTAGTAGTAGTATCATCAATAGTAATAGTAGCAGCAGTAGTAATAGTAGCAGCAACAGTAATAGTAGCAGCAGCAGTATTAGTAATAGTTGCAGCAGCAGTAATAGTAGTAATAGTAGCAGTAATAGTAGTAATAGTAGCAGTAGGATTATATTTTATAATGTATTTAGTTGATAATACCACACCACACATACAAGAGATAAAAGTAATAAGATTTAATATCAAACAATAAATATTTAATAAATACTGTACATTATTCTTAATAAATACAGGACATTTTCATTACAAATAATAAATATACATAAAATGACATTACACACAGTATTAATTTCCAGAAAACAATAAAGGAAGAAAAAGCCTGTCTTTGTTTTCAAACCAAGAGAGAGAGAGAGAGAGAAAGATGGGAGGGAGAAGAGAGGGAGGGAGGGGGAGAGAGAGAGAGGTAGAGAGATGAGATGTGGATAAGGAAGCTAAATAATATTACGAAAGGATAGTGGGGAAGGACAGCAAAAACAACCAGCCTAAAGAGATGGTTCAAATTATTCCAGTCTAGTTTCCCAACGATATCCCTTTTGAAGTGGATCTACAGGGCATTATTTTATGATAGGAGAGGAAAGGAATGATACAATTGGTAAATGCCGATATGAGAAGCAGTGTTGGTTGAGGTAAAATGATGAAGATATCAGTGGAACTATTTCTTGAAGATGCCACCGGTTTAGAGATGTGAGCAGCATATTCATATTTAACCATACACAATATTATAACCAGAAGATAAATTCTGGCAGAAGCATCACATAGTGATAATGAGACCTCTGTCTCACGTGTCCAGCAAGAGTACATGTTACGCCTCTTCTCTCTGAACACTAAGTAATATCCCAAACTCCGTAACCTGAGCATAAATGATTGCACGTGTGACATTCACATGTGTACAGAAAATTCAGTAGTGCATTAAGCATCTTGCAAAGAATGAGTCCATGGTCTTGCAAAGAATGAGTCCATGGTGTTCCCTTGTCATTGACTGCTCATCGACTGATTAACTTTCCTGAGGTGTGAAATCGCTGATCCAGAAAAGTCCTAGAATGGTGTTATGTCGATCGATCTGCCAGTCTGTGATGTTGTGGCTAACCCAGAGTTGTGCCTTTATCCTTTCTGTAGCTTGGATGAATTTCATGCCCGCGGAGAAGGATGAAGGTGGGCTCCTCATGGAGGACTCTTTGGTTTGGATATTTACCATAAGGAGTGGTTTCTCTTCAGAATTCTTCAGGACAGAGAGGGACACTGTCCTTTCTTCTTTGCAGTTGTCATTGTCAATACAGATTAACGCCATCTGAGAATACACGTAGTACAGACCGGATCTTCCCACCACTAGTTCATTATTTTCATACGAAAAATCATTGCCCACATAGCAGTTTTCAACATGTTTTTTGGCCCACTCCACTGTGGTTTTGTTTTCCAGCACAACTATGAACAGAAGACCCAGAACAATTACTTTCAGATATGTTGTTATATAAACTCGGCAGACTTAAAGGGCAACTTGACAAAATAAGGTCCATAACAGCCCTTCCCATGCTGCATCTGTAACCATGGAAGCAAATGTTTCACTGTACTGATTGTTTCCATGGCTACAGGTGTTAATATTGTTAGGGTTAGTTCCCAATACTGTAATTCATTATTCGACACATGCATTTGTGATTCTTTATCTAATGAATGGTATAGGGAACTGAACAGTATCCTGTGTATCTCTAGTGAAATTGGTAAGTTTATAAAACAAAGAATAAAGGAAATGGTCTGAAAAACTATCACATAACTATACAGGGAAAACAAATTTACATTTTTCCTACTCGACACCCCCAGCTAGTCTTATTAAATACTGCACTCTGTAATATATAATATGTATCATCCTTAGCATATGAATTAGCTTACACATAGTAAATAGGGTTCACTTACTAGTATCAATCCCAAGTTGAGAACTGCTTCTCTGTAACAAAAAAATTGAAAAAGAGAATAATTATAATTTAGAAATATCTGTGTTATGACACATACATACACAACCATAACATATAAAAGAGCTAAAGATAGTGCCAAAATAATAACACAATAACACAGAAAAGTGTGAGATCTATCTGACCTACAGTAATACTATTTTGCATGATAAGAACATAATAAGAAAGTTCACTGACCCAGCTTCACTTGCCCGCATAACATGGAATAGTTTGTGGTTAAGTGCCAATAAATCCCATTGCAACCTCTTAGTAACTATGAAATACTACCTAAAGAAATATGTATAACATATTTACTGTAAATAAAATGTGCCAACTGGGATGGCTTAGTTATCTTAAACATAGAACATTATCTGTTTGGAGACCCTGGTTCAATTTCTAGTGCTGGCTCATTTATGATTAAACAAATCTCTTTCTCTTCCCTTTTTTTCTCTAAATTATAAGCTCTAGCCAGCAATGAAACAGTGCCTGAAAGTAGGATATATACGGCTCAAGATAACATATAGAAAAGTGTTGCTTGCTATATACTATAAGAGAGCCATTGTCTCAGACAGTAAATTATATTATACAGTACATTTCAAGACATTAGGGTATATTTACTAAAGTGAGAGTTTTTAGAAGTGGAGATGTTACCCATAGCAACCAATCAGATTCTAGCTATTATCTTCTAGAAGGTGCTAGATAAATGTTAAGTAGAATCTGATTGGTTGTTATGGGAAACATCTCCATTTCTAAAAACTCTCACTTTAGTAAACACACACCCTGGGATCAATTTATTTTCCCTTGTCCTGGACTCAAAAACTAGATTGTAATTTTCAGTCCAGGATGACCCGCATAGAAAACTTAATCATCAATGTAACTATATGAACTATCATTTTCTCAAATAGGTATAGATGAATGTGAGTGTAATATTATACTGAATATGGCTCATAAATCTTTCTCTAGGAAACACTGAACATCCAAGTCGTGCAAATAATAGATGAATGTAACTAATAAATTATGAAGGACACTCACCGGTTGGGCTCCCTGTTTGATAGCTCTGGCACTGTATTCCAAGAGTGGTCTCTCCCAAGCCATGTATAAGACACAAAGTGACCCCACCACCACAGTAAGCAGCACTAAAGAAAACACAAGGCAGTAGTCCAGGCTGCGGCATCTCCTGTGTGTGGCCCCTGGGTTCTCTGGGTCTCCAGATCGGACTGGGGGTGACATGGTCGTCATGATGGCAGAAGAGATGAAAGCACTTGTGAGATGTGAGAAGTCTGTGTCAGGGAGTTCTCTTTTCAGACACTTATATGCACACTTGCATAGAGAGGAAGTTTGGCTGACAGCTGGGGTTTCCAAGACATAGCAAAACCATAAGAGCACAGTGGAGATTTCCACTATGTGGCCGAGAGAGAAAAAGAGAGAGAGAGAGAGAAAGAGAGAGAGAGAGAGAGAGAGAGAGAGAGAGAGAGAGAGAGAAAAACAGGTAGTAGGAGAGTACAGAAAAGAACAGTAATAGAGATGATGATGATGATATATTAATAATATCTATTATAATATTTTGGAAACACTGATAAAACTTGTTGCATATGAAATGAATGGTGCTCCAGCCAATCAGCTCCCAACTATCATCTGATTGAAAAATTACAGTTGGGAGCTGATTGGCTGGTGCACCATTTATCATACACAACAAGTTTTATCACCTTTTACAGCCATCCGTAATAATAATAATAATAATTATTATTATTATTATTATTATTATTATTATCAACATTTATTTATATAATACCAGCACATTCCATTGCAATTTACAGATGGTAATAAAACAAGACTTGGATAAGAGGGCCCTGCTTGCAAGATTACAATCTACAGGGAACAGGAATTTGATGCACAAGGAGAAGTGCTACCTATTGCAAATGGTCTAGCCAGAGTGCAGAGGTTCTTAGTGGGCTGTATGATACATATACAATTTGGTTGTGGTAAGAAAGTTTCGCCTCAACTTGCAATGCAGACATGAAAATGACCACTTGCATTTATTAAAGTTGGGGCACCTGTACCGAAGCTTCTGAAAAAGCTCTGTCCCGGGGAATGCCTGAAAGCATAGTGATAGCCACTGCATTGCCATGTTTGGCATTTTGCCACTGCCTACGTCAGTGGCCCCAGAGATCGGGCATGTTGACTGACTTCAGAATTAGGCTGCTTGTAGTCATTTGAATACACAGCTGGAAAAACAAATGTAAATAAAATAATATGATTGTTAAATCTTGAAATTATGTACGAGTAAAATCATTAAACATTATTACTGTCACATAGAAAGTTTTTGTCCTGTCTTTTCTTTAAGATCCGTAAATTAAATTTTTTTTTATATTTTAACATATATTAATTCAAATAAGACGTGTATAGAAATAGGAAAATAGGTGATTACAATATCTTACACTCCGTAGTTTCCAATGTTGGTAATAAGAGGACTTTTATTCTTGTGTTAAATCTTTTCCTTTGAGCACATTGAGGACACTGAAAATACTTTGGGGTATTGAGGTTTTGCAGGAGTAATGAGAGCACTTTCAATTCTAGAAACGTATCCATAGCTCCTCCCTCTCACACCCCAGTCTGTCAAAAGCACTTCAGTTATTCAGTGATGTTTAACCGAGCCCCGCAGGAGAGTACAGGATGAACACAAGCAACAACCTACCCAAGAACAACTCAAAGAAAAGGATTTAACGTAAGTATACAAATTCTGTTTCTATTCAGTGTGGAACATTGGGACCAACGTTAGGGGTATCCCAAAGCTGCCCATAGGAGTGAGTGCCTTAGTAACAGCAGTGCAAAGTCTTCCAAAACTGTAATTATTGAAGGAAATCACATGAAAGCTATAGAAACTGGTAAATGTATGAGCAGATGATGATAAGTCGGAAGCCCCATGCAGCAACTCAGTTGAAGCCAGTGCTACATAGGAGGCACTCACCAATGTGGTCGAATGATATTTTCAGGAATTGGCCGCCAAGCTCCTCTGTAAACTCAACTATTTGGTAGAATAATCCAACTCGCAATAAACTGCTTGGTGACCAGACAATCTCTTTTGAGTACCTTAGAGGACTAAAAGATCATCTGTTCATCATCATGTCCAGCATTTGTCTAGTATATATAAGTTCTGAAAGCCAAACATATCCAATGAATAAAGAGAGCCATCATCTACTGGAGACGGGATGTAGTCAGCATCCCGGCATGTGGGATGCTGACAAGCAAAATACTGGCTCCAAAATCCCGACAACGTCTGGATCCCAGCACAAGAACCCCAACCGCCGGCATCCTGAAGGTAAGTATCGGGCGATAGGGGGATGGTTAGGGTGCGGGGTTAGGGTTAGGCATTAGTGGGAGGGTTAGGTACTAAGGTGGAGGTTAGATTTAGGTACCAGGCAGGGGTTTAGGGTGCGGGGAGGGGGAGGTTAGGTTTAGGCACTAGGGGGAGGCTAGGGTTAGGCATCACGGAGGGAGAAGTAGGGGTAAGGGATAGTCTTATTTCCTTATGGGTGTTGGGATTCTGACTGTATTCTGACCAGTGGCATCCCGACCACCAGGATCTCATACCCAACCCACTGGAGACACATGACCCTGGTTCTCATGAAAAATGGTAAAAGAAGACTTAAGATGGGTACACACTTGTCCAAACCTCAGGAGATCAAACTCCAGCTCCTGCTGTTTAATCAATCCTTCTGTAGACCTGGTTGCAGATTCTATATACAATCTATGTGCACACACTTGTCCAATTTTTCAGCGGACTTCCAATCTGCATTATTATTATTATTATTATCCTTTATTTATATGGCGCCACAAAGGTTCCGCAGCGCCTTACACAGTACATAAATGAGCACACAAGTGAAACCATTAATAGTAATGCAAAACAATACAGGACAAGGACATGGCTTATACACATAGCTGCATAACACAAGCAGCAGGGCCTCAGCAGCCAAGTGTTAGGTGCCAATTGGGCAGTTAGGAGTAAATGATAATATAAGTAGGGGGAGGAGAAGCACACGAGGGACAAGGGCCCTGCTCATGAGAGCTTACATTCTAAAGGGGAAGGGCAGACAGACAGGGGTGACACAGATGGGGTAGATAGTGAGGAAGGAGCATGGAGCAGTGGGTTAGGATATGTGCTGCGGAATGTGTGCGTTTAAGATGATCTGATGTTATGTCAAAATTAAGTCCTTCATTCATCTATCTCTATGACAGAAAATAGATTTTGTTTATGTGTTATTTACTTGAGAGAAGGGCAAAATAAAGTTGTAGCACTTTCATTTTTGTGTGGTACATTTTAGCATCTAAATACATCCTGCTAAAAATGCAGCTATTATGGGACTGTCCCGCCATCCTAATAGTGAATACTTTAGTCCCAGCTGCTGGGTGCTATGCCATGCTCCTGTGAGTGGGTACATCTCACATGCTGTGGTCCCTCAGGATGTTGCTGTACCTGGGCCCAGAAAGTCTTTTGGCAGCTCTGGAGGTGACAGGCAGAACCAGGAAGGAATGGGGCTTAGTAGTGGGGTAGCAAGGCCATGGAGGGAGGGAGGTGGCTGAGAGTGGAGGAACAGGAAAGGCAGGGGAAAGAAGCAGATGGTTGGATGGGAGACTGATGAGAGAAAAAAGGGGAAACAGCAAGTGAAGGAGACAAGAGGGGGAGGATAGGGATGGATAAAGTAGAGGACTATGTGGACACAGAATAAGGTGGGTGTTTGAAGAAAGGGCATTCATGCTGTGGACAAGGTGATAAGCAAGATGAAAACTGGAGTGGAGGCTGTGTGATATAGAGACAGTGTGGATAAAAGTTGTTAAATGTTCAAAAATACAGGTAAAATAACAGCGCTGCTAATGTATGAGCACAGCTCCAAAAGTGAGTAGTGGGTGCAGGAATTAGTTATTAAAAGAATTATTAAAGTGGATAGCTGTGATGCAATGGAAAAAGGCAATACAGTACAAACAAGAGTTTCTGTAGTATGACGGCAAAAATTACAATGTACAGAGCCGATCCAGTCAGAAGTGTTTTGAACAACAACAGCAATCAACAAGAGCAGCACACAGATAAGGAAGTACTTGCAATGTCCAAGCAGCGAGTGCAGTAAGGAGTTTCCTGTATACAGCAGCTGCTGGTGAATTTGGTAATTCACATAAGTATGTTGCTTCATGTCGTTCAGAAAGTGTTCTGGTTTTGAGGATATTTTCCCTCAATTTTCCTCCAGCTTATCTCCGGCGTAACTCCATTTTAGTTATCAAATTGTAATTACATTTAGAATCTAATACTTTGAATCTAAAACTGACTATTGCAGCCTATGTCTATGTAGCCTAACTGATCACTAAAAACTAAAGCTACAAATATGTGTCTGTGTGCTCACTGATTGGGACCTTCCCCCAGTACTCAACACACATTAAATTGGGATACAATAAAGTCTAAGATAAACAATTTGTGAGAGGGGAGTAGTCCACTACAGATTCACAATAAATTCCTAACTTCCTATATAAAAATTGCTCCTAATATAAAAGTAGTAACAATTTACCTATGATAATTTTCCAAAGCTGTGGTTTTGCAGTCAACATAACAGTATCTTCATCTGCTGAAACAGTCTGCTCACCATACACACTCTTCCAATCTTTGGCAGACCAGCTGCCACTCACTGGGATGAATTGGGAGAATAATTGGACAAACCAGTTTCAGGAGTGTACACATTTCTAAATTGGTCTGGTGATTGGCAATCTAGTTTCTATTTTTCAACAGGTTTAAAAATCTTTTCACAAGACCAAGATTGTATGAAACCAGAGGTCTTGTGAGCGTACATACTCTACCAATGTCTGACAAACCAGTTGGTCTGAAGATGGATTGGATAAGAATTGGACAAGTGCCTGGTCTCATATTTAAAACTCTGGACATCACAAAGGTATGAGTTAGTTTGTTTCAAGTAAATTTACTAAGAATCGTGTTTGACTAAATTGTGTTTGTCGATGGTGTATGCAATCCTGTTTGTGTGAGTGTGTGTTTGATCCATAGTATTTGGACTTGAAACAGTAGACCTGCCTCTCAACAGATGGTTTAGCAGAAGCGCTGCACTTTTCACTCAAACACGGTTCTTAGTAAATTTGAGAGTATGCTTGAAACAAAATCACTAATGTCCATGCGATGTCCAGCGTGTTTAATACGGGGCCAGAGACGGTTCTTAGTAAATATAACCTTTAGTTGCTTTAGCACTTCAGATTTCCAAAAGACAAATGGTATTTAAAAAGACTCCATTTAGTCTTAGGCCTTAAAGAGAGGATGGAACAAAGGCCCTGATTCAGAGCCGGACGCTCTGACCAGAGCGCTCGCTCTGAATTAGGGCCCACCTCCATAAATATGGAGCGTCCTCCTGGACGCTCGTATAGCTGTGGGTCACCACCCACAGCATATACGAGTGTGCAGGGTGATGGTCGCGATGGTCTTGACCATCGTGACCATAGCCACTGCGAGCAAAAGCCTGCGGTTGAGTTTCTCAACCGCAAGGCCAGGAGTGATTTTGGCTCTTTCAGAGCCAAAATCACTCCCACTGACATCACTAGTGATGTCAGTGGGGCCGGCTTCTGACGGTAGGCGTTCCCTTGGGCAGGGCCGAAACTAGGATTTTTGTCACCAGGGGCAAGACAGTAATTTGGCGCCCCCCATGTAATTCCCCCTGCAGTAGTGCCCATATTATAATGCCCCCATAGTAATGCCCATATGTTAATACCCCCATAGTAATGCCCCTGTAGTGCCCACCATACAGTAATGCCCCTGTAGTGCCCATGCTCCCATATTAATGCCCCTGTAGTGCCCATGCTTTCATAGTAATGCCCCTGTAGTGCCCATGCTCTCATAGTAATGCCCCTGTATTGCCCATGCCCCCATAGTAATATCCCTGTAGTGCCCTTACAGTAATGCCCCTGTAGTGCTCATGCCCCCACAGTAATGCCCCTGTGGTAATGCCCCTGTAGTGCCCATGCCCCAATAGTAAAGCCCCTGTAGAGCTCATGCCCCATTAGTAATGCCCCTTATTGCCTATGCCCCCATAGTAATGCCCCTGTGGTAATGCCCCTGCCCCCATAATAATGCCCCTGTAGTGCAGCTTATTAAAAAAAAAAATACTTACCTTGTACCCCGCTCCTGCATCCAGCGTCGCGTCCGGTCCGCCGGCTGCTCCTTGGAACTATGGGGGAGATGTCATGACGTCTCCCCCATAGTGCCCGTGGGGAGAGCCGGAAGCTGGGGTTCAGAAGAGAACTCCAGCCTCCGGCTCTGGCTACACCGCGTCGATGCAGAGAAGGAGCCAGGCGCCCGCTGGTAATAAATATTACCAGCGAATGTCCGGCTTGGAGCCTCTCTGCAGTGCCGGGCTGGAGGTCACTGGCACCATATACAGCGGCTCACCCGGTGCACGTGCACCTCCAGCCTCCCCCTAGTTGCGGCCCTGCCTTGGGAACGCCTCCGTCTGGGAGTCACGCCCCCGGCATGCCCACCAAAGGGGGCGTGCTGTCAATCAACATCGACGGCACGTCCCCTTTGATCAGACACTACGAGCAAAGGAAAGTCCATCGCTTGTCGCGTCTCGCGCATGCGCACAACGGAGCTCCCTCCGTCGTGCGCATGCGCAGTGCATACCATCGACCCACTTGCGAGCGGACAGCCGCTCACGAGTGGGTCTGAATGAGGCCCAAAGTATTCAGCACCATCTTAAAATCCCACAGCAAAAGGTTCCACTGCCAAAGCAGGGCATTTAGACACCCTGCGATGACATTCATTGCCTCAGAGCATATTACATTATGAGGTTTCAGAACAAATGCAGGGAGCAGGAAGATGGGCATTGAGCATACCATAAGGAAGCACCTTGCACCTTTCTATGGAGGAATTTTTCATTTCAGGCACCCCACAAGCTGGATATATGTCCAGTTGGAGCAGCAAAGAGGCAGCCCCTTCAGCCTTGCACTTACATGCTGTCTAACAACAGAATTGCCAAAAGATGTCCATATGCATAGGAATATGAAGACTCTGGGATGAAGACCCTGAGAAAATCAGCTTTGAAGTTGTCTGCATCCAGAATGAACACCTCTATGATGGTGGGAAGATTTTACTCATCCCATTGCACAATTCAGTGGGTCTCTCTCCAGTAGACTCCTTGCAATTTTCTGGTAAATCAAGCTATTCTACTGCCTTTTTGTCACAAGAGATGGAATTCTCTTTCTAATGCTTAGATACTGACTTAGCACAAAGACTCGGCAAGAAAGCCAAAAACATTACCATTACACAACCCTGCAGACTTGTGTTGGTTGTCACCAGCATTCAATTCCATCGTTGAAAGTTCTCTACCCTCAACCACTGAGAAACTGATGAACTGATGGGGACAGACTGGTGAGCTGCCTGACCAGGTGATAAAGAGACTCACACTACTTCTAAATTAATTTGACCTGAAACTCCCAGAAAAGAAACAGTGCATACTGGACCACCTAGAAGGTCAACAATATCTTCCCCAGAACCCTCATGCAAAGATGGGCCAATGTCTGTTTGTCTTTGTGGTCTGGTGTCATGGTCTATTTTCTTCTTCAGTGCAAGTAGGGAAACACTAGATGAGGGAACCTCCTTGAACAATCAAATGTCAAATTTGTTTTCCACCATTTCTTGCCCCTGTTGGTGTTGGACAGTTGGCTTCAATTCACTAGCAGACAATAGATTACGGGTTTCTGTGTTTTGGGTATGTCACTAACTAAACCTATTTAGTGTGCTGTAGACCCTTGGAGAGTTAGGCCCATTGTCTTCCAGCTGCATGATATGTAGCAGTCCCTCAGCAGAGAGTTTCTGCTACAAAATGTATTTATGTCTCTATAACCACTGCAGAGTTGTGATGCTGGATATAATTCCAGCTCTCCTGCTTCTAACAGTCCTTATTGCAAAGTCTGGAGCAGGCAGAACATTGACTTTGGTTCATCTTTGTACAGAATCTATTTGTTTTATTAATTTTGTATTTTGTTTGTGTGTTTTATGCGGTGTGTCTCTTTTAGTCATTTAGTTTAGTTTATATTTTGTGGAGGCTAGTATTACTTGTTGCAGAATTTTTCCTGTTTCCAAAGCAATGTAAACCTATAATGTATACCTATAATGTATATCTTTAATTGTACTGAAAAAGGAAATAGTAGGGTTTTAAAGTTTTTATTGTATTTAATTATTGACTATTTACTACCCTGCTCTTCAGCTCAGGTAACTGGACCTGTGAGATCAAACTCTGGGCCCGATTCAGACCCGCTCGCTAGATGCGTTCGCATGCAACCACCAGCTGCCAAAGTAAGCAAATTCCGCGATCGCATGGCAAGGCATTAGCACGCCCACTATGTATTGGCGTCAGATCGCAGTGTGTATTTAGACGCCCAACAGCCTGTCTTAAGACGCCCACTTTCCCTTAGTAATACACGTCATCTTCAGGAAGTGTATGCAACCATCTGTAACATCGAGTACTATTGGACCCGTATGCAGCACTTGTGGCTGACCATACCCTACCGCAAGCACTACGAGTGCTTCACTGTGTAATTCAACCATGTGAATTATGCACGCCTCTGAAACGGCGTTAAGACGCTCAGACATGCCTGCGTTCACACCATCACTCAGCCGTTTCCATCGACCAACACGTTACCACCCACAAACGGCTTGTCCTGTCAATCAGTCTAATGAGGCAACTGTGTACAAGGGGCGATCGCTTAGCGATCGCATGGACTGGTTTGCGCACGCGCACTGCGTTGTATACGCATGCGCACATGGCAAACATCGGCTGGCTACGTGCGAATGCTTCCTAGCGAACGGGTCTGAATCAGGTCCTCTGTTCCATGGACTTATCTCATCACATAAAAGCCTATCTTTGAGCAACAAGAGCTGACTACCTCAGTTTTTACTTTTCCTCTCTTGGTCCCTGAATAAAAGGGGGCATGATGGATAGTCATCATTGGCACTTTTGGCCTCAAACTTTGTTTCACCTTAGTGCCAAGCACCAGGGTTCGACTGAATGAAAGGGAAGGTGGTTGGGACAACACACAAACATGGAATATGGTCACCAGATGTCCTCTTGTCTCTTTGGTAAGTAAATGGTCATAATCTCCATATGTGCAAAGAAACACACAACAATAGCACACCCACACAGTAGTACTATACTGACCTCTTTACACTAGTGTGTACTACCCACAACAACATGACTACTCATCAAGTACTCGTATATCAGAACCCTAACCCAAGTTGGCCCTGTGAATCACAGCAATACAGGCTGGGTGGTGTAGTGTTCTTCCTCACATGCTACTCTTATACTCCCCGGCAATGCATTAAACCAGGCAATGCAGTAATTACAAAACAATGCAACATTACAGTATAAGACAATAAGCGCAGTATTACCTACAGTATCACAGGAAAATTCAGCGCAAAGGGGCCTACACACTCACCAACTCAGGCCTACTGCCCACATAGCTTTGGTCCTAATGGCCTTTGTAGCTCGGGCCTACTACCATCCTAACAAGGACCAATACAATGCTATAGGGCCTAATGCTTTTTGTCACCCGGGCCTATTGCCCACCTAAAAATGGGCCAACCATGACATGCAGGGCCTAATGCCAAATGCATGCAGCAGCCCGACAATATAGATAATTTTCAAAGGGTCCCCAGTGGGGCCCTGCTCCTGCATTTGTGGAACCAGCCCTTGTTCAACCATGCTATCCACTTGGTCTTTTTCAGAGGTGGGCCAACTCCAACTCCCACCACCTCACGGCTTCCTAGAATCTTCACCTGAGGCAGGCAAATTTTCACCGCCTCAGGGCTTCCGGTATCTTCATCATTTGATCCTCACTTGGGTAGCAGCAGCCTGCTTAAGTTCTGTTGCAGTGGCCACAGTTAGCCCAGGACTTCTGCTATCTTCTTTGCTACTTCTTGATTCTTCAGTCATTAGGAGCTCCTCCCATTCTGCCATCAAACTGAGCCCCTACACTTCGGACTGGCTAATATAAGCCAGCGCCAGGGGGCAGGCAATGATGCCATGTGCTGTGAATGGCCACAGCTCACAGCCAACTTGGATTTACACAGTGGCCATCCCTGATTGGTTCCATTGCAAGAGTAATTGAACTGCCACAATCCTCAAAGATTCAGGCCCACCACCAATTTTTACAGGCATCTGCCACCACTGCACCCATAACTGCTGCCCATTTTTGTGGTATTGGCAGGCAGGGACTGGATCTGTATCTCCAGGATCCAGGCTCACCACCTTGCTCGAGAGCCATGCCAGGTCCCTCCAGATCTGAGTTAGAAGAAATATCTCTGAGATCTCTGCTCATTGGGCCTGGTTCAGAGCCGTACACTATAGCACAGCTGTTGGAGGTGTCTTAAGTAAAAAAAGATGCCCATTGGTGACTTCTCTGATCCACTGCATACAAAAACAGAATCAATCTGTCAGGGCCACTGGCTTGGACACGCCCCCAGTTTCTGGAATACTGTCTGTCGCCGCCCCCTCGCAGACATCGCAAAAACAGATCTGCACATGCCCAGTGCGGCTCATGCCCATTGCACAGGTCTGCAAACATCAGAGATGTAAGTAAACATAGAATATAAAGGCCCATTCTCAGCTCATTCTCCACTCTTTTTTGTATGCATGCAGGACCCAAGATTGCGCATACGCAGAAACACTTTTTTTAAATTTAGCCCTTTGTACTGGACATCAATCTCAATTAAACCATTGGAGCAAGTATTAGAGCATCTCCAGGCTGCAAGATATGGCACCCCACCACACCAATTTGCAATATCATCAGAATTATCTGGCTCTGTTCTCTTGCATGTTTTAAGTCGTAAATTTCAACCACAGTTTATACAAACCTCTTGCCATGAAATACAGATAAGGAGACCTGCCAATGAGCCAATTTTAGTAGCTAATAAATTTACATCCTGGATATACAGTATTATACCATAGATCATAGGTTTCCAAACTCGGTCCTCAAGGCACCCTAACGGTCCAGGGTTTAAGGATATTCATTGTTGAGCACAGATGGTTAAATAAAAAGACTCAGGTACTAATTAAGTCATCTGTGCCTAAGAATTGTTAACCTTAATAGTGTTCACTCTAGCTCCGGCAGGCAAGGAGCTAGAGAGGGCAACATTGTGCGCCCAAAAAGGGGGCGTGTTCATAAAAAGGGGGCATGTCTATAAGACGCATCCCCTTTTCGTCATACTTGGGGGTGTGCCCGGAGCTTACGGACATGCCGGGCAGCCCCCAAGCGCTGCAGAAAGGGAGAATAGATGCCGGGCGCATGTGCCCGGCATCTATTCTCTGGTGGTGACCGGGTTCACCGCATGTTTCTCCACCCACACGACACTGCGTCCCGCGGGTGAGAATGGCACCTGCAGGCTGTGAGGGCAGGGTGCTTTTTGTCCTCCTCCTGGAGGGCAGGGTGCTTTTTGCCCTCCAGAAGGAGGGCAGGGCGCCGCGCCCCACTAAAACAGCCAGCGGGAACGCTACTTAAAACTTGGACCGTTAGGTTGCCTTGAGGACTAAGGGCCCGACTCTGACCCGCTCGCTGGGAATCGTTTGCACGCAGACTGCCGATGTTTGAATTCTGCGCATGTGTACGCATTGCAGTGCGTGTGCGCTAACCAGTCAGAGTAATCGAGAAGAGTTCACTCGATGCGCATAGACAGCCTGGCTGACAGGGGCAGGCCGCTAGAAACGGGGGAGTGGAGGTGTGAATGCAGGTGTGTGAGAGTTTTAACACCATTTCAGAGGCATGCATAATTAACAGGCAGCGTCATAGTACATGTCACATAGTTGTTTTACACACTGAAGCACTTGCAGTGCTTGCAGGAGGGTATGGTCAACCACAAGTACTGCATTCGCTTCCAATGGTACTCGATGTTACCGATGGTTGCAAACACTTCCTGGAGATGACGTGCACAAGTGAGCATCTTAAGACAGGCTAGTGGGCATCTGCATACACAATGCGATCACACGTTAAGACATAGTGTGCATGCTAATGCATTGCCGTGCGATAGCCTGCCTTGCTGTGAGTTGGCACAGATATGCATACACTGGCTGTGTGTGAACGCATCTAGCAAGCGGGTCTGAGTCAAGCCCTACGTTTGGAAACCTAAAGCATAACATTAAACAGTCATATATATTGAAGCACAGATTTAAAAAAAAAAATACTCAAGTAAGCATAATCAACTAATTTTATTATTTATTTTACATATTTAATTTATTCCATATAAAATGTTATTGTATAATTTTGTCTATAGTAATTATGTGGTCAAAATGATTAGCAGTACATTCATTATTAGCTACAACCTACATCATAACACATACACATCATCATGAAAAAAAGGAAACAGCAAGTGGAAAAATGACCGATTTCCTACACCAAGTAAAGGAGGAACTGAAAACAGTTTTTGCTAAGAAATGGTCAAATATGATATTACTCTTATTCATTTTTAATACAAAGGACTTGTATGGCATTTAACTGCTTCAAGGACATTTTATTGCATGATTTTAAAATATTTTTGTCCTGATTATGTTATGGATCCCTAGATATTAGGCAACATCTATTCCTTATAATTACTAGCATTGTGACATGTGATGTGTTTATTATTTGTCTGATAAGATGCCATGTGAAGGGGAAGGATGGCATATTTATGAATATCCCATTATGACTGCAAGCAATTGATCCAAAAGGCAGATAAAGGAAAAATGATGAAGTCTTATACATTCCGTGCTTACCCTTATCACCAACATTGGGTTGGCCTGAGTAGCGCCCCACCAAAAGAATGTTGTGTCTCACAAACAGGATCTTGGCTAAATGGTTTTGACATAAAAAGTCAAGGAAAGGGAGTGGGCAAGATAAAGATAAATTGCTTCATTGTCTATTCCTCCATCTTCTTGCATCTCCCCACAAACAGATTCATGTAAATGAGACTGTTTTCCCCTATTTTGTTTATAAGAAAATTATTTGCCTAAGCCTATCATTGTACTTTATGTTATTCTTATTACTTTTGTACACGTATATTTTAAGCATTGTATCTTATAGTAAACTTAATTTAATTAAGATTGGTCTCTGTGATTCTTCTGGAATCCATTTGGCCTGTAGATTCGACTTACAGTATCCATGCTACATATTTGTACAACAGGTTATTATTTGGGTAATGATAACTGGGACCTAATTATAATTGCATAGGAAGATTGGAAACTTCCTGCTTGCAGTGTGTCACTTCTGAAATCTTTTTTCTTTTTCTGTGCAACTTAGACGCTCTGCCACATGTAGCAATTCCTGCATTATAGCTGCATCTAAAATAACATACATTGTAAAGGGCATTTAGGAATAGTATTATTGTCTCTAAGGAATTAGTATAACATTGCAAATTAAGCATTAATGCTAAGTAGAACAATGCATTGTGTGGCTTACTTGTATATCAGTCCTAAGTCTTTTGCTCTTTTACCAGGTTAGCATTTGAGTCACACACACCAGGTGCATGCAATGCCAACACCAATGTCCAGAGTACCCATGCATTGTACTTTTGTCACATTAGTGGTGTGAATAAGATGTATATTTTGTACAAAAGTGTGTGGTGGGACGCATTGGGTCACGATTTGAGGACAGCTATATGTGGACACATCTGTAGTTATGAGTGCAGCAATACAGTACAGTCCAGAATACAAATGTAAGAGTGGTAGACCCAATCAGCAGACAGACGTCTGCAGGAATGATACAGTTGTGTAACATTACTCCAGGGGTGTGCATTACCAGTTTATCCTGCAATACAGCAAGTTCTATGGCTAGGGGTATGGCAAGTCCACCAGCTTTTAGAAAGGATCCATTTCATTTCTTAGGTGCCCATACATGGACAGATCTGGTAATTCAGTGCAGACACTGGGTAACCTAATCTGTGAACTTTGTGAACACCTGGATAAAGATGAAAATGTTTGCCAGTTAAATGAACAGACATAACCTAAATGTAAAGAGTTCATGTCTTTCCTGGTTTGCCGATGATGCCATACAGATGTGTCCTCATACACTGTTGCCCAAGTCATGGAAAATTGGAAAATTGCCTCTCTCTGTGTGCCAGGTTCCATACGACACAGCCGTAATGAACGTCTTTCTCGCTCAAAATGTGCATCCTGTACGCAAAAAATAAAACAAAAGGCAGCAAAAAAACTACTGTGGCGGCATACTTGCTGACATATGAGTTTTCCTCTCTGGGAGAAGCCCGGGGAGGAGAAGTAGGTGGGAGGGTTTGGGGGTGGAGCTGGATGGTCACCGCATTAAGCCCTGCCCCTTCATGACAATTTGCCATGAACAGCACATATTTAAATAAGGGGCAATGCCAAAATGATGCGGTTCTCATAGAATTGCGTCATTAGGTCACACCCCCTACTCGCGGACCCGCTGGTCAGCAAGAAAATTTTTCTTATTCTGCCCACTACACTTGGAAGTGGCCAGAATGCGGGAGAAGTGCCCTAACCTCTGCGGTGTGGGGGTTACCCAAAAAATCGGGAGCCTCCCACAACTTCCGGGTTAGGCATTTATGTGCCCTGTGGCCAGTTTCCAGGAGATTTGTAGAGCGATGCTAGCGCCGTCACAAGACTCTGGAGAGGTAATTATATAGTAAATGGGTGCAGGGTGAATGGTGTGGGCCCCCATGGACCAAGGGGCCCGTGTGTATTGCAACCTTGCACCCAATACAGATACGTCCCTGACTAGTTGACTACCCCTGCTGTAGCCTCATTACACCACCCTGACAGTGGTCGTCAGTGACATCACATATTACATTATTTCTTGAAAACAGAAAGTGTGCGAAAGTGAAAGAGACGCCACTTTCTGCTTCCATGAGAAATGGTTCTTTCAGCTTTCCGCTCCGGCTGTCTTTGATGTGCTCACATGCTGTGTGGTATCTTTTTTCCTGTTTTCTTTCAAAGTTGAAACTAGCAATTTTTGTTTAGCAGGGTCTTCGTTTTCCAAGAAAAGAATAATGAACAGCGATGTAAACTGGTAAACAACAATAAAAAATAAACCTCACACATGAACCACAAACTCTTTAGTGTTTGTTTAATAAGATTACAAAATCAAAATCATTCGCTCAGTTCTTCTAGACTCACTACCCTACTACTACCCTATCACTTAATATAATGCCACGAACTATCACCCTGTTTTTCAAGTGTCAAAACGTTTCATCTTCATATTGTAAATAGCCCAAAATACCCAATAAAGAATAAAAAATTCCTCCCGTGGTGCTCAGAAATAGTGGCCTGTAGTGACCACGTTACCACGGTGTATTCATAGTCTGTAAGCGTGACCTGTTAAAACAATGAATTAATAGTACAGATGAGTCCACATACACCATATGGTGCCACCACCACACCAGAGACTTTTTCACAAAATATGCATCTTAAACGCATTACAAATACAACAAAGGTACAATGTACCCTGAATAATGACCAGGGCCGCAAATAGGTAAGGGGGGCCTAGGGGTAACGTGCTCCGGGTGCTGGATTTGAGGGGGTGCAGCTGGGTTGGCTCCAGGCACTCGCAGCTCGCACAAACGGTGACACGGCAGCATGATGTCATAGATTACATTGAAAGTCACATCGCTGCACGTCAGAGCCATAACTAGACTTTTTGGTGCCCTGTGCCAGAAAAACCATTGGCGCCCCTCTCATTTTTCAAAGGGACATAATGCACCCAAAAAAGGGCCATGGCTTCATGGGGAAGGGCCAGGGAAGAGATAGGGGAGGCCAGGAGATGCTGGGGAAGAAATAAGAGGAAGCTACAAGAAAGAATGATAGTAAACAGAAATTTGACAGGCCCAAACAGCGCCCCCTGATCTGTGGTGCCCTGTGCGATGGCACTGGCCGCACTACCCTAGATATGGCCCTGCTGTACATTGTCTCCACCCATGCTGAGGCTGGCTGTGGTGGTGAGGGGCTGGGGGACCAGCTGAGGAAGGTGATGGGGGCTGGTGGAGAAAGGTTATGAGTGCTGTCAGCGGAAGGTGAATGGGGCTAGAGGCTGGCTGAGGAAGGTGATGGGGTTGGTTGAGGAAGGTGATGTCACACACTCTGAAGAACAGTGTGTGAGGAGCCTGACACCACCGCCTCTTTAAGGAGGAGCAAGGAGAAGATCCAGGAACGAGAAGGGGTGGGAGACACAGACTGCTGCAGAGACACCAAGGGGGGTGCCAAATTACTGCCTTACCCCGGGTGACAAAAAACCTGGTTTCATTCCTATATTGATGCTGGCATTTCACACTTCTGTGTGTGAATCAGTTGCCTGGGTAAAAACTGCAAAAGCATTCCTTTACGAGCCACCCATGCCAATCCTTGCGCCACCTACAGTATAGTTAGTCTTGATCTGTGACTTTATAGAAAATCCTTTGCAACAAAAGTACTAATCTAGCGTGCCTAGTACACTATGAGCGACTTTGTATGCGGCTACAATGCAAATAAGATCCATAATTTAGGAAAAGTACAAATCGCTACCCATGGCGGATCGTCTAAGTTCCACGAAGCATAGCAAAAATGCTACAGTAGGTGAATGAGGACGCATCTGTATGTAGAGCATACTGCAAGCTAAATAGAGCAATAGAATAAAAAAAAAATGATATCAGATTAGGACATTTAGTGACAAATTAAACTGATAATTACCTGTATATTTCTCAATGACACTATGGGATATATTTACAAAGTGGTAGCTTAGGAAAGCTGCCACTTCTCAGCTTCTCAGTGGTACCAATATTAATTGCAAAACACGTCAGACTTTGAACTTAATATTAGCGGCGCTTTAAATCAAACCCGCCGGAAAGCAGTGGCTTGCAAACTCCTCCACTTCATAAATATAGCCCCAGTTCCATTTTACAATACAGCTATCAACCTGAGGCACAGAGCTGCAAGGGGCTCATCGCTAAACCCACAGTGGAGAAAATGTGCTCCCCCAGGAATGTTTCAAAGAGCCAAGACAATGTACTAATAATCCCCCATGCAACTAAGAGAGTCTGTCTGATCTTTGTCTGTCAGAACATGGGTTTTCATAAGAAATTTCCACTTGCATTTGAATGAGCAGAAGAGTCCACATGTTGGTTTCTACTCATTTCAGAGTGATGAGGGTGATGTCCAAGTTAAACTCCAAATGCGCCAATGAGTGACCAGCCAAGGAACATGGTAAAGAACAAAAAGTAGAGAGGGGGCCCAAGTTAACAGTGCATTGTCCAAAAGCCAAGTCTTAATTCATCACTGCTGACCACAAACGTCTCAGACCATTTCAAAGATCTGCTTTGTGTGTCAGTCCATGGGAGGATGCTCGTCACAAGTATACTCGTCGGAGGTCACTAGGGGATGTTATTGTGTTACACTGTGGACACAGCTTCTTCGTTCCCTGAGAAGAAGATTCAAATGTATTAGTTTAAAGGTTTGAATGGAGGATTAGGAAATAGTTGAGAGTTAGGGATGGGGCCAGTTAAGAAGTCTACAAGTTACCCTCACATAAAATCATTCTGGCATTTTAAATCATGTCTCCAAAACATGTCTTTAGGCTTCATCCAGATTAGGACGATTGTGGATATCTTTACAGGAGCACAGATGGTTATGTCTGATTTTCAGGACAATTAATTTTCTATCTGTGGTCTTCGTTAGGACTGTGGATTGACCAGAGAATTTTAAATTGGAGGTAATGTAAATTTTTGGAAAATCAGATTGTAGGAGGAAAAGAATTGAAAGCCATATAGATCATATCCATATATTATATGTAGTGGAAATCAAAAAGACTAATGTAAAGTGGCATTTCTCACCAGTGCCCGCAACCAGCATCCCTCACAGTGAATGTGCCAACATTGGATGGAAGCCACAGGGACACTGTAGGCATCCTGCAGAAGAATAGAGAACAATAGATCTTTACATAAAAATATATAGTTCATATCTGCAAGTATGACCCATTTATTCACTGGAGCTATAATCTATTCACCAACCATAGGCCAATCCCACCTCTCCGACTGACCACTGATCAACAGGACCACTTTCCAATTTGGACACAAACATGTGGCAAAGTTGGAAGAGGTGCAGCCATTCAGCTCATGGGCTGAGTAGTCACGTCACTTGATCTGATTGTGACCTGATGATGACTGAACACACAGGCCAATGTCGGTGGTCTTCCAGCTGTATGTGCCAACACTCCTGGGAATGATGCAACCGATTATGATCAGATAGCTTTCAGACATCCAATGTGTTTTGAAGTCACAAAGAGTGCGACATAAGGCTAATTGCCCAATATCAGTGTCAGAATCACAACATAAGTGGCCAGCTTAGGGATTGGCACCTAGACTACATGTATTAACATAAAAATATGTATAAAGCACTACACAGCTACATATATTTGGACATTTCTCCTAATTTGTGAATTATTCTAATACTGCAGTACCCATTGTGTAAAATCAAACATATACCCCCAAGCAAAATCATCAAACACTTCATGAATGAATGCTAACGCTGATGGCGAGCCGGGGCCTGATTGCTCAATGACAAAGCTTGAACTCATCAATGTAAAGTATAAGTTATGTTTGGAGAGTAGTGATGTCACTTGTGTAATATTCCTATTGTCTTAGCACTGCCCTCTCCTTCCAGACTACAAGCTACCATGAACAGGGACCTCTCGACCCTGGGTCTCATGCTTGAACACCCTTCGCCAACCTCATTGGCGCTTTTACTGTTTGTATTTGTGATTAAATTTTGTACAAATGGCAGCTGTCACTGTCTGGCGCTGTAGTGTCATGTGGCACCTTACAAATATATGAAGATGATGTTAATGATGATGATGGAACGCAGTGAAGGTAAAATAATGCTAACTATGTTGATCACCTTGAATAAAGCAGCTTGCTTGGTATTACTCTACCTTCATGGACAACTCAGCCCTCCCCCAAGCCCCCATGACGGGACCTTCTCTTTGTACCCAGTAAACCCCATATTGGCGCCATAAGGTAATAATATAATGGCAGTGGAAGTGGACTGTGTAGCCATTGCACGTCTTCCTCTGTGCCTCTAGGATATGTTCCAACTTATAAAGTATATATATATATATATATATATATATATATATATATATATACATATACATATATATATACTGTATATAAAATATATGTTTATATATATATATATATATACAGTCAGGTGCATAAATAATGGGACATTGACAGAATTTTCATATTTTGGCCTCTATTCACCACCACAATGGCTTTGAAATGAAACAAACAAGATGTGCTTTAACTGCAGACTTTCAGATTTAATTTGATGGTAATTACATCCAAATCAGGTGAACGGTGTAGGAATTACAACGGTTTCTATATGTGCCTCCCACTTTTTAAGGGGCCAAAAGTAATGGGACAAACTAAACAATCCTAAATCTAACTTTCACTTTTTAATACTTTGTTGCAAATCCTGTGCAGGCAATTACAGCCTGAAGTCGGGAACACATAGACATCACCAGATGCTGGGTTTCAACCCTGGTGATGCTCTGCCAGGCCTCTACTGCAAATGTCTTCAGTTCCTGCTTGTTCTTGGGGCATTTTCCCTTCAGTTTTGTCTTCATCAAGTGAAATGCATGCTCAATCGGATTCAGGTCAGGGGACTGACTTGGCCATTGCATAACATTCCACTTTTTAGCCTTAAAAAACTCTTTGGTAGCTTTTGCAGTATGCTTCGGGTCATTGTCCATCTGCACTGTGAAGCGCCGTCCAATGAGTTTTGAAGCATTTGACTGAATATGAGCATATAATATTGCCCGAAACACTTCAGAATTCATTCTGCTGCTTTTGTCAGTAGTCACATCATCAATAAATACAAGGGAACCAGTTCCATTGGCAGCCATACATGCCCACGCCATGACACTACCACCACCATGCTTCACTGATGAGGTGGTATGTTTTGGATCATGAGCAGTTCCTTTCCTTCTCCATACTCTTCTCTTCCCATCACTCTGGTACAAGTTGATCTTTGTCTCATCTGTCCATAGGATGTTGTTCCAGAACTGTAATGGCTTTTTTAGATGTTGTTTGGCAAACTCTAATCTGGTCTTCCTGTTTTTCAGGCTCACCAATGGTTTACATCTTGTGGTGAACCCTCTATATTCACTCTTGTGAAGTCTTCTCTTGATTGTTGACTTTGAAAAAAAATATACACCTACCTCCTGGAGAGTGTTCTTCATTTTGCCAACTGTTGTGAAGGGGTTATTCTTCACCAGGGAAATACTTCTTCAGTCATCCACCACAGTTGTTTCTCCGGTGCGTTCTTTCTTTTTAAGAATGTTCCAAACAGTTCATTTGGCCAAACCTAATGTTTTTGCTATCTCTCTGATGGGTTTGTTTTGATTTTTCAGCCTAATGATGGCTTGCTTCACTGATAGTGACAGCTCTTTGGATTTCATATTGAGAGTCGACAGCAACTGATTCCAAATGCAAATGTCACACCTAGAATCAACTCCAGACCTTTTACTTGCTTAATTGATAATGAAATAATGAGGGAATAGCCCACAGCTGTCCATGAAATAGCTTTTGAGTTGATAGTCCCATTACTTTTGGCCCCTTAAAAAGTGGGAGGCACATACAGAAACCGTTGTAATTCCTACACCGTTCACCTGATTTGGATGTAATTACCCTCAAATTAAATCTGAAAGTCTGCAGTTAAAGAACATCTTGTTTGTCTCATTTCAAAGCCATTATGGTGGTGAATAGAGGCCAAAATATGAAAATTCTGTCAATGTCCCAATATTTATGCTGTATATATTTATATATATATATATATATATATATATATATATTTATTTATTTATTTTTTTAAATAAAGGATTAAGGACCCATACCAATTTAGTGAAAATATATGCAAACTGACCAAATGCATATTTAAAAATAAAAATAAAACTAAACAAGCAAAGTAATAGTAAAGTGTACTTCTTTTTACTCCAAAGAGCATTCCAGGGTTTTATCATACAAAACAAATCATGTATGGACACTCACCAAACATATGTGACACGTGTGCGTACTTTTCAGTTTCTCAGTCAGTTCCTGGATTTTCTCTCGTAGAACTTCCAGACTCTGTTCACTGAAGTAACATGAGAGAATATGTATCAGGTTCAGAGGTGTTATATACCTATGTGATATACAGTACAGCACTTTATACCATCCCTAATCCTATGAGAAAGGACCTTCTGTCACTTTTTAGGGCATTGTGACCTATCTAATGATATAATAACAATATCTAGTCCCTGGAGAAGGTGGTGTAACTGGCTTGACCTGCATTAGTATGGACCCTATTTCTAGTTCTCCGATCTGATGGCTAATGGGACTGCACTGTCTACAGTGCAAAATTTAGCATAATTGGTCAATTGGCACCAGTGAGAGAATATCAGCGCAACATAATGCAGTATAATATGTGAGCAAATAACATTTTGCTCACATCAAGCCTGGGAGGTACACTTCAGCCGAGTATAATCTACGGCTGCCCAGAACCTCGACTTGGCATGTTAAGTATTATATTGTTGACAAGAGTTACCATCCCCTTTAAGAACTTTTTATCACTTGTTGGATGTATGTTCTGGCCTTATGCTTTTATATAGTCGATAAATAATGGAGTTATAAATCACATGCGGCAGTGAGTCAATTAACGAGTCAATCCAATTAGGTGCGAATTGCGAGTAGCGAGTTTGTTTCAATTGTAATTAAATTTAGGGTGCCTAAACTAAAGAAAACTTGATTTTGGGGTAATTTCATGCCTTTTTTAAACCCCCAAAAATGACATGTAGTTATTGGATTAATTAAGCTAATTGGAAACTTCCAATTGCCTAATTAGTCATTAAGGGGGGTGATCAACAGCAACTCGCACCTTGCAATCAACTCACACCTTGCAATTCGCACATAATTGGATTGACCCCTAAATATTTATAACCCTTTCCAGTGGGTTTGCAGGTTCTGATCTCCAAGAGACACCTTACTGGCCTGCCTGTTGAAACTTAGGGCCTAATTCAGACCCGTTCACGAGCGCTGAGCACTCGCAAGCGGGTCGATGGTGCCCAAGTACGCGGCCAAGCCGTCGCTATGGGTCTCGCTATGGGTCTCGTTGTTGAGTGACAGCACTCCCCCTTTGGTGGGCGTGACGGGGGCGTGGCTGCCCAGACGGAGGCGTTCCCATGGGAACGCCTACCGGCTGGGTCCGGCCCCACTGACATCACTAGTGATGTCAGAGGGAGTGTTTTTGGCTCTGATGGAGCCAAAAGCACTCCGGGCTTGCGGCAGACGAGACCCTACCACAAGGGTCTCGTCGCAAGCCCGATGGTCGCGATGGTCTTGACCATCGCGACCATCTTTTTGGACGCTCGCATAAGCTGTGGGTGGTCACCCACTGCTATGCCAGCGGCCAGGAGGCCGCTCCATTTACAACTAGGATGGCCCTGATTCAGAGCGAGCGCTCTTGTCAGAGCGTCCGGCTCTGAATCAGGCCCTTAGTCTGTCTCACTGGCCCTTAAGGGTTCCCCTCACATATAGCCTAGGAAGGGGTGTTTAACTGCTATTGAAAGTTAAATAATTCCACCAACCCCCCTCATATTTAGAGTAATATATGGTGCATTATTGTCTAAGGCCTGCTCTAAAAGGGAAAGTTCACAGGTCCCAAGAGTACATTGGTAAATGTATGCTTAAACAGACATCTGTGTACAATTACTTTGTGTGGGAGGAAGCTGAAACCTCTTCATTGTCAGACTCCTCGCTGTGACTGGGGGAGCAGGTCCCAGGAGACCCCCTGCAACCTGCAGACAGGCGGAAAAGAAAAATTGCATTATGACTGGCATCTGCACACTAATTGCAAAATACATGACTACACCTAGTGCTATAGCTAGTGGACCTAATTTAGAGGGTGGACGCTGTTGGTCCTGCGGTTGCGATTTTTTTGTGGAGTCGCATCGGTGGTAATATGCAAATGAAAGTGCGTTGGTCTGTGTAAGCCCAAAGAAGCCCACTTTCAATATTTGTGGACACTGTAACTCCACCGATGCTTCTGAACACCTAACCATTGGCTCACCATTACATCCACCATCATCACTTGCACCAGCCTATGGCTGGCACAACATCTCCTTCTGAACTCCGGCTAAATATGGCCTCGGTGGCTGTGGTGCTGCACAAGGGAACACAGGCACATTCAATCACATAACACTCCCATGATACAGCCTTTTTTTTAGTGTTCATTTCAGGACACTGCCCAGCTACCGCCCAGGAACACCCATGGTTTTTCATCGCCAGTTAAAATGCCAGCAGACTCAGTGTACATTTAGGAGAATGCATGCATTATAGGGGTTTTCAGGACTTTTCACACATGCAAATAATCATTCAACTGCACAAAAATCAGGGCCTGTGACTCATAGCAGTGGCAAATGCAGGATTTCTAGAGGGTGGTTTCCAAATGCTTGATTTTAAAACGAGTGTGGCCAGTCCATGAAGAGGGCATAACTGGCACCTACCCAGCTTTAATACGCATTATACAAAGTGTATTGTGTGTCATAATTCCAGCATATACAGGACCAGCGATCACAGTAACCCATTAGATGCGGCATTAGGGCCATCTTGCCTGAGCTGAATGTTTTTGTTTCAGATGTGGGCACCATTCCAGGGCATGGGAGCAAGTCCGGGAGCCTGGTGGAGCAGCAGAAGAAGATAGAACTGCCATGGACATATATGTACATATTGATCTCCTTATGCATTGGATAGTGTATTATATGGTATTAATAATTAACCCCATTTATGGTAGCAGTGCATTCTTAACAGTGCATGTTTTCCAGATCTCCTATTTGGTGCCCAGGTAAGAGCCACAAGTGTTGTTAATTATTTAAATTGTGATATTGAGAAGAACATGCAGCACTAGTAAAATTCTATATTACTATTTCTATTGTGGTTATGGTGTGGGCTGGAGAGGGGGGTTTCCAGGCAACTAGGAACCCCCCTCCCCCAGCGTTTGCCTATGCATACACTCACCATTGTCTGACATTTATTATTAATGATTGACATTGTTCGGCACATTCTAAGTGGCTATATATTACTTATTTGCCTATTTGTGCATTGGGGATACAGTCAATATCCCGGCGGCCGCGATGCCAGCGCTAAAATTACTGGAGCCGGAAACCTGGCGCTTTTCACACAATCCTGACACCGGCATCCTGACCGGGTTCGGTTTACGGTGTGGGGAGGGGGAGGTTAGGTTCAGGCACTAAAGGGGGGTAGGTTAAGGTTAGGCACCAAAGAGAGAGGGGTCAGGGTTAGGGGAGGGAGAGGAGGAGGGTTAGCATACCGAACAACAAGTGTCGGCATGCTAGCAATGTCTGGACGCCGGTGTCGGGATTCTGACAGCTGGGATCCCTACTGCCTGCATCCCATCCCTAACCCGTGCTTTGTGAACATCAAATTTGCAATTAAACACATTTTAATAAAAACCTATGCAGCTAATTCATATAACACATTGCTGTACAATAAAATAAACATTTTGGGGAGGGTCTCAACACAGTCAGAGGTGATTTCAACCTTCAGTCCTGTACATTAACATAACCCAATAATATTCATCATAGCGTAACATGGCTCAACTGTGCCGCCCCCACCCCCACAACCTGTGATATCATGACTTTGCAGTTTGCACGCATGATGTCATTATGTCGCACAGAGGGGGCGAGGCCAATAGCACCAGTAAGTGAAGCACTGACCGGAGCATCGAAAAGATGTGATAACAAAGAGATCTGTTCTACAACTGTAGTAAGGTGCTATTAAGCAACCAATCAGGCTCTTGTATACATGTTATATTCAGTTGAACTATGAAAGTGACAGTTCACATCTGATTGGTTTCTATGGGCAATCGTTTACCATATGCTTGGCATACTCTGTCAGATAAAAAGTCTGTCAGACCGACAGACATTTTCTCTGACAAGGTGAAACCATCAGATATCATGGTCACACACCCAGTAGATCTACTAAGCTCTGGAAAGTGATAAATTAGAGAGTGATAAACTACCAACCAATCAGCTCCTAACTGTCATTTTTCAAACACAGCCTGTAACATGACAGTTAGGAGCTGATTGGCTGGTAGTTTATCACTCTCCAATTTATCACTTTCCAGAGCTTAGAACATCTCCACTGTGAGATATTTAACCCAATATCTGCATTCCTCCCCTGTGAAGGAACAGGAGAAATGTCGGGGGGTCACTGCCAGATGCGGCCGACCATTTATCGTATCAGTCGGACACGGTGGAAGATTTCTCATGCCCGACCGTCCGATAATCGTTGATCGGTTGCGACCATACACTATGCAGTTATCGGGGCCAGATAAGTGTATATTGTGTGCCCAGCATAAATCTGCTACAATTTAAGTAATTTTAATCAGATCATCACATATGTCACATTATCACATATATCATTATATATTAAACATTTCCCAATCCGTCAAACCTCATAACCTGTCTCAAGTCTCTACCTGGTGCATGGAAAAAAGATTTTGATGGACTCCGCACCTCCTCATCCCAGCGGCTTACTTCCATCACTTCGCTCTCTGCAGGAGCCACCCTCAGAGACTGAGCACCCACGACAATAAGAAATGGAAAGCAAGTGAGCCGTTAATACTGTAGCTAAATGACACAATCCAGACAGACAGATATAGATGAGCTATAGTATAATGCCTAGTATTGCCTGGATCTCACTCATATTCACTGCAGTTGCGCCAAACAGACCCTCTCGGCGTGCCTGGTCCCGTGAGACAGTGAACAGTGTGTTAAACGTTACTCTCCTTTTGCTATATATAGATTTTTTTCCTACCACCCACAGATAATTTGGGAAAGACCCACTCCTATATTAGCTGTATTCACTGGAATAAGATACAATATATACAAGTGTCACATATCAAATTTTTCAGCACCGTCTCCTGGTGCGTCCTAGTGTGGCAGAGTACGCTAGCTGAGTTACGCTGGACCTGGCGAGTGACTTACGCCAAGCATATTGCGCTGCATGGAGTAGGGCTAGATGAGCAAGGACACAGCTCTAATTTCGATACGATACTGATGCGATGCTTAGTACATCCCACCCTTCCTCATCAAAACAGTTTCTGAGATCTGAACTTGGCGGTAAGACCTGAGCCAACACCGAACCGCTCATCACTAATTAGATGTCACCATGGAGTTTTGTGATCACCTGTTTTTATTCAGGTCACATATCCCAGAGGTGACTACTGAAATCTGTAATCATTTAGGGGGTCTGGTATTCTTTACAATACACATTGGGCCTGATTCAAAGTTGGACGATATGCCGATGATTTTGCGGTTGAGCGATTATCGGCCGCCTCTACATGCGTCTGGGACGCATTGCGATTGAATCGAGTATACGTTCTGCACGATCATAGATTTACGCAGGACTGCTAACATCGAATGATCGGTTACCGTTTCTGCATCTTTGTAATCAGATGCTTTCATTTGCGAAGACGCCGGTGGGCATCTCACTACACATCCCGGCAGCTGCGCCATTTGCCTATTTTCGCACAGCATCGGCATATGGCATCGCAGCAATCATGGCATTAGCGTTCAATTAGAGGTGAAAAGCCATAATCGGCAAAAAAATTTCATCTATTGCCGCTTTTCGCCTGGTTGGAACTTATCTCTGTATTCAATTCCAGCCAGATTTTGCTTACGCAGAAACTCAGGGCCCAATTCAGACCCGTTTGCTAGGAAGCGTTTGCTTGTAGCTGCCGATGGTTCGAATTGTGCGCTTACGTACGCATCGCAGCATGCTTGCGCAAACTAGTCCGAGCGATCGGGAAGTGTACGCTCACCGAGCATAGACAGCCCAGTAGAATGATTGACAAGTTAAGCCATTTGTGGGTGGTAAAAAGGGCAGGCCACTAGAAACGGGGAATGGAGGTGTGAACGCAGGCATCTTAACGCCATTTCAGGGGCGTGCATAATTAACAGGCAGCATCATAGTACACGTCAACTGGTTGTATTTCACACTGAAGTGCTCACAGTGCTTGTGGTAGGGTATGGTCAACCTCAAGCACTGCGTTCACTTTCGATGGTACCCGATGTACCGATGGTTTCATACCAGGAGATGACGTGCCCAAGTGGGCGTCTTAAGACAGGCTGGTGGGAATCTACATACACAAAGCGATCGCACGCCAAGACATAGTGGGCGTGCTTATGCCTTGCCGTGTGATCGCCTGCCTTGCTGGGTGTGTGCCGAATTTTCATACGCTGGGAACGAGCGTACGCATCTAGCGAGCGGGTCTGAATAGATCCCTCAATACAATGTAATAGGCAAAAAAGATTTGCCTATGAATAGCAGGTGAAAATTAAGTGCACAATCTTTATTTTAGGGGTGCAAATGTGGGGAAACGACCCAGAACCCTTGGCACAGTCCCCCAAAGGCCAAAGCTTGAAAAAAAAAAACCTAAGAACACTTCAAAAAAGTACTTTTGTTTTAGGGGCAAAAAAGCAAAAAGTGGGGGGACAAGCATAAAAACTAGCGAAATAGACTTCTTGGGGGGCTGCAAGGATGGGTCAGGTGTTTTGGGATTGCAGGTGCATGTAGCAGGTGCGTTTTTAACATTTTTTAAAAGTTCACTTTAGAAACATTTAAAGATACTAGCACCCATTTTCAAATACCCCAAATTTGACAGGAATACTTATTTTCTCCTAAAAATACTGCTTTATGCCATTCTTCACCACTTTTACACAGATGCTAATAAGAGGCTATTTAAACTACTTAAGTACCCCAAACACTTTTATTAGGCGTATTAGGACACATCTACATTGATTCTCTATGTTAGTGCATCTTTTTTGGGGGTACAGACTAATTTCCCCACTTCTGACAGTACTTTCCGCCTGTTCCACATTCGCCGACTTCTGTTTTCGCGCGGTTTGGAATTGAATAGGGCAAAAATCGGGGACGCGCATGAAAAGTTTTCACCTCTGAAACAGGCGAAGGAAGCAGGCGAAACCATTCCGACTTTTCGCCTCTAATTGAATATGGGCTCAAGTCTGAATCAGACGCCTTATCCTCATGAACATCAAAAAGATGATATTAGACATTATTGATAACAAGCGATAACGTCAGTACTCACTGCTTTTAGATAGATCTCTTATTTACAGTTGTTTATATACATATTAGCATTACTTGTGTATTGTAGTAATATTAGCAATGTTTATTATACTGTTTAGAAAAGTAACTGTCATGTATGTATAACATCACACTATAATAACTATTGTAACTAATACCGCTTTTATACCGAAATTCCGGGTCTGACCCGGAGTTTGGAAGAGGGTTCCAATCCAGATCAGACCCGGAATTTCCCAGCTGCCGACCCAGGATATTCCCGAGTCGGGGCTGTTCACACTGGAGCCGGGTGTGCGGAGACCCAGCTTTTCCGGCGTTGAAGTGGGCGCTTGGAGATGATGCCATCTCCAAGCGCCACTGAAGCCGGCCAATCTGCAGGTAACCAGCACGATCCAGGTCACCCTGACCCGGATTGCGCCATTTACTCTACAGGGTTTCACGGGTTATTCACATGTTAATCCCTGCAAGATACCTTTGTTGGATTTCCGGTCACTCGACCCAGTAAATCCAACCCTATCCCCTTTTATACCACGTAGCTACATGGGTTAACCCTGCAATAACCCGGGTTTTAGCTCTGGTGTAAAAGGGGTATTATAGTATCCTTGATGATTAATACTGTGAACAAAACGATCCCATACAGGCCCATTGGGAAACAGTTTACTCACCTCATCCATATTTAATCGGACTCTCTTACACTTTGAAACCCGGGCTGCTTAGGAAACAAAAAAATAAAAAATAAGAGGTATGTAATACAAAGCGAGAGGTAAAAATTTTTAAAAATAAGCTTGGCCTAGAATGGCACAACGGTCTGTGATATAAATGTGGTGTTAATGTCTGGATGCAGATTGCAGAGTGGGATCACCGAATATTCTTCCTGTAACTTTTTCTATTTCTGGATTGCTTTGTGCCATTTTGAGTGTAGAACAGCTATTGGTAAATAAGCTATTTAGCATATATATATATATATATATATATATATATATCATTAATGCACCCGGTCATCTCACCTCCCATACGCTCCTCTCTGTTCCACCGAACTTGTTGGAAGACCTAAGGAATAGAGACAGAGACATCAGAAGACTTATACAGAATTTGAAATGCTATTTTATTCTGAAGTTCCGAAAATGCTTCTAAACAATCAAAACTATCTACATGCCAAATAAAAAAAAGAAACCAACTTAGATGCTACAGTATAATTATCAGTATCAGCCCTCCAAGAAACCCAGGGGAAAAGCAATGCATGTTGTAGACTTGCAAATAATATATATTGTTATATATTGTTGTTATATATTGTTATGAATACACAATAAACTACAATATGGACTTCTTTAGTCTCCAATTTGTTGTATATATGCTATAGGGGCCCATATAGATTTATACCAATCAGAGGATCCTTTGCACAATCTGGCCTAATGATAAGGTGACAGGATGATTAATAGCAGGCACAGCCTTTAGGTAAACTTGGCTGCTGTCTGGGCCCCAGAGAGCACCGAGAGGCCCAGAACACCTAAATCTAAATATATACTGTATATATTTTTTTATAAATAAAAATTTTTTATTCAGTCCATCAAAGTAAAAGAAAAAAACATTCTTCCTTTGTGGATTTTTTTTCCCCTACAAAGTTAAATTTAAAACACCTGTTGGATTTTCTTTTTCAACATTAAACATCTATCTACCTGCTATGGTTGTGGCTTTTAGATACACTCTGTAGTAGATTAGGCATGAAATACCTGGTAGCGCTCAGTTAAACACCGAACACATCAAGGTAATGAAAATAACCATTTAATAAAACTACATATGATAGATACTAATAACTCCTGGGAATAGGATAATCATATAGTGCAGCAATAGAATGTAGCAGCATATGTTTATAATCCAAAGTATCAAGTATCAATGTATCATAACTGTAGCAAAGATCCAGCTAAGCAGCCCTTAGTAGAGGCTGCTTTTTGTTTTCAAATGCTTCCTGATTTAAATAGCTCCTTTATTGCTTGCCCTTCCGTGCAGCGTAACTCACCTGGTGCCTGTCCAGCTTCGGCCCATCCTCTGAAGTCATTGTTGGCGACTCACTGCGAGAGTCCCGTCCTGGCAGCGGAGACTAGAGGGGGGAAATGGGCAAACCGTGGTACAATAAATTAAATGATGACTAAAGTTCTGCAGACTGTTGTTTAGTTAGTGGGAATGTTATAACTTATCATAGAGAACAGAGGGCCTGATTCATAGCCGCTCGTAAGCGGCCGCTCGTTCGCTCCGAGCGATGTTCGCACATCTGCGCATGCGTATGGGTCGTAATGCGCATGCGCCAACCAGTCAGTGCGGTCGGAAATCGTGCGCTCGTAAAACAGCGAGTGCCTGCTAATTTGAGTGACAGGATGAGGCATTTGTGGGTGGTAACAGGGGAAGGTGCTTGAAAACGGGGAGTGGAGATCCGAACGCAGGCGTGCCAAACGGTCAAAACGGGCGTTTAATGGGTGTGCATAATTAACAAAGCAGCGTCATCGACCACGTCACTTGGTTGTCTTTTAGCCTGAACTGCTCGCAGTGATAGCGGTAGGAAAATCCTACAAAAAAGAATTGTGAGCAGTTCATACGCCTTTTGATGTACTCGATTAATCTAATAAATAACGGAGATGACGTATGATGCGAGCGGCCAAGGGGCGTCTTGACAAAATAGCGAGCGCATGTTTCGGACGCTCGCTCAGACATAGAGGCGTCAACAGACCGCAAAGAGCAAGCGCTCAATTTAAATATCCGGCCCCTTTTTCTGAACGAGCGTACGCAAATAGCGTCCGGCTCTGAATGAGGTCCAGAGTACAAAAAGTAACAATGTGCTACAAGCCACATCAAGCAATTATATATGATTAATAAACACCCTCATTATATAGCATTAGTAAGAGGACCAGGCTGGGTCACCTGAGTTTGCGCCCAGCCCCACCCCTCTCTGTCTGGGCCCGTCCCTCTGTCCACTGCTCCACCCACTCTCTGTTGCTCTGTCCTGCCCCCTGTGCCACTTACTACCATACCTGCCCCCACTACTTATTCTGTACCAGACCTAGGCCCCCTTCGCTTCCACCATCCCGCGGCTTCCTCCATCTGGGCTAGGTCTGTCCTGTCTCCCTAGCAGTGGGAGCTGTTGGGGTGCAGACCCCGGCTCCCAATGCCCACACATGTTGGTGAGAGGACAGACCTTACACAACTATTATATAGATATTTGTATTTTGCAGCACTGTGGGCGGGATGATTCATGCATCGCATATTGCATGCGATATATCCTGCCACTTATTGCATGTATAGCAGCGTTTATAAATGCCTATGTATGAATAATTGCGATTATAAACACAAAGGACAGCTGTGCTTTATGTTCTGAGGACTTCCAGGTTTATGACCCGGGAGTCCTACTGCACATGTGCAAGCCATGTGGGGATCAGGAAGGGATCCCTTAGATCCCTGTCAGGAGAAATCTGCATAAAGAAGCTTATAGGCTTCTATAGACAATGCCATCTATAGATAGCATTGCCTATCAGGTACAAGATCCGGAAAGATTTGCTACATATGGGCAATGTGGTGGGAGTTTTAATCTCATTTTACCCTTAGTACATCCTGCCCCGTATATTTTCATTGTCCAGTTTCCCTTTTCATCCCCACGACCTTTACTTTATTGATCTTACCTGTGTAGGATTCCGAGTTGATTCCGGAGTAACGTCGGGTTCACTACAACAAATCACATAAAAAGTTATTGTGTTAAATATGACCTGTCCATAAGTAAGATAGTTTCTAGTTATATATTATCTTTCATTTTCAGTTGATGGGCATATGGCTATAAATGCATAAAAATGTATTCACATTTCTATATGTATTTATAAAAGAAATAGTGTAAGCTACGTGAATGATCCTAGTTGTCTGCCAGCTGGCAGAAAAATGGAAGTGAGACACATAGAAGAGAAATTCCCACCCAATGTCTGGCAGACACATAGGAGAGAGCCTCCCACCCAATGCCTGGAAGACACATAGAATAGAGACTCCCAGCCAATGCCTGGCAGACACATAGAAGAGAGCCTCACACCCACTGCCTGACAGACATATAGAATAGAGACTCCCACCCAATGCCTGGCAGACACATAGGAGAGAGCTTCCCACCCACTGCATGGCAGACACATAGAAGAGAGGCTCCCACCCAATGCCTGGCAGACACATAGAAGAGAGCCTCACACCCACTGCCTGGCAGACATATAGAATAGAGACTCCCACCCAATGCCTGGCAGACACATAGGAGAGAGCTTCCCACCCACTGCATGGCATACACATAGAAGAGAGACTTCTACCCAATGCCTGGCAGACACATAGGAGAGAGCCTCTCACCCAATGCCTGGCAGACTTTGCTCAATACTTTGTTGATGCACCTTTGGCAGCAATTACAGCCTCAAGTCTTTTTGAATATGATGCCACAAGCTTGGCACACCTATCCTTGGGCAGTTTCGCCCATTCCTCTTCGCAGCACCTCTCAAGCTCCATCAGGTTGGATGGGAAGCGTCGGTGCACAGCCATTTTCAAATCTCTCCAGAGATGTTCAATTGGATTCAAGTCTGGGCTCTGGCTGGGCCACTCAAGGACATTCACAGAGTTGTCTTGAAGCCACTCCTTTGATATCTTGGCTGTCTGCTTAGGGTCGTTGTCCTGCTGAAGGATGAACCGTCGCCCCAGTCTGAGGTCAAGAGCGCTCTGGAGCAGGTTTTCATCAAGGATGTCTCTGTATATTGCTGCATTCATCTTTCCCTCTATCCTGACTAGTCTCCCTGTTCCTGCCACTGAAAAACATCCCCGCAGCATGATGCTACCACCTCCATGCTTCACTGTAGGGATGTTATTGGCCTGGTGATGAGCAGTGCCTGGTTTCCTCCATACATAACGCTTGGCATTCACGCCAAGAGTTCAATATTTGTTCCATCAGACCAGATAATTTTGTTTCTCATGGTCTGAGAGTCCTGCATTTGGCAAACTCCAGGTGGGCTGCCATGTACTTTTTACTAAGGAGTGGCTTCCGTCTGGCCACTCTACTATACAGGCCTGACTGGTGGATTACTGCAGACATGGTTGTCTTCTGGAAGGTTCTCCTCTCTCCACAGAAGAATGCTTTAGCTCTGACAGAGTGACCATCAGGTTCTTGGTCACCTCCATGACTAGGGCCCTTCTCCCCCGATCGCTCAGTTTAGACGGCCGGCCAACTCTAGGAAGAGCCCTGGTTATACCGAACTTCTTCCATTTATGGATGATGGAGGCCACTGTGCTCACTGGGACCTTCAAAGCAGCAGATATTTTTCTGTACCCTTCTTCAGATTTGTGCCTCTAGACAATCCTGTCTCAGAGGTCTACAGACAATTCCTTGGACTTCATGCTTGGTTTGTGCTCTGACATGCACTGTTAAGTGTTGGACCTTATATAGACAGGTGTATGCCTTTCAAAATCATGTCCAATCAACGGAATTTACCACAGGTGGACTCCAATTAAGCTGTTGGAACATCTCAAGGATGATCAGCGGAAACAGGATGCACCTGAGCTCAGTTTTGAGCTTCATGGCAAAGGCTGTGAATACTTATGTACATGTGATTTCTTCATTTTTTTTTTTTTTTATTAAATTTGCAAAAATCTCAACAAAACTTTTTACATGTTGTCATTATGGGGTATTGTGTGTAGAATTTTGAGTACAAAAATGAATTTATTCCATTTTGGAATAAGGCTGTAACATAACAAAATACTTTCCAGATGCACTGTAGATACTCCCAGGCAATGTCTGGCAGACACATAGAAGAGAGCCTCCCACCCAATACCTGGCTAAGTGGTGACATATAAAATGAGCTAGCAGACTTTTTCCTGGATTTTACTAAGGGGGACCATCTGTGGGTCCCTATAAGTCCCTACAATGCCCTCATGTGGTCAATGCATTTGCTGCATAGCTGTGTAAGCAGGGCTGCAACATTACTTTATTTGTCTTTTCCATTTTTTTTCTTTCATGTTATACTCTCACTACTACTTGCTGCAAACCCCATTTTTTTTCTAGATTTGTCATTTTCCCCATTACCTGTATATGTGGAGAATTCAGAATAACAGAAGACTGACATAAGCCTGGAGTAACTTAAACCTTCATTTAGATTGGTTTGGGAAGTCTGTTCCACCTTCACATGATTGGTTTGGGAAGTCTGGTCCACCCTCACGTGGGTGGCAGACCTACCTGTCTGGGTGGAATAGTAATGGTGGAAGGTTAAGTTGGATTTCCTAGTTTTAAGGGCACCCATAGAGATGTCACCACAGTTCCAACATATAGCCAGTGACTGTCTCAGGTAGGCGGTACTGCTGCAGGTGCTGGAACAGCGGTCAATGCAGGTGATAGGTCGCAGGTCTCTGTAGCTAAGGGGAGACGTTCCGTCTCCCTCTATGTCACTCATACACAGTAAGCAAGGTGGCACAGAGGATGTTCAATAATAGTACAGGTGACCATCTTGTTAAAGGAATGGAGCATCATCCCCAGAGGAGCCATATTGGAGGCTGTGCTGTAGTGCTCTTCACTTCTAACACTTTCCTTCGTGCCTTTATTTCTTATTGTTCCACACACACATACAAGATGCGCCTCAGCTGTTATTAGATTTAGTGTGATGTCATCCATTCTATTTGTTAAAACGCACCAAGTGGAGGGAAGAGCACAGTTACAGCTAAGACTGATGTGCAGTCAGCCAACCAGCAGGGGATTCCTTGTGATGATAGCTGACAGTATCATCAACGTGTATGTGCATTGGAGGATTGACCCACAGGGATTCAGGGGAAATCCCCGGTGGGTCCCACTGCATGAGGGCCCTACTCCCTCCTCTAGGGGTCATTAACTTGGTGGATCAGGATCATGGATGAACTTGGATGCTTGGCTTGTTTCTATGGAGACTACACCAAGATTAGCTCTCCTGCCAATCATGTCATCTTTACATGTCCTTTCTAATGGTTAGCCATGTCCCTCTGTGGTGGTTGGCCACACCCTCTTTGGTGCCTAGCCACACCCCTTTACCTAGGACCCCCACCACTGCATTCCCTGGTGGGCACTTCATACACCAGTCTGACACTGTGTGCACCTGCCCTTGACCTACCACAAATGATATGTCCTCCACAGGCTTGAAGGCAAGCGGATGGAAATGTTAAAGTAATGGACACCTACAGTATGCCTCTAGTCACTTCTACGGGCATGCATAGAGCTATTTTACATAAATGACAATGTGTAGACTGGCATATATTTTTATCACAAAATTATGCAATGTTTTATGTCAGTGGTGGGGAACCTTTTTTCTGCCGAGGGCCATTTTGATATATATATAACATTATTTGCGGGCCCGGTGCAGGCCACGCCCCCTCCGTGTGATGTCACAAGGGACGATACCACAATCGCCGGTGATTATAGCAATGCTGTAAGGGCAGCAGTGTAACCATCTGAAGCGTCCTAAGGATGCTACAGGCGGCACTGCTGCATAGATTCTGACTGCCGAGTGCCATTCTAGTCAGATGAGGCTAGCAGAAAAAAGCTCTGAGGGCCAGACCAAATTTTGGTTATAAATACTATACCTACTAGAAATTGACTCTATGAAAAAAAAAACGGTGATCGCGGGGCTATTGTAAGTGGGTCACATGTATGCACTTACTCCCAGCAATTGCCGTCGCACTGATCATTATTTCAACTCCCAAATGTCTTAAATGTTTGTGGTTCCATTCCAAATGGAAGTGATGAAAATGAAGCCTTGCAATGAGCATTGCAGAAATCCTTTTGGAAAACAGACGGGGACCCTATTTCTGTACCTATTAAAGACTACCGAAGATTTACGAAACATCTTCTGTATATAAAAACATCCTGTGTATATGACTATAGCATTTAGATGTGGTGGAACTTTTATTATCTATTATTACATAAGACAGGATTTATCTGGACCGCAGAAGAAAGTATTGTCAATTATTTAAATCACTGCCCATTCTCAGCACTTATGTTCGGTGCTGCTGGTAGATGTGTAACTGAAATGCTCGATTAGTTTTCCCCACAAATGGGGAAATGATGACACTTCTAAAAATGAATCAACAATGCAATATCATTCCACAGGGTATTAATGCAATTTACATTCCGCTTTATGCAAAACGTAGAGTCTATAAATAGAGCTGGCATGATGAAGACATCTGTACATTAAATAGAGCTGGGATGATGAAGACATCTGTACATTAAGTAAAGCTGGGATGATGAAAACGTCTGTACATTAAATAGAGCTGGGATGATGAAAACGTCTGTACATTAAATAGAGCTGGGATGATGAAAACGTCTGTACATTAAATAGAGCTGGGATGATGAAAACGTCTGTACATTCTGGTCTTTAGTGTGGTTGAGAAGTAAAAGGAAGAAACCCAGATGAAAAAAAAAAATCACTTGAGCCAACAATTTGGCAGTGCCATGTTGAAAAGTCTCCCTCTACCTGGAAAATAGGTGATTATCACATATAACAGCTATGAAAACATTATTAACTGGTAGTAGTTACCGGTCACAGATGTAGGCTAATCCCTACTGCGAGATGTAGTGATAATCTTGCCCATGGCTGCATAATGTTAGGGACAAGAGAGAGAGGTCTTCCTCACCTCGCCTGCTGGACTCCAAATTTACTGTACATGTCACTACCCTTCCAAATGATCCGACTAACTGGATATGTCTGTGCACAACATCTTTCAATGATATATCGAGTGTACATACCCGGGCCAATGCCCTCGCGACGGGCGATATATCGCCAAGTGTAAAAGGTGAATCAGTCTATTCGTTATATGTCAGGCAGGTGGGAAAGTCTGTGCATTACCTGTCAGAAAGGTGAGCCAGATGCTCCATTTCACGCAATAGATGCTGGGACAGCTCTTCTTTCTGGAGATGTTTGTTACACAGGGGACACAGCAGAGGCAAGGAGAGAGAATGTTTTTTATCTGTGAGAAACATAAAATAAAAAATAAAAAAAGGTATATATTTTATGCATTCTGCAACATTCATCCCCTTTTACTTTGTAGGGTTAATACTGTATGCAAAGTTCATCATAAAAACCTTTGTAATGGTCTCTAATAAACTTAAACATATTATTACGTATTAATGATATTATACGATTCCATTCACTTTTTTTTTACAAATGAATCAACTTTTCTTTATTATTATACCGATTAGTGGGCTTACCACATTTAATAATACATATAGCCCTCAGGATACTGTAGGTATGTGGTGGGAGGGTAGATGGAATAGCAAGCTATTACAAGGCAGGATAGCGCTGGTGCAAATACAGGATTTCTAGAGGGGGGTATCTAAATGATAAATTTTAAAGCAAGTGTGGCCAGTCCATGAAGATGGCATAATCAGTACTTAACCAGCTATTATATACGTCATACGAAGGTATGAAATAATTCGGACATATACTGGACCGGCAATCACAGTAAGCCATTATATGCGGCAGTAGGGCCATCCTGCCTGAGCTGAATGTTCTTATTTCAGATGTGGACTCCGGGCCTGATTCAGAGCCGGACGCTATTTGCGGACGCTCGTTCCGAAAAAGCGGCTGGCTATTTAAATTGAGCGCTCGCTCTTTGCGGTCTGTTGACGCCTCTATGTCTGAGCGAGCGAACGAAACATGCGCTCGCTATTTTGTAAAGACGCCCCTTGGCCGCTCGCATCATACGTCATCTCCGCTATTTATTAGATTAATCGAGTACATCGAAAGGCGTATGAACTGCTCGCTATTCTTGTGGTAGCATTTTCCTACCGCAATCATGCGAGCAGTTCAGGCTAAAAGACAACCAACTGACGTGGTCAATGACGCTGCTTTGTTAATTATGCACACCCTTAAAACGCCCGTTTTGACCGTTTGGCACGCCTGCGTTCGGATCTCCACTCCCCGTTTTCAAGCACCTTCCCTGTTACCACCCACAAACGCCTCATCCTGTCACTCAAATTAGCAGGCATTCGCTATTTTGCAAGCACACGATTTCCGACCGCACTGACTGGTTGGCGCATGCGCATTACAACCCATATGCATGTGCAGATGTGCGAATGAGCGGCCGCTTACGAGCGGCTCTGAATCAGGCCCTCCATTCTAGATCATTTGAGCAAGTTTAGGAAGCTGGGGTAGCAGCACAAGAACCTTGTACTTCCCTGGACATATCTGTCCAGATTGGTCTCCTTTTGCACTGGATAGTATATTATTATACAGTATTAATAATTGACCCTATAGATGGTCTATATTAGTGTACCACTAACAGTTCGTGATTTCCAGGTCTCCTAGTTGGTGCACAAGTGCATTCATCACTGGCTCACACATTTTAAAAGATCAACAGATGGTACTAATTATTTAATTTGTGGGGGGATCTTAAAAACATGCAACTTTAGTATTACATGCTATTTATATTATGGTCATCATGGGGTTGCCCGGTGGAGGTGGGTTTCCAGGTAACCGGAAACCCCCCCCTGTGCTTGCCTCTGGGTGCAAATACAGTATGTGCTGATAAAAAGTGGCTGCTCTCTGAAGCTGGCTGTGTAGGGTCAGTGCGGTCACATAGATGTGGCCGAATATGAATACAGGCGGAAGTCTGCACCTATGCGCTTTGCGTGCCACCTTACCTCAGGCCCTGCCTCAGGCCCAGCGTGTCAGCAAATCATTTTCTACCATATATTTCTATAACGGCCTCTCTAAGGATTCTTTACCATGCCCCACAGCAGTCAGGCTCACAGCTCTACAGCTTCCTCTTGTTACCGCATCTTGTTACCGCATCTACTTTCCAAAATACCTTGTGGCGCTGTGGTGTTGATCCCGAGTTGCACGCTGCTGTGGCCGTTTTAGCACCCTTTGCCGTATTTGCGCCTGCAACGTCATGCTCATGTGAATATCAGCGCTTTCCCTGGTGCACAGCCGCGTGTCTGAATGCCGAAGGGCTGGGTCGCCCATTTTCAGCGTCTTCAGTCGCAACCACCGGAGTACTTTCTAGAGTCCTGCGGCTATGTGCACATACACAGTGGGGCACCTGCGCTGTGCGACTTATTAGAGATCTAGACGCAAGCACAGCTGCATAAAGTCGCCCCCATAAGTGAGCATTGTCATTGCAACTGCCTCAGAGTCGGCCCCTGTCTCGGTTATGGGAGAGTTCCTAAATATTGAGGTCCATCAATTGCAAAAATTTAGGAGGGCTGTATCAAGCCTTCTAAAAAATGGAGAAGTGGACTAGTGCCCATAGCAAACTGCTTCTGTCTATCATAGTTTACAGGGGTACAGGATGCCGGCACAGGATCGCGGCGGTCAGAATCCCGACTCCGGCATCCTCACAGGGTTAGGATACCGACAGCTGTTGGTCGGTATCCTAATCCTCCTCTTTTCCCTACCAGAACCCTCACTTCCCGGTGCCTGAACCTAACCTCCCCCTAGTGCCTAAACCTAACCTCCCCTTCTCTGCACCCTAAACCTAGACCTCCCCCCTTAATGCCTAACCATAACTCTCCCCCTAGTGCCTAACCCAAACCCCTGATGCAAACACTTCCCTTAACCCAGCTACTTACCTTCGGGATTCCGGCGGTCAGGATATTGACTGCATCCCATATATTATACATTATAGAATGTACATGATAAAAGCTACAGTAGTTCCTGTAAGACAAGTGGGTGGACGACTAAACTTATTAATGGGCAAATGTATTTCCTTTTGTGTTGCACAAGTAGCAGCTATTGGTACACATAGGCGGCTGTCACATAACTAATTTCCTGACATTTTTTCTCCCCTTACTAACAAAGAAAAAACATGTTTAGAAGATCAGCTTTTTACATTTTGTGCAAAGATTTTCTTACTATGGTCCTGATCAGTGTTATACACAATGGCGCATATTGAACGATTTTCAGTAATCTGTGCATGTGTCACACGGCGCATGTTTCAACTTCAAGGCACATTACTGTAGTCGCCCACAGTGGCTATTTACTTGCAGTGTGATTGACAGTGAGACAGCATTTTGGGACAGGTAACGGGGAACGGCGGCAAAGAAAGCAGACGTGTCACAAACATTTTGGAGGCGTGTCACATCCTGCGTCTGCGATCACCGTACGCAAGAAAAATTACTCCGGTGTCTCAGTTCCCACGACCGTTCTGCATAGGGTTACTCTGAGGACCGATAATCCAAGGATCTATGCTGTGACTTTGTACACAAATGCTTGGACTTGCAAAGATGCAGGTGGGCGTCTCAAAACTTTCCTCAGCGTCTGCACCATTTGCCTAATTTTGCATAGTAGATGCATACACCGACGCAGCAGCGGCGACATTTGCGTATAAACTCTGAATCAAGCCCTATATAATTTAGATATAGTAAGATCAGCGCAAGATATGTGTCTCACATCCACACGCATTACTTGCTCCCAAGCCCGGTAATAGGGGGGTGGGGGAGAGCGTGGTATAGAGTCATGGGGGCATGCTGTCAATCACAGGTCTGTGACCTTGTGTCACCCCCATCTAAATATGCCAGTCAAGCAGGGCACCGGGTGGTGGAGCTGCTCGGCCAAGCCTTCAAACTCCACGGCTGGCCCATCAGGCCATCGGCCCTTTAGGCATTTGCCAAAATTACCAGATGACCAGCCCCGCCTTGCTGCCAGCTCCTGGTTAAGTCAAATTTTGGTAGAGTCCAAGTGAAGCTGAACTGGCCTCCCAGGTTAGTAACAGCTTGAGACGTGTGAGACAAGGTTATGTGATGGTCTCCAAAGCATGCGTGGTCTTTCAGGGCAGATGCCTTGGGAAGGGCAGAGGGCTCCAAGTTGGGAAGCACAACCTGGCATGACCTGCACCCCATGCACCCCGTACTGTTCTGTCCCTGTGGGCAATGTTTGCTGCAGAGGCCTGACACTTGGTGAGAGTAGCACAGACAAGTTGGATAAGGTTACGTGTTGCTGTTGTCTACGGGGCAGGCCGGCACTACAGGCACATAAGAACAGGAGAGAGGCTGCTCTGTTACACTGCATGAGAAAAGTGTCTCTAGCTCCTTAGAGTACAGAAAGTACAATGCAGGGCCTGAGAGACTCGGTACAATGGAGAATGGCTCTCTGTGTGAGGTGCCGGGTATTGTTATGAAGGACAGGCTGAGTAATGATGTCTCCACCACACACACTCATTCAGCGTGAATTGCAAATTTTCTGCCTAGCTGGAGGCGGCATTCATTGGATCACCTAACACCCTGTTTATATCCCCCCAGCCCCCTCCTTTATGCTATTAGTGTCAGAAGCAATTAGCACTGCATGGGGGGTATGACCTTCCCTGACACAGGTCCCCAGCCCTGAGTATGCCCCACTGCCATTGTACATTCTATCTATCTATCTATCTATCTATCTATCTATCTATCTATCTCATATCTATCTATCTATCTATCAATCTATCTATCTCATATCTATCTATCTATCAATCTATCTATCTCATATCTATCTATCTATCTATCTATCTATCTCATATCTATCTATCTATCTATCTATCTATCTATCTATCTATCTATCTATCTATCTATCTATCTCATATCTATCTATCTATCTCATATCTATCTATCTATCTATCTCATATCTATCTATCTATCTATCTCATATCTATATATCTATCTATCTATCTCATATCTATCTATCTATCTATCTATCTTTCTATCTATCTCATATCTATCTATCTCGCTATCTAACTATATATCTCATATCTATCTATCTATCTATCTACCTATCTATCTATCAAATATCTATCTGTCTGTCTAATACCTATTTGTCTATCTATCTATCTATCTATCTATCTATTTATCTATCTCATATCTATAGATCTCACTATTCTTCTTTCTTTCTTTCTTTCTTTCTTTCTTTCTTTCTTTCTTTCTTTCTTTCTTTCTTTCTTTCTTTCTTTCTATCTATCTATCTATCTATCTATCCAGCCGTCTGTCTGTCAGTCTTTCTTTCTTTCTATGGCATTGTTTAATGATAAATTGCATTTCCATGTACTCCAAAACCAAAGCAATAAAATGTATTGAGCTATTTAAAATATTCACAATAATCCCCAATGGGTTGGGTACGTATCCCATCGGTTGGGATACCGGTGGTCAAAATACCGACAGCGTCACCCCGACAGTCAGAATACTGACACAATTAGGTGACTGTATTAAACCCTAACCCTTAAATCCAGATGGCTAAAGCAAATTGACTAAAGTACGAATTAAGTCACCTGTGCTCAATCATGGATATCCTTAATACCTTGACTGTAATGGCTGAGTTTTGGGAAACCCTGCCCTATATATAAATGATGGAATTAGTATCAGGGTGCTGAAACTAGGAAAATAACTCTGACAAGCAGGAGAGCTCTACTAACGTCTCTCCAATGGTGCCTGGGAAGTACAGTAATTTGTCTGATATACTTTAGTTTAGGAGAATAGTAGGCTCAGTCCTACAGTATCTGTCTGTCCATCTCCATCCTCCCCAGGCTGCAGGTGTGTGTAATTATCACAGTTATGGGCTTCCTGCAGGCGGTCACTAAATCTCCATGAGAAAGGGAGGGGTGTCCAGTGACCGGCTGGAAAGGGGGAGGTTTGGGTCTAGTAAAGGGGATGACAGACTGGTGTGCACCTCCCCCTCCTCTATTTGTTTTCCTTTCTTATCCCCCCCAGCAATCCCCCCTTCTCACTTTCTCCAGAGAGCCCTGTCCTTTTCCTTCCCTATTCATGGGTCCCCTAATCTCGCTCTCTGTCCTTTGTCCCCTCTCTCCTGGGAGCCTTTGTGTAGCATCTGGCCAACTGGTGACTTCTTATCCCTCTCCCCTCCCAATATATTGATAGAGACCCCTATGCTTTCCGCACTCTCTCCAGTGACACAGAACACATTCAACACGTCAACAATACATTCATTAGGGACCGCTCAGTGTTTAAGCCCCCACAGACTGCACCTTTTTCTATCACTCAAACGTATGTATGTTTGTGTATAAATATATATGTATGTATATATATATATATATATTATTATCGTTTATTTATATGGCGCCACAAGTGTTCCACAGCGCCTTACAAAGTACATAAATAGATTGATTTACAGTGACTTACAGTACAGTACAGTACAATACATTACAGGACATGGATAATATACATTGCTACATTCGCAACCATAACACCCAGATAAGCAACAATGCAAAGCAACCAAGTGTTAGGTGCCCTGGTAGTGAGTAAGAAGTAGATGAACATAGAGTAAGGAGAAGCACAAGAGGGTAGAGGGCCCTGTTCATAGGAGCTTACATTCTATATATATCCTTTTGTAGACAACCTGCAGCACAGAATTTTAAAGAATTTAAACGTAACCTGTCATCTTTGAGATTCATTAAAATTTTTGATCAGGCACCAAAACCACTAAGTGGGGGTGATAGAGGTAAGGCTTTATTAGGGATGGTGGATACGTCGCCTTAATACAATATCACCAAAAGGACTGAATGAAAATTTTTGCCTTCATTGTTTCATATAATTATGGGACACTTGATTTTTTTTGTGCTTATTTGTCTTTGTGATATCTATGGGTTAGTATTATATGCATATAGTTTTTTTGCACTGTGGGAACTATCCTCCTTTGATATAGTACACTCTGTCCAACAAAACCGCTGATTTGTTCTATTTTGCACTGTAAATATGCACAAGAGGTGATTGTTTTGATTGTTTACTTGTTGCCAGGTAACCTCTTGGGAGACAGGAAGCAACCAGGGGGCGCACGTCGCCCGATGGTGATGTCATCGAGGGTGGACCTGACCCGGGAGGACGCAGACAGCACAGCATGGCGAAGGTATAAAAGTAAGGTAGGTTAGATTTCCCCTTCGTGGTAAGGACCTGGAAGTGACGTGGAGTGAGGGTGGAAGTGCGGTTCCATGCCCATAAAAGCCACAAACTTATATTCCCCCTCTATGTGAACGTGAGTAGTAGGGAATGACGTTGGACAGTAACTGATGATGTCAGGGTCCTCTCTGTGAAGGGCATCTAGATGCTGCCATAAAGGTAATCACTATTTTAATGATTATTTGATTCTGACAAAAGTTGTTAATACAACTGAAACGTTAATCAGCCATAAGAAGTCTTGGGGCAGATGTATTAAGCTCTGGGAAGTGAAAAAGTGATAAACTACCAACCAATCAGCTCCTAACTGTCATTTTTCAAACACAGCCTGTAACATGACAGTTAGGAGCTGAGTGGCTGGTCGTTTATCACTCTCCACTTTACTACTTCACAGATAATACATCTGGCCCCTTGTCTCCTTATTTATTTTGATTAAATCAAGTCCTGTGAGTGCCGCCTCTACAAAAGGATATACTGTACGTCTCTGCAGCAACTGGTTTGTTACACTGGGGGAGGCACCCAGGCAGATATACTATAGCAGACCCTCCAACACGACCCGTTCCATTAGGTACAAAATGTTCTGCTCCTGTACTTCCCTCTTAATTTATGATTGCATACACCTGTGCTGAAACACCTGTATCATCAATTACCTAGTTCAACACAGGTGACTGCAATCATACATTAGGTGGTAAGTCCAGGAGCAGAGTGTTTTGTACCTAATGGAACGGGTCATGTTGGAGGGTAGGCTATAGAGGATAACATGTTTAGAAGCCGAGTTCTGGCATCAGCAATGCAGTTTTCACTGGGCAAAGTAACAATTTGCCCCCGGCCATCTGTATATAATAAAATGAATATATGATATTATATAAATATCTGCAGATTCTATGTTACGCTGTGAGATCCAGAAAAGATGCGACAGAATTAGAGATGTGCGCGGCACCTGTGTTTTGGTACAACCGCTCTCACGTGTTCTGGGTGGTATTCATTTTTGTGTTTGGATTGCTTTAAAAATGATAAAAACAGCTAAAACCATGTCATTTGGCCCTGTTTTACAAGCAATATAAAACCGAGATTCGTTTTTCAAATCCGAGTTCCGGCATTCCAGCAGACCCGAGCCAGGACTCGGAACCCCTAATTTCGGGCGTGTTCCTTTTTCAGGAGAACGTCTCTACTCAGAATAGGACAGATGTACGCGTAAACTGTGCTATATGTTCAAGCTCGCTATTTGTGTCTGCGCAAAGAGATGAGTCCGATTTAGAACCAGCTACAGTATTTTCAAATATACACGATAGAAAGTGTACTGTATATATACAGTATGGCCCTCATTCAGAGCCGCTCGCTATTTGCGGTCGTTCGTTCAAAAACAAGGGGTGGCTATTCAAATGATCCGTTCGCTCATTGCGGTCTGTTCACGCCTCTAAGTCTGAACGAGCGTGCAAAACTTGCGGTTGTAATTTTGACAAAAACGCCCCCTTGCCGCTCGCACCATACGTCATGTCCGCTATTTATTTGATTAATCGAGTACATCGTACAGCGTATGAACTGCTCGCTATTCTTGTGGTTGGTTTTTTCAACCGCTATTTTGCGAGCAGTTCTGAGTAAAAAAGAACCAAGTGACGTGGTCAATGACGCTGCTGTATTAATTATGCACTCCCTTAAAACGCCCGTTTTGACCTTTAAGCACGCCTGCGATCTGATCTCCACTCCTCGTTTTCAAGCACCTTCCCCTGTTACCACCCACATACGCCTCCTCCTGTCACTCAAATTAGCAGGCACTCGCTATTTAGCGAACAAACGATTTTCGGCCGCACTGACTGGTTCGCGCATGCGTATTACAAACCGTACGCATGCGCAGATGTGCGAACATCGCTCGGAACGAGCGAACGGCCACTTACGAGCGGCTCTGAATGAAGCCCTATATAGGCACATTTACATTTCAATTGTACATAATGATATACAACATAAACAATGATATATTGATGGGTCTCCTGTAATTGATGCAGTGACACGTGTGAAGAAAGCACAGAGATAGGGATTGATCTTTGGCCTGCTGTAGAGGACTATAATTTTGACCCCTGAAGCTATTACTCATCCCTGCATATATTTTTGCTATACAGCAACTAAGCAAAAAAACAAGCCAAATGTCACTCACAGACGTCTCTTCCTAAAGATTTCTAAAGTATACGCTTAAACCTTCTTATTGACACAATATCCTTGGGGTTCTCTAAACATGATTTTGAAAATGATTAATGCTAGAATGTTTACAACACAGTCATTTCATTTCATAGAATTACAGTCATCGGTAGCTGAAAATAAAATTGTGTGAAAGGCTTGTTGACTTTATAAAGGATAGTACATGGCACATCCTCCCAGTAATGTTCACAGTCACAGAAGCACTTTTTTGTTAAGGAAATAGCATTAGTGAATTGTGGTTGTAACATAATAATATTTGAATGAACCATTCACATGCAATAATTGATAAACGCGTCGTTATTTTGACCATGCCCACATTTAACAAGTATATTTCTAAACTGGCGTTCAAGTCAGCAATACATTTGTTAATTTTAGTTCCCCATATGTATTAAAGTGGTATTAAAGTGGTCGGTAGCGGATATCGCCGGCACTGCAAGCCCCATTGAATTCTATGAGGCTGCGATGTGCCCATATGCGGGAGGATCCACAAAGCGTAACTTTCCAGAGCTTGTGCCTGATGGCGTTGCCTATGGAAGCCTATAGGCTTCTTTCCGCAGAAATCCTCGGGTCCTTCTCCTTTACCTCAGCGACTTGCACATGAACCCAGAAGATCTATCATCCTAAGGGACAGTCCTTATCAGAAGAGCTGTCCTGGCAGGTAAATAGTTATGTATACAGCATTAATAAATGTGATAAGGGGAGGGATGTATAGCATAGTATATGCAATACATGATACCTGGCGCCTTAGAAGCTTTAGTAAATGTACACCCAAGGCTCCATTTAAGTCTAGTTTTTGGCACATTTATCATTTGTAATGTCCAGTCATTGTTCATCTTTTTTATTAAATGTGATTTATTTTGTTTTTTAATTATTTTTTTTTTTTATATTTTTCTTTCAAGACTCCAATGTTTTACTGATTACCTTTAAGCATTTTTCTTGTTTTATACGGCTCATCTGAACAACACAAACAAACACAGCGTCCTGATCTGTTCATTCATCAGACATCCATCCATTACCTTTTTTGTTGGAGCTTGCTCTGGGTTTTGGGGAACTCCTGTGAGATGTTGGGGGGATGACATGGGATCCATCCAAGCCCGACTCCATGGACAAGTAGTGTATCTGAGGAGGCTCTGGTTCTCCTTTTAGCCTTTTGGGGTTCATGAATCCAGCCTGGAGTCTTTCCACGCTTTCTGGAAGGCGAAAGGCAGCGAAAGGGTGCAGCGCACCATACCCCAAAACCCCTACCCCTCCACGGTCTAGACGGGGGTGCCCATATTGATGGGACAGGGAAAGCAGCTGGGGAGGGCATGGTGAATTTAAATGCTCCTGCGGTGGGTATAGTAGAGGGTATGCTGGGCTCAGGTAGGTCATCTGTGGGGGCTTGTCCATGGTCATCGGGACAGTATAAAGGGGGGGTTGCTGAACTACGCCAAGTGGACCTTCCGAGGATGTCGCCATAACCAGCAGGGCTTGAGACGTCAGAGAGTTAATCAGGCCAGGGGTGTTCTCCATTGGTACAATCTGCTGTAGATCTGAGGATCCTAACGGAGAAAGAGAGCACATATTACAGTAATTATGATGGGGTGATAGATGGGATAATAAATTAATCCCAGAGGTATTACATACTGAGAAAAGGGAGAACATAAAGTTAATGTTATGCTAGGTAATATACATTAGAACACAACCATGCTTCGCTGGAGGCTTTCTCTCTATGGGGTCTATATACCAAGCTTTGGAGAGAGAAAAAGTACCAACCAATCAGCTCCTAGCTGTCATCACAGTTAGGAGCTGATCGGTTGGTAGTTTTTCTCTACACACATTATCTCTCTCCAAGGCTATGTACATCTCCCCATATGAATGATACAATTTATAATGATAAACTGCTATCTCTAAAGTCTTCTAATTTACTGAATGAAATCTGCACATATGTAGGATAATTCAGAGTTTAATAAATGTCACACAAGTAGGACCTCAACACTGGAGACTGTGTAACGCCTCTGACCCATTTCACACTATAAAGTGCACTAAATTTATATTTACAGTTCCAATTGCCCACCTTCCTCATATTATTTTGTTGGAGGGTAGATGGGACCCTCCTCTGAGACCCACAATACCCCCTGTATTTACAGCTGCTGCATCATTTGTCCTCTGCTAATAGAAGCACAAAAAGGTGGTTAACAGAGGCCTGGCTATATTTCCTTGGTAAATACAGCGACTGGCGGTGGCCTCAATGAACGGACCCTTCCCAAAATACTGTACTATTACTGTCATTGTTAAACTGAAAACACCTTTAATCTTAGAGGCAGAGGTGTTTCTTTGCTATACCATGGGGGATAACACAGCTCTGCATTGGGTACACCTGTATCCAGGGCAGCTTTACGTCATATGAAGAATACCTTTTGTCTGATGATGACAGAGACATGGATGAAAATTACAGAATGAAATATAGAAAAAAAAGCTGCAGGAGGCAATAAATCAAAGTAATCAAGTATGTGCTTAAATCCACATTGTTGAAGTCTGTGCAAAAGCCACCTATTTCTGATCAGTTCCACCAGAGGGTCATTTAAAAGCTGTTATCCACTAATGATGATTACACCTGCGCTCCAGCTAGATGATATAGAAATCATGCATTGTTTCCATGAGTAGCAGATTTCACATTTCACCTCTTTGGGTTAGTTTATAAAAGTCCCGAATCACCTTCCTAAGTTGTTATAATGCTTCCTTCTACAGCCCAATCCAAGCCACATAAAAGTATCTTCACTAAGAGGCTACAAGCTCAACAATGGATTTTTCCAAAGCCAAGTGCGTAGCCTAGGTGATCCACTCTTTCACACCCTGCTAGACTTTGCCAGCCTAGGGGTGCACACCCAGAAGGGGCCACACTGATAACTGAGGTAGCTCTCCGCAAGTCCTGCTCTCTGCTAACAGTTCTTCTCTTTCTATATTCAAGCAACCATCTGACCCCCAAACCAACATCGCTGTGCGACTGGAACAGATGACCCCACCACAGCAATCTAGCTGGATCAATATGCAATTTGTGGCACTTAACCTCATGTACAGCATTAAACCTCTACAGTGTACTGTATTTTACAATACGCTATATGGTAAGCTTGACAGCAGTCCTTGAAGCTCTAGGTCTGTTTAATACATACCTGCCTACACTCCTGGAAGTTGCGGGATTTTTGGGGTAACCCCCTGCACCCCCAGAAGTGTAGGCAGATCTCACGCATTGTGCCCACTTCCTAGATTTAATGGGGAATTTGTGGGTCCGCAAGGAAGAACGGGGCCAAATGATGTCATTTAGCCCCGCCCCCTCCTCGCAGACCAGCAAAACGCTGACTTTTCTGGGAAAGGGGCAGGGAATAATTATATCAACAGTCCGGCCCCCCAAGTTGACCTGCAGCAGCAGCTCTTCCGGAAAGGATTTATACAAAGTCGGTAAGTATGGTTTAATAGCACCCAGTTTTGTTTTATTATTGTGTTTAATTACAATGGTAAGGCACTTTGGAGTAAACTAAAGGCTAATAATAGTAATACTAATAATATTTGCAAATTCGAACAAGTGTTTGGATTCTACAAATTGCGCAGTGAAAGAAAATTACAGCTATTACTTATGCTAATTGATGCGGATATTCAGTGACTTAAGCTGGATACACACCGTAGGATGGTGCGACCCAGCAACGCAAAAATGTGATGCAACTACTATATAATGCGAGTGCTGTACACACTGCGCAATCCGCTGTACTGTGACGTGATGTATCGTTACATGCTGCATGTAACTGCACTATGTCATTCATTTGCTGCACAGAACAACAGATGGGGCGATACAAATGAAAGATCATCATAAACGATGGATCGGGGAGTACACACAGGACCTCATTCAGAGCCGGACGCTATTTGCGGACGGTCGTTCTGAAAAAGGGGCCTGATATTTAAATTGAGCGCTCGCTCTTTGCGGTCTGTTGACGCCTCTATGTCTGAGCGAGCGTCCGAAACATGCGCTCGCTATTTTGTAAAGACGCCCCTTGGCCGCTCGCATCATACGTCATCTCCGCTATTTATTAGATTAATCGAGTACATCGAAATGCGTATGAACTGCTCGCTATTCTTGTGGTAGCATTTTCCTACCGCAATCATGCGAGCAGTTCAGGCTAAGAGACAACCAAGTGACGTGGTCGATGATGCTGCTTTGTTAATTATGCACACCGTTAAAACGCCCGTTTTGACCGTTTGGCACGCCTGCGTTCTGATCTCCACTCCCCGTTTTCAAGCACCTTCCCCTGTTACCACCCACAAACGCCTCATCCTGTCACTCAAATTAGCAGGCATTCGCTATTTTGCGAGCACACGATTTCCGACCGCACTGACTGGTTGGCACATGCGCATTACGACCCATACGCATGTGCAGATGTGCGAACATCACTCGGAGCGAACGAGCGGCCGCTTACGAGCGGCTCTGAATCAGGCCCACTGTACGATGTGTATGATATATCATTCTGATCCGCCTCATGGGGCGTGATGTACTAAGTTCAAAAATGAGAGCTGTCCTTTGCGATTTTCTCAAAACTCAGTCCTCAGGACCCCAAACAGTGCATGTTTTCTAGGTCTTCTCACAGAAACACAAGTGAAATAATTAGCTCCACCTGTGGAACTTTTAAAATGTGTCAGTGAGTAATGGATATACCTGTGCACCTGCTGGGTGACCTGCAAAACGTGACAAGTGTGGGGTCCTGAGGACCGAGTTTGAGAACCTCTGATCTAGGTACATAGCAGCGATACTATCACGTGCACCCTCCTCTCACTCCGGCGGCCCGCAGCCGACTGACGCGGCTGGCCGGCCACCGCAGAATCAATGGACTCTGGGCGCTAGAGTGTGCCCGGAGTCTATTGCGCATGCGCAAAATGACGGAAAAATGGCCGCGGCGGCCATTTTTTGGCGTTTGAGCAGCGCTGGGAGACCCGATGCGGGACCTCGGAGAGGTAAGTTTACTTAATATGGGTGCAGGAAATGTGGTCCCGGCCCCCCCGGGACCTGGGGGCCCGTGTGCACCACACACCCAGCACCCATTATAGATATGCCCCTTTGTACATAGTTTAAGGTTCCCTGATTAGAATTAAATGTTTTTATACTAAAGTAAAGCTAAAATCTTCATCTCATTTCTGTTTGCTCAGCTTCTCTCAGGACGACTAAACAGCAACCACTGGGACAGAAAAGTGACACGCACAGAATGTGCGCTGCTGCTGCATCATGGGTTATAATAAGGAGGTGCAGCCGATACCACATTTCCATGCTCTTTCCACACCAGTATCTATCTGGGGTGACAAACATGCACTAAAATATGTAGTGAAACCCAAAACTGAAGAGTCAGCTTTCCCTGGCGGAAGATGTGATAGTGAAAACTTAGTCTCAGTCCTGCTTAACAAACTCACAGCAGCGTTTCAGGTGTCACACAGCTCTTGTTGTGTCATTACAGTGCAGGCATGAAGTACACACAGCGGGAATAGGCATTTTATGCACTGTGCAAAAATACAGTGATTATTCATTCACTAGGAACCCAAAGCTGCAAACAATTTGCGGCCATGCCCTGATCTGATCCTGACCCTGTTCTATGAATTCCCATATCCATCCAAACTATTCCCAATTGAGACAAAGTCATGTGGGCGGTATGAGCAAAAGACAGAGAGTTCTGGGGGTCTCTGGGATGACCAAATGCATAGTAGTCATTGAAGCTGAGGTTGAGAATTTCCGCTGGAGGGGTCCAGATAATGTGACACAAATCCTCAACGCACTAGTTTATAATCTGCACCGGAATACTTTGCAGATCTACTCAGTGGCTGATTCAGAGTCTGATACAGCTGCGCCCACGTCTGCGTCTTTTGCCGTTATTGCTTCTGCGGCTATATGCAAATTCCCTGGTATATAGCAATGCTTCCAAATGTGTAAGGACTGAGGCGCCCACTTTGAGCGTCCTCAGACACTGAAATACCACTTGGTGGGTGTTCAGACGGGATGCAGTCAGGAAGCCGACGGTCTAAATGCCGACTGCCGGCTTCCAGACTGCCAAATCCCGGCAAGGTACTAATGACAGGCATCGAAATCCCGACGCCTGTCATTAGACATACGCCAGGAGCCCAACGCTTGGCATACCGAATGAAGGTAAACCGGGCGCCTGGTGCGGACAGCCGCGTGGGGGGGAGGGTTAGGTATTAGGGCTCCCGGGGGGACTTATGGTTAGACACCCCCCCAGGATGGTTAAGGTTAGGCTAGGGGAAGGGGTTACAGTTAGGCACCCTGGGCGGGGGGGTTTAGGGTAAGGCACCCCCCCCTCCCGGGAGACTTAGGTTTTGGCTGGTTAGGGTTAGGCACTTGGGGGGAGGTTACGGTTAGGCACCCCTAAGAGAGGGTTAGGGTTAGGTGGGAAAATAGGTTTAGTTATACTTACCTTATAAGCCCTGCTGGGCTTCCGCTGTCGGAATTTGCCTACTACACCCGTTCAGACACCACCATTGGACTCATCATTGAAACTTGCACCAGGCCTTTGGTAGGTGCAGAATATACATCTCCATATGACCTCCTACATAAACAATCACTATCAGCGATGACCTCCCTGTGACCGCCCAGGAACGCACAATATATTTTCAATACTTTTGAGAGACCGCGTGTCTAGCGTGCCCTTCAATCGCAACAGTGACCCTGTGCACACGGACTCTGGACGCATGCACGGTGCAACTTAGAAGCATGCGCAGAAGATAAAAACATCGCTCAACTGCGTCCGACATCGATAGTGCATCCGAATCTGCCTCTTGTGCCCTGTGCAGTTCACACAGCTCATATAATACACCAGAGAAATTGTGTGTTCTGCTACAGGAGGGTAACCCCTAATACCTGACTGGTGTCAGTACTGTTCGTCAATTGCCTGCAATGATGATGACATTCAGTAGACCCGAATGTCTGCCATCAGATCTGCACTTAGAACATTAAATCTATATTTTATTCTATCCTTTAATAGGCGTGTAAGCTGCTCATTCGTTTCCCACGTCAGTAAACGTTGCAACACTGGATTATGAAATAGGAGCGTTCAACCCTGCATTTTGTGACTCAACATAAGACGAAATTGGTTACTTAATTTGTTTCCATGGATCAGGGCAAAGCTGAAATTTTCTTATTTCCTTTACAACAGGGATAAAAAAAAACATCTTACAACAACAACAAGATCTTTCTCCTATTACGCCGTATAGCGACGTGAAAGGTTTCCCGGAAGTGAACCTTTTCTTTCATTACAATGACGTTGGCTCTATTTACAATTTTATATATAGTAAAGACTTCTCATACAAATCATATATATCGTCCCTGGGCATAAGGCCGCTTAGGCGAATGCCTAGGGCTCCATTTCCCCAGGGGGCGCCCAGCAGGCAGGCGTGGCAGCCGATGCTGGGAGAGGACATGTCTGCTAGCGGTTCCTCTGTACGTCTCTACACCATGGCAGCGCCAGCAAGGAGACGGATGGAGGAGCCATAGCGTTGCAAAATCTCACCCAATCTACACATGAATTAGATTTTGGGTTGGAAAAGCTTTTTTCACGGAGGTGTATGGTCTCACAGATCTGCTTCAGAAGTGAGCGTACACAATTAGTAAAGACTGGTGAAATCGAATCCTTCCCAGCACCCCCGTGGCGCGTGTGCCACTTGACACATGCGCAGGAGGACTTCTGGATCATATCCCGGAAATACTTCTATCTCAAAGGACAGCTTTTACCCATACTGGTCCAGTCTCTCAGAATGGCCGAGAGGCTCCAGAAAATTGGGTGGAGCCCCTGGCCACCCAGAAGAGTAGGCTAGTCTCCCAGAGCCGGCCGCCACCAGCCTGCACCCCCCATTGCTTCTAGGGCAAATGTAGACAGTCCGGGGGGCTGATGACATGATTTGTCGTCATAGCTACGCCCCCTGATTTACAGTGCCTGTAATATCAGCTCTGTACAGCGGGGGGGGGGGGGGACGAGGCCACAATGGTGCAATTGAGCCACTATGCCCCCACGCACTGCCCACATATTGCCATGCCATGCACCCCTGTTGTGAGGAGGAAGACGACTGGAATGCCCCCTCCCAGATCGGGGCGGCCAGAGAGTCGGTAAGTCTGCTCTTACCAGGAAAGCTGTTGTTTGCGATTTTATTCATGCATATCGGCGTTAATTACGCCGGCATGCATGCGATGAGTGGCGGGATGCATCGCATGAAAAATGCTTAATGCATCGCGCCCACTGAGAGAGACAGAGAGAGATACCTAAATATGAGATATACAGATAGACATATAGATAGATATGAGATAGACAGATAGATAGATAGATAGATAGATAGATAGATAGATAGATAGATAGATATGAGATAGATAGATAGATATGAGATAGATATGAGATAGATAGATAGATAGATAGATATGAGATAGATATGAGATAGATAGATAGATAGATATGAGATAGATAGATAGATAGATAGATAGATAGATAGATAGATAGATAGATAGATATGAGATAGATAGATAGATAGATAGATAGATAGATATGAGATAGATAGATCAATAGATAGATAGATATGAGTTAGATAGATATGAGATAGATAGATAGATAGATAGATAGATAGATAGGTAGATATGAGATAGATAGATAGATAGATAGATAGATAGATAGATAGATAGATAGATAGATAGATATGAGATAGATAGATAGATATGAGATAGATAGATATGAGATAGATAGATAGATAGATAGATATGAGATAGATAGATAGATAGATAGATAGATATGAGATAGATAGATAGATAGATAGATAGATAGATAGATAGATAGATAGATAGATATGAGATAGATAGATAGATAGATAGATAGATAGATAGATATGAGTTAAATAGATAGATAGATAGATAGATAGATAGATAGATTGGAAGATAGATATGAGCTAAATAGATAGATAGATATGAGATAGATAGATAGATGATAGATATGAGATAGATATGAGCTAGATAGATAGATAGATAGGTAGATATGAGATAGATAGATAGATAGATATGAGATAGATAGATCAATAGATAGATAGATATGAGATCGATAGATATGAGATAGATAGATAGATAGATAGATAGATAGATAGGTAGATATGAGATAGATAGATAGATAGATTGATATGAGATAGATAGATAGATAGATAGATAGATATGAGATAGATAGATATGAGATAGATAGATAGATAGATATGAGATAGATAGATAGATATGAGATAGATAGATAGATAGATAGATAGATAGATATGAGATAGATAGATAGATATGAGTTAAATAGATAGATAGATAGATAGATAGATAGATAGATAGGTAGATAGATAGATTGGTAGATAGATATGAGCTAAATAGATAGATAGATATGAGATAGATAGATGATAGATATGAGATAGATATGAGCTAGATAGATAGATAGATATGAGATAGATAGGTAGATAGATATGAGCTAGATAGATAGATAGATAGATAGATAGATAGATAGATAGATAGGTAGATAGATTGGTAGATAGATATGAGCTAGATAGATAGATAGATTGATAGATAGATATGAGATAGATAGGTAGATAGATATGAGCTTGATAGATAGATAGACAGATAGGTAGATAGATTGGTAGATAGATAGATATGAGCTAAATAGATAGATAGATAGATAGATAGATAGATAGATAGATAGCTATGAGATAGATAGATAGATATGAGCTAGATAGATAGATAGATATATATGAGATAGACAGATATGAGCTAAATAGATAGATATGAGAGATAGATCGATAGATAGATATGAGATAGATAGATATTAGATAGATTGATAGATCGATAGATTTGAGATAGATAGAAATGAGATACATAGATAGAAATGAGATAGATAGATAGATAGATAGATAGATATGAGATAGATAGATAGATAGATATGAGCTAAATAGATATATAGATAGATAGATATGAGATAGATAGATAGATAGATAGATATGAGCTAGATAGATAGATAGATAGATAGGTAGATAGATAGATTGGTAGATAGATAGATATGAGATATATAGATATGAGCTAAATAGATAGATATGAGAGATAGATAGATAGATAGATAGATAGATAGATAGATAGATAGATAGATAGATAGATAGATATGAGATAGATAGATAGATAGATATATATTAGATAGATTGATAGATCGATAGATTTGAGATAGATAGAAATTAGATTGATAGATAGAAATGAGATACATAGATAGAAATTAGATAGATAGATAAATATGAGATAGATAGATAGATAGATAGATAGATAGATATGAAATAGATAGATAGATAGATACATATGAGATAGATAGATAGATAGATAGATAGATAGATAGATAGATAGATAGATAGATAGATAGATATGAGATAGATAGATATGAGATAGATAGATAGATAGATAGATAGATAGATATGAGATAGATAGATAGATAGATAGATAGATAGATAGATAGATAGATAGGTATATAGATAGATAGATAGAATAAAGTGGTTATAGCTTATCTAATAACCTTTCTGAAGATTTTAACTGACAGGTGTAAATTCTCAAAACAGAGTCTGAGCTCTCCAATCACTTTGCATTACGCCACTATATTAGAAATTGGTGGACATTGATTATAATTACTTTGTCACTGTAATATCGGCGTCCTTCATGCTGCAGAGCAGCTTTATCTGTTGGGAGTCATGGCTTTAGCCCCCGAAGGAGCAGAAAACTACAATGTTTGCAAATCGTTATATACAAATTAGAGGATATTCATTATAGAAAGTCTTGTAATTAGAGTGAATAGAATAAAAGGACTCAGGAAGAAAACAAGTACATATTATAGGGAAGCCCAATCGTGTCCACTCAGATCCCTTCACATTTCCACAAGATGAGATGAAACTGCCTCTAAATCTGCCCGTTGTGATTCACAGCTCCCCAGCCATAAGTTCCCCAATCACAGAATGTGTTACCCTCAGTGACTGTGGTTATAACTCCGCAAGCTGTAGAAGTTATGACATGTCTGTGGTTTATTAAGTATAACAGGGGGCCCCACTGTCTTTTACCATTGTCACCAGTTATACATCTCTGTTCATAACAGTCACTATTTCTGCGTAATCTGACTTTATAGCTTTCAAACTCCATCCTTTTGTATAATTACCGGGTCCAGAGGAAGCTGCTAAAACACATCCGATGAGGTGGGTGACAAAGTATAGTAATTATAACATATTTACATTACACGCAACTTTTTGTATCCCTAAAATGTATTTTTAAACACCTCTTTTGCCGAAAATCAATACATTTTATATATATATATATATATATATATTAAATAAAAATAAACTAGCTATCTAAAATGACCTGAACTGGACAAAAACTCACTTGCCTGATGCATATGGGGCCTGATGCCTTATAGGGACGAACGTCACATCTCCTGGCCCTGATGCTGCGCCGTTGTACTTACGTTGATTTTGAATTGCGCAGCATGAAAGCTAAGATACATTATACTTGAGAGTGTATCTATCTGATAAATGACAATACTGAATTCATGATGATGCTCGATATTATGCTATGGCTAATAAATAGAATGTACAAAAAAAAAACATTGGGCACTAGTAGAAAAGTTACTAGTGAATAACTGAAATGTAGTATATTGGAAGTAAAAAAATAAAAAAAAATTAGCAAACCTACGCAAATCAATTTGTACAGTACGGCTACCCAAATTGTGGGTCTTGACCCCATAACTAGATCGAGAAGGGCGAGAATGACAAACTGTTCTTGTCAATAAATCGGGAATCTAAATAAAAGAGAAGCTTCCAGCACTCACCTCCACCGGTCGATAGGATTCCTTCTTTTTGTTATGTAACCCTCTTTCTTCTAGAGGGGAGGCCAATCCAATGAGCTTTTTCTGATCTATCACTAATTTGTTTTTGTAGCGCTGTGTCTTTTTTTAAGTCCCCTTAGGCCTCTCTAACTAAGCTTTTTTCTTGAATTATTATTACGCACGCTCTCCATTTTCTGGTCTGTTTCACCGCCTTCCACTCTATGGAACTGCCTGGGTCTCTTTACTGTATCTCTGTGCTGGCCGTTCTGCTCCTGGTGTCCTCTGCTCTCTCCCCAGGATATTAAGATCCCATCATATGTGGCCTCCCTGCTCCTCCTTGGTCTTTTCTCTGGCCATTTGCATCTCTATGACACCTGCTTCCTGCCCCTTGTGAAGCCTTTCACTCCTGAGAGGGGTCACTGACAAATTATCAGCATTAATTCATTGCTCAGTTAACAAAGGCTTTAACGGCCACACTCAGAGAATTGCCTGGTACAGGGGATTATCCCCGGGGAAGAGGCTTTCCCAGCTCACCATTGTCACCAGCTCATGAGGCTATGATTGCACAACATAGTCCCCCAGTTGCTAAGTTTCGGGTAGAGATGCGTATCTCGCCACAAAGTGTGTTTGCATTGATTCTGCTGAAATTGATTTTAAAAAAAATTCCAGCTGGATCAGAATTTTTTGAATCTCGTCCGATCCTTGAGAATCAACAAATTATCACAACTCTTGGCTTTGAGTTGGTGAATTGATGATTGCAATTGTGTAATGACGCTAATGACCAGTACAGAAAAAAATTACAGTACAAACTGTGAATGGACAAGGCAGCTTAAATAATCAGTAAACTTTAAATTATATATATATATTTTATTTATTTTTTTTTTTTTTTTTTTATATGTCCTTTTTGTTATATTTCCTCCCCCTCTTCCCACTACATGGTAATGCAGAACAAAGGGGTCTATTTACTAAGCTTTGGAAGGAGATAAAGTGGACGGAGATAAAGTACGAGCCAACCTGCTCCTAACTGTCATTTTTCAAACCCAGAAATAGAGAAGAAAAAATTGAAATGCCTAAAGTGGTGCACTGGGGTATCTAAAATATAACTTTTATTATTTATATTTAATATTGTCAATATAAATAATAAAAGATATATTTTAGAAACCCCAGTGCACCACTTTAAATGTTTTCTTCTCTGTTTCTTTGGTTCAATACCCATTGCCTGTGGTAGCACCCCCCCCCCCCCAGCAGGTTATAATCAATATTGGGGGCTACCACTGTCCCTTATTGAGGGGTACAATGTTTTTCTGGTGCGACTAGATAACTCATATTTATTTTTCAAACACAGCCTGTGACATGGCAGTTAGAAGCTCTTTGGTTGGTACTTTGGTCCTGATTCAGAGTTGGGAATAGAGTGAGATATCTCTCTCAACTGTGAACCTGAACAAACCATGTTGCAATGTAAGGGGTGTAAATACATAAATTTTTTTACATGTAGGGTAAATACTGGCTGCTTTTCCATGTAGCCCACAAATACTGCACAGCTTTATTATTAGTTACTCTACAATTTAGATGTCAGTTTGGAAACACTCCTCCCAAATCTAAATCTCTCTGCGCATTTTAAATCTGCCCCCCCTGCAGTGCAGCATGGTTTCACCAAGATGACCAGCTGAGAGAGATATCTCTCTCTATTCCCAAGTCTGAATCAGGCCCATTTTCTTTTTCCACTTTATCTCCATCCATGGCTTAGTAAATAGACCCCAAATTAAAAAAAAAAATCTAGTAATAAACAAAAACCTACAAAAGTGTTTAAACAAAAACTTGTTTTTGCTGCCCTACTAAGCCGTGCGACCCCAGACATGGGCCAAGTTTCCCTATATGCATAATACAGGTGTGGGTACAGTGGCTGTGACTGACAACCCATTGAAGAATTATGGACCTCATTCAGAGTCGGTCGTTGCGGCCGCACGGTCATACACAGCCGATGTTCGCTAAACTGCTAAACTGCGCATGCGTAAAGTTCGCAATGCGCGTGCGCAAACTAGCTGCTACGATCAGAAATTTCTCTCTCCTTGAACACAGTCAGGTCGGTAGTTTGAGTGACAGGATGAGGCGTTTGTGGGTGGTAACAGGGGAAGGTGCTTGAAAACGGGGGAGTGGAGATCCGAACGCAGGCGTGCCTGATTATGCGAACGGCGTTTAATGGGAGTGCATAATCAACAAAGTAGTGTCATAGCACACGTAACATGGGAGGTTTTTACACTGACATGATCGTAGAGCTTAAGAGAGGGTATGGTAGCCTTAAGCTCTACGACCAGATCCGATGGTCGCGATTAATCCTTATATCCCAGGAGATGACATGTGTGGTGAACGAGAAGGGGGCGTGATGTAGTCTTACGACCGCTTCTTACCCTCGGTCGTTCAGCTAACGATCTCATCTTAGGACCGCAACTTGTGATCGCTTCATTTGCATATCTGGCCCCTTTCCCCTATGACTGTGCGGCCGCAGCGACCGACTCTGAATGAGGTCCTATGTCTTTAACAAACAAATGGGGACATTTGCAGAAGGGGCTCCAAAATCATCAGGGTATCAGATATTTGTTAGATAACTGTCAGCTTAGCTACATTCTGAGTATTTGCTACTGGTAATGCCGTCTTTCCCACACAATTTCCTGCAAAGCAGTTCTCAATAAACGGCAGAATAAAATAAGGGTAATTCCAATACCGGAGAAATAAATTTCCACTATTTTAATATATGTTATTTTAACTAATTAATTTTGCCAAACAAAGCAAATAGCAGCTCCCACTTCTGCTAATACTGGAGGCGAAAACAAGAGACTGAACATATGGGGCCTGATTCAGAGCCGGACGCTCTGACCAGAGCGCTCGCTCTGAATCGGGGCCCTCCTCCATTAAAATGGAGCGTCCTCCTGGACGCTCGTATAGCTATGGGTCACCACCCACAGAATATACGAGCGTCCAAGAAGATGGTCGCGATGGTCTTGACCATCGCGACCATCGGACTTGCGATGGAGACCCTGCGGTCGGGTTTCCCAGCCACAAGCCCTGGAGTGATTTTGGCTCTATCAGAGCCAAAATCACTCCCACTGACATCACTAGTGATGTCAGTGGGGCCGGCTTCAGACGGTAGGCGTTCCCATGGGAACGCCTCCGTCTGGCAGGTACGCCCCCGGCACGCCCACCAAAGGGGGCGTGCTGTCAATCAACATCGACAGCACGCCCCCTTTGGTGCGAGACCCGGAGCGATTGGAAGCCCGTCGCTCACCGGGTCTCGCGCATGCGCACAACGGAGCTCCCTCCGTCGTGCGCATGCGCAGTGGGGAACATCGATCCACTTGCAAGCGTACTGCCGCTTGCGAGTGGGTCTGAACGACCCCCATGGACAGCTCCGGACATGGATGTTTGAATTTGTTTTGTTTTTTCCTACAAAAAATTATTGTTATTAACTGGTCTATTTACTAAAGGGAGAAAGAGCATTTTTCCAACAAAAACGGCTTTTTCCGCGAGAGCTGGGGCTTCACCCTATTTATTAATAGTGTAAGGCATGTGATAGATATCTCCGGATATCCACGATGATACATCCCATGTACTGTATAGTCCAAGTTTCCCGTCCATGGTGCATGTGTGAACTGGCAAAGTGGTAAGATTGCTCTCACCGCTGCAAACCATTATCGATTGAGAATAGTTTGTTGAGGGTGTCCAAGATTGGGTGGCGATGGATCCTGCCACCCTTCTCATGCATGCTGGAGTTAGCAACGCTGGCATGCATGGCGAAAATGCAAAGGACCGCTCTCACGGTAAGAGCGGCCCTTTGTGATGGAGGGATTTCCGAGTCTATGACCCAGAAGCCCCTCTGGCATCCTTCTGCACATGTGCAGAAGGACACACATGCTGCGGAGGGTGCTGGGATTGGATCCCTCTTACAGTACTCTCCCGATAGAAGCCCATAGGCTTCTATAGGGTAACATCAAGCAGGAGATGGCGTAACCCACCGCATCCATGCCCTGTAGTGCGTCACATTCCGGGGATTTTTGCATATGAGAAATGCTGTCAAACCAGCATTTTAGGGGTGTGACCGTATTTCTCCCTTTACTGCATCCCATCCCAGATGGGACATAGTAAAGCATCATATGAAACAGAGAATGGAGAAAAAATGGACCTCTGAGTAAAGGAAGACGGGAAAGAGAGAATGATAAAGAGGGGCCCAGCTGGGGGTTACAGAGGATGAAGACATTTGGGAGTAAAGTAAAGGAGACTTATCAGATCTGGAGGGCAGAGTCAAAGATGGTAGGCTACAACTAGAGCAGATCCGTTGCTAGGCAAAATCCAATGGTGATTGGGTACCAGGAGGGCCAGATTAAAGTCAGTGGGGGCACCAGGGCAACTAACTTGTGTGTACCCATAACAATAACATTTCCCAAATTATATACTAGCAAGGGTATTTAAAAAAATATAGTATGTAAATTCTACCAGCACCACAAAGGTGTTTAAAAAAACAGTAGTGCCCCCCAGTTTGCATTATGCTACACAGAGTCCCCAGTTCACATTATGCCACAGTGACTCCAGTAACATTATGCTTGTTGCAGCAAAATTTTTGCAACCTGCTCCTTGCCCCTCCATGGGGGGAGTCTGTCACTGGTGATGCAACTATTTGTGTGGGACCTCTGGGTGACTGTCCCAGCCACCCACTTGTTAATGCCAACAGTCGTTAGAAGGTGCATGGTCTAGAATCTCCTGTTGGGGTGGGATACATCTCCAAGCCTTCAAATCCACTTCGGTACTTGCAGCTATGTGAAGAGGTTGGTTCAGTCAGAGGGGTGATGGTGCATGGTCAAGGGAGTTAGACTACAAAAGGTTTATAACCAGATGAGAGAACAGGAAGTTGGAGGCGAGCAGCACAGAAGCAATGTCACTCTCCATAGGTGCTGCTGACAAGACTATCCCTGGCCAGTGATTAATATCTCCAGTACTTTAAGGTTAGAGTAGGCTGGGCCCCAAGGGGAGACTGGAGCTGGCTGACCAATGAGGTTAGCAGACAAGGGGCCTTGCAGGGCTGATTGCCTAACTGGTTGTAGGCCTCAGGATCACCTTAAAGTCATGATGGTAGAAGACCTTCCATTAGTACTTCTGGAAGGAGTGTTTGTAGGACTAAGTGGGTGAGCATGGCAGCAGAAAATGTGTGACATGTGTCTTGATGGCCATGGATTTTACATGGAGACATTGGGCGAGATGCAGCAAATCAAGAAATGTGGGCAAACTCTCGAAAGTGTAGTTTTCGGGTGTTTGACAGCATTTCTCATGCACCAAGCCCCAGAATATGATGCCTTCCAGGGCTTGAATACGGTGGGGGTAACGCCATCTTTTGGCTTCTTCCCCCCCCTGGGAGGGATTCAATCAGATAACTCCCAGCACCCCCCATGGCGCACGTCCTTCTGCGCATGCGCAGAATGACACCAGAGGGGCTTAGGGTCATAGACATGGAAGTCCGAGAGAGCTGTCCTTTGTGGTCTCCCTCATTCATACCGGTGTAACTAATGCCAGCATGCAGGCGAATAGTAGTGGGATGCATCGCACCCTGAATGTGATGCGTCGCGCATCACGCCCATGGCCAAAAAGCTCTTTCTGGCCATTACTGTCAAATTTGTGTGCAATATGTATTATAATAGACATCCAAGTCAGGGTCTAGCAATGTGAATCAACCTTTTGGGATGTAGTCATAATGTTGACATTTACAATGTTGACATTCATAATGCGGGCAAACTCTCGAAAGTTGTTGGAATGTCGTCATTGACCACGTCGGCATGTGCAGAGATGTTCGGTTCGGTTCTCCAGAAATCCGAAACCACCCAAATTTTGTGCATCCGGACAGATCCGAGTCGCGGTTGTGATCTCCTGAGGAGATCTGGACGGTTGTGATCTTCCCACAGTTCGGAATTTTGGATTTTATATCCGAATGTCAGGTTTTGAACTGCAAAAATTACATGATTTTGCAAAACCAAAACGAAAACATGAAGATGAATCCAGATCCAAAACACTTGAAGGTGGTTTTGCAAAACCAAATGGAAGGAACAGGGAAATGTCTCCTCCCCCGGGGGAGTAGTGCAGATGTCGGGGCTAATACAGTGTGAGATATCTTACAGTGTATGCCGCGGACATCTGAAGTCTGGCAGGCATTTTATCTGGACGTGTATGCCCAACTGAAGCGTGTCGACATTATGACCAAGTCAACATTCACATGTCACTGTGAATGTCGAAAAAATATACAACACCCCATTTTTTTACAAAAATATGACAGTGAATATTGTCCAACGGGATCGGTATGAATTCAAATCCCGATGCCGGAAGACCGGCAGCAGTGAAGATACCGATAGGTAAGTAAACTAACCCTCTCCCCCCCCTAACCCTAACCCTCCCTTAGGGGTGCCTAGCCCTAACCTCCCCTCTTAGTGCCTAACCCACAGTAAGTGCTTAAACCTAACCCCCCCATCCCCGCAGCCTAAACCTAACCTTCACAGGGGGGTACCTAACCCTAACCTCCCCGGGGGTGCCTAACCCTAACCCCCCCTTCACCTAGCCTAACCCTAACCCTCCCGTCCCGGGGGGGTGCCTATCCCTAAGTCCCTCCCTTGAGTCCCTAACCTAACCCTCCCCCCCCGCACGGCTTACCTTAGTTCAGTATGCCGGGCGTTGGGCTCCCGGCGTAGGGATAATGATAGGCGTCGGCATTTCGACTGTTGGCTTCCTGAATGCATACCTGTCTAACGACTGACAAATATTTTAGGTAAACAAAGCAGTACTAACATTTTAAGAAGATAGTTAATGACTCCCTTATATGAAACATAGCTTAATTACACTTTATAAGGGGGTACTTTTGTATCATTCAATAAAGAAGGAATGTTTTGCCAAAAAATGTAGTGGATGCTTAGGCTAGAACAACTTCCCTTTCACTCTGTAAATTCTTGGAATCCTGGTAATCACCTGCTAACGATCAATTAGGACAAACAACAACAGAATGTATTTAACGCACCAATATAGATAAGAACCAAAGGAAGCATGATGAATTCAGCCTATCAATTTTACATACTAATGATTACAACCAGTGATGTTCCCGATACATTACCTAGTGAAATTGTATGGATGCCTTCACCATCTGTAATCAGTGCACTAATAAGTAATTGTGATGGTTAAGCTGGCCACACATCTAAAGATTATCTGTCCAAACAGCCAACTAGTTGATTGGTTGGAATGAAAATCTGGTAACGTATGGGAGTAACTGATGATCAGCAATTTGCTCCTAAATGCCAAAAACAACAGATGAAAATGGTCGTTCAGACAAGTTTTGTTAAATGTTTGATCTAAATAATTTGTTCAAACAACAATTTTTGTCCATTTTCTGGCAGTTGGGAGCAAATTGCTGATTGTCATTTGCTTTCATACGTTACCAGATTTTCATTCCAATCAACTAGTTGGCTGGTTGGACAGATAATCTTTAAGCTGCATACACACACAACGATTTTGTTACCAATGATTTTATGAACAATTTTTTGTCAGATTATCTGTCAGATTTTTAAAGTGTAATGAACGATTGTTTTGAACTACAAACGATTTTTGCATATTCCCTTACTGAAAATCGTTGAGTTGACAAGTCTGACTAAACTACTAACTACAAACTACAAACGCGCATGAACGATAATCGTTCATCGTTTGACTCAGAAAGTGAACGATTTTTTGAAACGATTATCGTTTAACGATATCGTTTAACGATAATCGGTCAAAAATTTGTTGTGTGTGTATGCAGCTTTAGATGTGTGGCCAGCTTAAGTGGGTGTGTTGGACTTTTGCTGAAGTAATCTACCAGCTGTATGATTTATGCTGCTCGGCTAACCTTTGTATACAGTACATGTGGGGTGGTGAAGGTATAAATGAACACAGTATTCATATGTAGTTTGTAGAATACCAAATCTACAGTACACACCTGCAGTCTGTAAAACATGTTACTGCGGTGCTGCCTGCTATCACTTTGGGCCCTGCCTTTAATTTTGTTATAAATTATTGCTTTTTTCGCCCTCTTTTAGGGAAAAAATGTATCTACTATATTATTCTTGTTTAAATCATAAAAAAAAATATCAGGGCATACCAGGGTACTTTACTACATTGGTGCACTAAATAGGTTCAATATTATAGAGTTGTAGAGAGGGGATGGTTATGGGATCCCTCCCACGCAGCCTAAAAGCAGCCTAACCCTTCCCCTAACCATCATATTTACCATTGGGATGCCAGCGGTCAGGATTTTGGCGCCCGGATTGCGACTGTTGTCTGGATTCCAGCACTGGTATTGTGAGCAGCAGCATCCAGACCGCTGGGATTGTTTCTACATCCCATAGAGAGGTTTGCAAATTTAAGTGTAAATGTACATGGATGCAAGATAACTAGGCTCACTCATATTTAGAACATACTTGCCTTCTTGCCTACTAGATCTAGGGGGCGGCCGGGAAGAAGAAGGATATTTCTGAAAGAGACTTATGGCATGCATGACACAGGGTGGCACGTGGGCCGATTTCGGGAGGCACCCGGTGATGGAAGGAAAAGATCTCTGAAATACATTCTGTTCCTCCATTAACTACCACATGCACGCAGTCTGAGATGACAAGTGCGCCTGCCCATCTCTCTTCCAATTGGTCAGCGTGCATAGGTCAGCGTGTTGTGGGATGACATACATAGTTCAATTGGTCCCCCCATGTGCTCCACACCTTGACCTGCCGCTTTCCCCCAGTACCAGGGGCTCCTGCTCCGGGGACATCCGTCTCCACCGGGACCCCAGTGTTAAGATGACTGGGTGAACTCGCTGGCACACAGTTTACCATGGACTCTGAGGTGGTTACCAGGCTTCTCCATCCCCACAGCTCTCCAGGCAGCATTGGCACCAGTAGGAGACCCGCAAACAAAAACCACAAAAACTTTCCAGGCGGACATGGCCCATGGCTTAAGACACCCGGCAGGAAACACAAATTCCTCAAGACCCCCATCCAAGATGGCGAGTAGCTAGCCCTCAAGTTAGGAACTTAAATAAGTTAAAATAGAATGTATCTCCGAAATACATTAGCTTCCCACCTGCCCAATGCCCGCTCCTGGCCGACCAATATGGGAAAAAGTTCCAAAGGCAGTAAATTCCCGGTCAAACCCAAAGCATGCCATTCGGCAGGCCAAGGGGCGGCACACTAACACCCTTGAAAATTAGCCCCAAAACCCGCCGAACCAGCCGCTTCAGTGAACAACTGGAGAACCGGATTGGATGCAGGAAGTGAAGGTCAGATAGTGGTTGACCTGACCTCACTCAGAATTTCCCGAAACTTCCTGTATGCACCTAGAGCTCAGGCTGCGTATGCCGTCTCATTTCTCTGACCATCCCCCGTCACTACTCACAAATTGCACTTCCTGTCAATCACTTCACCCTGGGTGGTTCACGCACTGCGATGCATCGGCATGTGCAGGGTGCAAACATCGACCGGGCTTCGTGCGAATTTGCTGCTGCATTACTTGCTGAATCAGGCCCTAAAGGTGCGTACACACTAGACGATATGCTCCCTGAGCGATATCGTCTAGTGTGTCCCCGGCAGGCTGTGCTCAATATCTTTCATGACATTGAGCACACCCGCTGAACGATATCATTAACAATATCATTCAGCGCTGGGCTCTCTCCCCCATTCCCCAACATGCAGCAACCTGACGACATCGTCAGGTTTCCCTGCATGTTGACCCGATGAACGATAATGACGAACGACCCGCAGGAACGCGCGTCGTCGTTATCGTTCATCGTTTTTTTGTTTAAAAATGGACGATAAAGTGGACGACTGAACGATAACTATATCGTTATCGTTCAGTCGTCCACTTTAATCGCCCAGTGTGTACGCACCATTAGTCCAATGCCTCTTCAAATGACTGATAAATCGCTCAGGAACAAAATTCCAGAATGGCGCCATTAACTGAAGTCCCCAGTGGATAAGACAGATACTGAATCAGCCTAAACTCCCCGAGTGACTTTTTGGAGACTACCCCAACAGGGGACAAAACCATTCCATCAATTGGAGGGCTGCTAAAAGGGCCAATCATACGACCTAATACCACCTCCTGACCCGCTTTACCCTGCAAGAGCTCAGGAAACTCATCTGCATGTCTCAAGTTACTCATTCTTCCTAAACGGACCTCACCCACAATGGGAAACCATAAAGAAAACCTTCCATTAATAAAGTAGCGTCCTCTTTAAACGTGTAGGAATCCAGACAAACGGCCAAATACCCCACCCGCTGCTTGTTGGGCTCTCAGCCAGTGGGTCCCCACACAGCGTACAAAGGTGTCCAAAATTACACCGCGTGCCGAGGGTGCACTGGCTATTGTTAAAGGGAAAGCATCTTTCCATGACCAAGCTTTGACAGTGACGGTTTGGGTAAAGCGCGTTGCGCCTTTGCTGAGCGCTTTCCTGGTACTTATGCTCAGGTTGTGCCACATCCACAAAAACCTCAACATCTTTCGTGCCAAAATCAATAATAGCCTTACCTCGCCGCTTCCTACGGAATTCCTCATCGTCAGGGCCGGATTAAGGGGGAGGGCGACAGGGGCGGTCATCCCTGGGCCCCCACACATGGAGGGCCCCACACTACTACATGCAGCAGCACAGTCAGTGCTGCTGCATCAGCTTGGGACAGGGCGGTAGTGCAGTCACACAGACTCTCATTGGCTGCTGCGCTGCGGCCCACTGCCGAAGCCTCCGTCTTCCGGCTCCCGCAGTGGCTGATGGGAGAGACGATGACGTCTCTCCCATCATGCAGAGCGGGCTGGCCTGGGAGGACGCTGGACGGAGGAGCAGATGCCGGAACGGGGATTAAGGTAAGTGGAGACTACTAGGGGCTGGGGATACTACTGCTGGGGATACTACTGGGGCCCTGCACACTGCTGGGACCACTACTGGGGGACACTGTATAGAGGGGGGGTACTACTAAGGGAACTGCTGGGGATAACACTGGGGGCACTGCACACTACTGGGACCACTACACTGTCACACAGCATAGAGGGGGATCACTACTAGGGGTACTCCTGGGGGGACTACTGTTGAGGGGGGATTGCTACTGGGGGCACGGCTGGGCTGGGCTCAGCTCTGTGTGGCTTGAAGGGGGCCCCGCAACTTAGTTGCCCTGGGGCCCCCACAAGCCTTAATCCGGCCCTGCTCATCGTAAATACGCCACGCAGACCCCCTAGCTGAACTTACCAACTCATGAACAAAATAAAAAATATTTAATAAGATTCATGTGCTCATCTGGGCGTGACCCTAAATAACACGCCGCAAATACATACATACATGCCCATCTGCCAATTACAATAGGACATGTAAGCGTCTTCCCTTATGCCGTTTTTCGTTTTAGCTGCTGCATGCACGTTCTTGGTCCCACTGATGAGGGCAAACACGTTAACTTAGTCTCGCAAGCGCATTCCCGAATTCTGGGACGCATCCCCCGCAACACCGCAGTATTTGTGTTTTGGTTTCAGATAAAAATCACATAATAACGGCTAAAATGTACAAATCCAAAACCAGAGTTCGTTTTTTTAATCCGAGTTCTGAACCGGCAACAGATCCGAACCGGTACTCGGTCCGAACAGGGTCACAAGTGTGATTCCGAACCTAAAACCGGATCTGCTCAGAACTCCTAAATTCGGGTGTGTTTGGATTTCAGAAATCTGGACCCAAACATCTCTAATTAAAACCACCTAATATTGTGCATCCGTGGTCCTTCTTGTCAGCACAGGCCCTATGCCCCCTGTACCCCCCTAATGGTGCCTTGGGTACATGTATTTTTGTGGTAAATCATGCTTATGTGTTTTTCCTGTATACAGTATGTCATACTCTACTTTGCAGCTCTTTAACAAGTTGCAGTAAAGTGACACCTGCTGGCCAAACACATTAACTACAGAAACAAATTAAAGGGATATGACCAATACCTGCTTGTAAGACAGACACTCAGGGGCCAAAAGGCACGTGAGTGACCACCTCTTATTAACCTGTCTGTGGAGTATCCAGGGGGGGGAGATGAGCAGAGCTTGTGCCCTGTGTGCCATCGGACCACCCAGTCCACCTGACCGCCCATCGCGCCGCGGTCCGGGACACTGGTCAGTGTAGTGCGGACTGCACAGTAACAAACATGCCGGCGCTGGGTAGTACACTCATACTAACTGGCAGCAATGTGTTTGTTTTAGCAGCCAATGAGAGTCACACAGAGTCTCATTGGATGCTGCGCCCACTGCCGGAGCCGGGCTGGAGCTCACTGAGAGTATGTCTGACTAGCGCAGAGTGGGCCAGGAGGATGGAGGAGCAGACGGCAGCGTGGGTCAGTGGGTTTTTGTGTGTGTGTCTTTGTCATTATATATGTAAGAGGCACTGGCACTGTATAGGGGTGGGGCACTACTGGGGGCACTGCATAGAGGGGACTACTACTGGTGGCACTACTGGGAGAACTGCATAGGGGGACCACTACTGGTGGCACCAGGGGCATAGGGAGGGCAGTTCCAGTGGAGTGCAAGCTCCAGGCGCCGAAGGTGTCCGGAGGCGTTGCACGTTGTGCCTGCTGGCTTCTACCCGGCAGCTGTCTAAGCTGGCAGCCGGTGTGGGCTGTTGCTCCACCACTAATGCATGACTGAGCACGCTGGCCTCTGAAGTCATCGGAGGCTAAGGAAGGAGGCCAGCGTTCCCAGTGATGCAGTGCACTGAGGAACCTGTGCGGCCATGCCTGCTGGATCTAGTTAGATCCAGTCAGCGTGGCACGACGGCCGCGATGGATCAGGTAATTACAGGGGGGGTGCATTACTTTAAGGGACAGAACTATGGGGGCACTACTTTAAGGGACACAACTACAGGGGCGATACTTTAAGGGGCAGAACTACAGGGGCACTATAAGGGGCAGAACTACAGGGGCAATACTTTAAGGGGCACAACTACAGGGACACAACTACAGGGGCACTACTTTAAGGGACACAACTACAGGGGCACTATAAGGGGCAGAACTACAGGGGCACTACTTTAAGGGGCAGAACTACAGGGGCACTACTTTAAGGGGAACTACTTTAAGGGACACAACTACAGGGGCACTATAAGGGGCAGAACTACAGGGGCACTACTTTAAGGGGCAGAACTACAGGGGCACTACTTTAAGGGGCACAACTACAGGGGCATCATAAGGGGCAGGACTACAGGGGCAATACTTTAAGGGGCAGAACTACAGGGGCACTACTTTAAGGGGCGCAACTACAGGGGCACTATAAGGGGCAGAACCACAGGGGCAATACTTTAAGGGACACAACTACAGGGGCACTATAAGGGGCAGAACTACAGGGGCACTATTGTAAGGGGCAGAACAACAGGGGCACTACTTTAAGGGGCAGAACTACAGGGGCACTACTTTAAGGGGAACTACAGGGGCACTACTTAAAGGGAAACAACTACAGGGGCACTATTGTAAGGGGCAGAACTACAGGGGCACTACTTTAAGGGGAACAACTACAGGGGCACTATTTTAAGGGGAACTACAGGGGCATTACTTAAAGGGGAACAACTACAGGGGCACTACTTTAAGGGGCAGAACTACAGGGCACTACTTTAAGAGGCACAACTACAGGGGCACTATTTTAAGGGGCACAACTACAGGGGCAATACTTTAAGGGGCAGAACTACAGGGGCACTACTTTAAGGGCGCAACTACAGGGGCACTATAAGGGACACAACTACAGGGGCACTATAAGGGGCAGAACTACAGGGGCACTATTGTAAGGGGCAGAACAACAGGGGCACTACTTTAAGGGACAGAACTACAGGGGCACTACTTTAAGGGGAACAACTACAGGGGCACTACTTTAAGGGGAACAACTACAGGGGCACTACTTTAAGGGGCAGAACTACAGGGCACTACTTTAAGGGGCACTACTTTAAGAGGCACAACTACAGGGGCACTACTTTAAGGGGCAGAACTACAGGGGCACTACTTTAAGGGTCACAACTACTGGGGGGCACTGCATATGGGCACTACTACAGAGGGACCTGCATAAGGGGTACTACTATAGGAGTGATATGGAAGGAGGCTGGAAAGCTGGGGCAGGAGGAAGGAGAGACAGGGGGAAGAAGGCGGAATATATTTAGCCCTCCATGCCCCACTTTGATGCTGCCCCTAATCTTTATTTTTACTTCTCTTTACTTTAATCCCATATGGACCCGCCTCCTCCCTGGAACACTTGGGGGGGGGGCATAGCAAGCACGTGCTCCGGGCGCCCTGGCTACATGTTACTCCTCTGGGTGGCACTATATAGGGGGTACCCCTGGGGGCACTCTATAGGGGGGATCACTACTGGGGGCACTGCATAGGGGGACTACTGCTGGGGGCACTATATAAGGGGCATTACTGGGGGCACTGCATAAGGGGGACCACTACTGGGGGCACTGCATAGGGGGGTCTACTACTGGGGGCACTATATAAGGGGCACTACTGGGGGTGCCACATAGGGGTACCACTACTGGGGGCACTGCGTAGGGGGGAACTAATACTGGGGGCACTATATAAGGGGCATTGCATAGGGAGAACCACTACTGGGGCACTGCATAGGGGGGACTAATACTGGGGGCACTATATAAGGGAGACTGCATAGGGGGGACCACTACTTGGGGTACTGTATAAGGGGAACTACTGGGAGCACTGCATTGCGGGGAACAATACTGGGGGCACTGTATAAGGGGCACTGCATAGAGGGGGTCCACTACTGGGGGCACTATATAAGGGGCACTGCATAGGGGGGCCACTACTGGGGGCACTGCATAGAGGGGACTACTACTGGGGGCACTGCATAGGGGGGACTACTACTGTGGGCACTGTATAAGGAAGACAACTACTGTATAAGGGGCACTACTGGGAACACTGCATAGGGAGAACCACTACTGGGGGCACTGTATAAGGGGCACTGCATAGTGGGGACCACTACCGGGGGCACTGCATAGGGGGATCACTACTGGGGGCACTGTATAAGGGGTACTACTGGGAGCGCTGAATAAGGGGGACCACTACTGGGGGCACTGTATAGAGGGACCACTACTAGTGGCACTGTATAAGGAGCATTACATGGGGCACTGTATAAGTGGTACTACTGGGGGCACTGTATAATGGGCACTACTGTGGCACTGTATAAGTGGCACTACAGGGGGCGCTGTATCAGGGGCACTACTACAGGGGATAGTGCATAAGGGGCACCGCTACTGGGGACATTGCATAAGGGGCACTACTACAGTGGGCATTGCAAGAGGGGCACTACTACTTGGGTAATGAAGGTGCATATGGAATGGAGAGGAATATTCTCAGAGTGACGAGAAACATTTTTTCCCCCCAGTGGCCACACCCCTTGTGGCATGTGACCATACCCACTTTTTGGCACTTTTCACGTGCACCTACTTGGAGTTGGGGGGGGAGGGGTGCTTCATTTTTTTAACTTGCCCTGGGCTCCAAATACCCTAGTTACGCCACTGTTGCCTGTAGCCCAGTTTTGTCACAATTAAAATTCACTCACAAATAATTGTATCAAAATAAGCTGCTATAGATTACTGGTATCCACAGAATGCAAAATACTGTAGCTGTATGGAAAAGTGCAGCAAAATCCACAGTGTGCTTCTGCAGAGTACTGTTGCAAAAACTATAGGGGAACATTACCCTTCAGTGAGCATTTCTCATTGCATTTCACTTATTGTTGTACATGTGTTTACTTATTATTATTATATTATTTAATATTATTATTAATACTTAGTAGGTCCAAAATCCACCCGAGTTGTCTCCTCATTATTTTCATGCTGCTACACGAGATGTCTAGGTCATACTTTGAGTGAAGAATACGCCTGATTAGACCAGCAATACCTTCATGGTCCTCACGGCTCAAAGCATCCACAATCCACTTCACCCACCTACAGTGCAACACAGTATAAGGGATACAGTCAGGAAGCCGACAGTTGAAATGCCGACCGCCGGCTTCCCGACTGTCTAATCCCGGCAGGGGTCTAATGATAGACATTGAAATCCTGACACCTATCATTATCCCTACGCCGGGAGCCTGACGCCTGGCATACCGAACAAAGGTAAGCCGGGCGGCGGGTAGAGACAGCCGCGGGAGGGGAGGGTTAGGTTAGGGGCTCCTGGGGGGGACTTAGGGTAAGGCACCGCCCCGGGAGGGTTAAGGTTAGGCTAGGAGAAGGGGGTTAGGCGGAAACAGTATGATTTACCGCCGGCCGCATGGCCAGCGGTTCTAATCCCGACATCGGCAGCCAGGCTGAGGTGAAAATCCCAATTGTTCTTTCTGGTAAGTATTGCTAACCTAATTCCCTACCCTAACTCTAACCCTCCTTTAGGGGTGCCTATCCATAACCTCCCCCCCAAGTGCCTAACCCTCCTCTAAGTGTCTAAACCTAACCCCTCCTTCCCCGCAGCCTAACCCTAAATCTCCCAGGGGGATGCCCAACCCTAACCTCCCCCCGGGAGTGCCTATCCAAAATCCCTCCCTTCCTCTAGCCTAACCCTAGCTGGAATCGGTATGATTTACCGCCGGACCTATGCCCAGCGGTTGGAATCCCGACTCCAGCAGCCCGGCAGAGGAGGAAATCCTGATTGTCCTAAGGTAAGTATAAACTAACCTAATTCCCCCCTAACCCTCCCTTTGGGGTGCCCCCCCAGTGCCTAACCCTAATCCCTCCTCTAAGTGCCTAAACTTAACCCCCTCTTCCCCGCCGCCTAAACCTAAGTGCCCCGGGGGGGTGCCTAACCCTAAGTCCCCCCCAGGAGTGCCTGACCCTAACCACTCCTGCCCCTTGCCTAACCCTAACCTCCCGGGGGGGTACTTAACCCTAAGTCCCCCCGTGAGCCCTAAATCTAACCCTCCCCCCGTGGCTATCTGAACTCAGTGCCTTCAATCGGGATGCCGGGCACCGGGATTAAGCAGTCGAGAAACCGGCTGTCGGGATTAGGTCCGCTGGCTTCCCGACTGCATACCCCCTAACCCTCCGGGGGGTGCCTAACCTTAAGTCCGACCGGGAGCCCCTAACCTAACCCTCCCTCCCCGTGGTTGTCCGTGCCCAGCAGCCGGCTTACCTTCGATCGGTATGCCGGGTGTCGGGCTCCCGGCGTAGGTCTGTCTGACAGGCGTCGGGATTTCGAACGCCTGTCATAAGTACCTTGCTGGGATTAGACAGTCGGGAAACCGGCGGTTGGGATTTCATCCGTCAGCTTCCCGACTGCTTCCCGGTTAGGCACCCCCGGGGGGAGGTTAGGGTTAGGCACCCCACCGGGAGACTTAGGTTTAGGCTGCGGGAACGGGGGGGTTAGATTTAGGCACTAAAGGGGGGGGTTAGGGTTAGGCACCCCTAAGGGAGGGTTAGGGGGGGAAGGGTTAGTATTACTTACCTAAATCCCCTGTCGGGATCTTCGCCCCTGCCGGGCTTCCGGCGTCGGGATTTGAACCTTTCGGCCGGCGGTAATACATACTGTTTCTCAGTATAATGTTAATAAATATAGTATTGTGTACTGTAGTAGTGCACAGTATTACATTTAAAAAAAATACATAAATACACTCTACTGTGTATTTCTATATTTAGTATGGGTCTGACTTTTTCTGTATATAGTGGCTTGCTAAAGAGTTAGAAAGCTCCCATTCTGAAGGGGCAAAACGTGTCAGTACCCCCTGATTTGTCAGCACCTACACACGTGACAAGCTTTCCTGGAGGAATTTTTCAAAGTACCAAGTGGCGATTCAAACACAAGGTTGCTTAGCTGATGAGATGGTGTACAGACCTTAGTCCAGCTAATACGGCACGCCTAGCGGATGAGCACGAGAGTCAGAGAGATTGCTGGTGCAACGCAAGCCCAGCTCCGGTGGCTGCTTTTACAGCACGGGAAGCTAGATAAACCATCTGCTACATCAGCGTACACGATACACTTGCCATTTGTGGTAAGCAGGTGCTTTGTGCTCAATTCATTTTAAACATTCAGCTTGTCTAACTATTATGATCCCTGTAGATATGAGCATGGAACTCTTATTGGACCAATCATCTTACTATTGGAGCCTTACATTTATTCATATCCAGTATTATAACCAAATGATGTCTGTACACACAAGAGACTTTTAATCAGCATTTTCATTATTTATTGGTGTGTTATTTTTTTGTGTCTTATATTGGAAAAAAAATGTATGCATTTTGCGAGAGATATATATGTCTTCTAAAAATCCTATTCGTGATTAAAGATATAATTTCTGTAATTTTCGGAGCCTTGACATATTTTCTGCCATCTCACAATTATAAAACCTATATTAGCACAGTCTAAAGTATATTTCTTAATCAGTTTGTTTCATGGGTATTCGCAAATCCCATGCTAGAAGACCTGCTGCTATAATTTAATTTAATTTAATTAATACCCACTGGTATATAGAGAATTATTGGTACATTTTGATAAGCGCCGAGATCGATAGATTTGTTTAGTGTTTCATCATTCTATTATGGCAACATATCATTCATGTAGAAATCATTTTGACTATGTCGACATTCTTATGTCAAGCTTTTGCATGTCGGTATGAGATCTGTCAGCCTAGCATACCACACCCATCCAGGACACGGGGCACAGCTCAACAGCTAAAGCTTCTCAGTTAATGCTCCCAAGTGACACTAAAGGCTCGTCTGCTCCCTTCTTATACCCTGTGGCGCATACTTTCTCCTTTCACGTAGGGCCCATGCACTGCCTGTACTGTAGATACCAAGGGCTTTGACCCCCTTGCAGTTGTCCTCAGGCAGCCTTGCAGGCTGGGCTTGCGACTTCCAAATAAGCATGATTGCTGAGGCAACAGCATTATCCCTCAGCTCACAGCCAAGAGGTCCACCATGTCACTCCAAAGCACAATAAGTTGCATATATTGCTGCAGCCACGAGGACCGCCACCACTGAGGATTATTTGGGCTGCCTGTGATACTCCTCGATACTCCGTGATGGTGGAGTATTACCCAGTGATGACCATAAATTACAGAGAACATCAGTGACCACCATAGCCTGCAGCTCCACCAGATCCATTGTTAACCCAACCCTGAGACAGCTTCTGTGTTAAGTGAGTATGGTCAGGACATGAGTCTGAGGATGGGATTTTATGATACCACTGAAGGTTTGATGGAGACTGTATGCAAAGCTGTCAAGTGAGGTGTGCAGGAGGTTCTTCCCAACCCTCCCCAGTAATGGACAAGCCAAGTACACTGGTGCAGCCAGCTCAATCACTTCTAGGGGGTCTGGGACAGTTTGAGGAGTCCAGAATATGTACATAGCTCAGAACAGGTAAAACTAGAATACTCCATTGTGTTTTAGATTTGGGAAGAAGCACAGTATTAAAAAAAAAAGCCAGGGCAGTAACCTATAAATAAAGATGCAAGAGGATCCTGCTCACCCGAGGCATCGACAGAGGGGAAGTGGGTACAAAGTACTCGGCATGGGCCTGTTTTGGGTCTTGGCTGAGAGGCAGAGTCACACTCCCAAATGGTGTCGTCATTCTACCACGGGTGCAGCATGGTATCTCAGTGACCCATTACAGATGCTGGGGGGCGGGCACGAGGATACTGGTTCACCCTTCCGAGGTCACTGTCCTGCTCCACTCAGTTTGCATGGGGGGCAGATGCAGGAGCAGCTTGTGGCTTCATTGCCATGGACCAGCCTTGCACAAGGTCGGGAAAGCAGAAAGGGAGGAAAGACCAGTGTTCCCGCACCCATTCTCCCCCAGGCCCAGCAGTGGCATACTGTATGCAGTTGTGGTAGTTCCATCTCTGCTCTCTTCTGAATCTGGCTCCACAATACTATACATACAACACCTTAATACTAGGAACATCAAAAAAATTAATTAATCTTATAAGAGAGGAAGCTTTGGGGCAAGTTATCATTTCTCCCTAGCTGGGACACTGCATCTGAAAGGATTCTATCCTGGCTAAGACATAACACCATGGTGATAGCTATGTCACAACTCTGCCGGAGAGGGAGGGGAAGAGCTCCAGCCCACCATGGAGAGATTAGAACAGGGGTAGCCAACCCTGGTCCTCGAGAGCTACTACCAACAGTGCATGTTTTCCAGGTCTCCTCACAGAATCACAAGAGATTTAATTAGCTCCACCTGTGGATCTTTTCAAATGTGTTAGTGAGTAATGAATACACCTGTGCACCTGCTAGGTGGCCTGGAAAACATGAACTGTTAGTAGCTCTTGAGGACCCAGGTTGGCAACCCCTGGAATAGAAGATGGTAAGCTTTTAAAGGTTTCTTACATTGCAACATAAAACTGTCCCTATAGAGCACTGGTTCTCAAACTCGGTCCCCAGGACCCCAAACAGTGCATGTTTTCCAGTTCTCCTCACAGAATCACAAGTGAAATAATTAGCTCCACCTGTGGATCTTTTAAAATGTGTCAGTGAGTAATGGATACACCTGTGCACCTGCTGGGTGACCTGCAAAACATGAACTGCGTGGGGTCCTGAGGACCGAGTTTGGGAACCACTGCTATAGAGAACTATGGAGTTGGCTGCTGCAATCTAATTTGGAAGCATCTCCTGCATTAAAGTTTTGTTAAATGCCCAAGATCCTAGAACTTACAAGAAACTTAAAAAAACAAAAAACTTGATTTTGTAACAGTGGTGGTCTATCTCTGTCATTGCATATGCCAAGCTGTGTCTAATAGTCCTCATGCTGTTGTTGTAATGTAGAATGATGCTTGAGATTATAATGGATATATACTGTGAAATAGCTCCCTCTAGTGGCGGACAGAATTATGGCTGTTACTGGTGAACAGTACACTTTGAAGGGAACCTTTCATATTTGGGTTTATTAGTTATTTAAACAATGGCTGGTGCACAGTAGAACATAGTCATGCAGTGTGAGCAAATGCAGGTACTCTGCCCAATAGTTGTCCCACTATACTAAATCCCGGGATGCTGCATTTCTGCCCTTTGTGAAGCAGTTAATCTGGACAGATTTCATTCCACAGCCCATGAGAGTCAGCATACCGATACATAAATATGCAGAAGTGTAATAAAAAAATACAATAAAGCATTATAGCAGTACAAAAAACGAGGTACAGTATCAGTTATTCTAAAGCAATTGTAGGAGACACAAAATCAACTATGAATTGTTGGAGGAGAGCTCTCTGCGCTTTCTCCTCCAAGCACCCTGTACTGCAGGGGTTCCCAACCACGGTTCTCAAGGCACACTAACATTCCAGGTTTTAAGGATAGCCATACTTGAACACAGGCGACTTAATTAGTACCTCAGTTAATTTGATTTAACCATCTTTGCTCAAGCATGGATATCACTAAAACCAGGACTGTTAGTGTGCCTCGAGGACCAAAGTTGGGAATCACTGCTGTACTGCCAGAGTAGCGATACAGCACGACCTCCGACCTGGCCAAGCTAGACGTACTACTGCACATATCTGGCTTGTCTGTACATCTTTCGGCTCTGTCCCCCATTGTGGAAGGGCGTGCCCCTGTGTGTCTCTCCTGTGTGGTGAGGGTGAGTTGCGCCAGAGACCCTGCAAGTGCCACTGTTTCACCACCGCTAGAGACAGAGGAAAAAGATTATTTTAATTGGTATGCATACCTCAGCACTGTATTTATTTTAGCAGGACAGACCTTCTTTTCAGGGCACTTTCCGGACGTCCTACCTACGGGACGCAGTGTCCCACGGGGGGGGGGGGTCAAATTTGGGAGGCATTCTCATCATAAAGCATCCAAACAGTGCCAAGATAAGCAGCAGGCAGCACAGCAGCTCGAGAAGTGCTTGGCACGCCCCCCCCCCAGAGCGATGTGAAATGGGGGCGCAATGTGCAGCCATGCCCCTAAAATCGTGTGTATTGGGGGCCTGATGTTTGGCCACGCCCTTTTTTCATCCATGCATCCAAGGCACATGCATGCAGTCACTAATTCAATCTCCCAAATGTTGAGAGGTTTGATATAATGGAGGATGGTCTTTATTGCCAGTATATCTGACCTCACTATACCACCAGTAGCTGCACAATTATGCTCATTGCTCTTGGTAGGTTTAATATTGGTGACTGATAATGGTTCCTCCTTTCAATAGCCACACACATCTTCCCCATCACCAGGGACCATTGTTGCTCTGCTATTCTACTGTATACATCAATTGTTTCCTACCAGGGTCAGATTAAGGGCTAAGTGGGTCTGGGGCAAAAAATGCTCAAGGGCTTATAGTGAGAAGCAGAGGAGGTGTGACCAGTGGTGTGTGGGTGTGGCCAGTACCATGTGGGCGTGTACACCCCTAACCTACCTGCCCGACTGCCTCCCTAAATACATAAGGTGGAATAATTGCATAAGTGAGTAAAGTAGGAATAAAGTTGTCATACACAAGCTTAATGGCCAACAGCATGTTCATCATCATGCTGTCGGGCCTATTTTAATGTGGAGGCCTGGTGCTGTAGTCCAATCCGCCCTTTTGGTAATCAGGCCCTGTTGCCCACACTGCTTAGACTGTAAGCTCATTTAGGCTGAGACATATTTACCCTTAATTTCATGTCCTGCTTCTTTTTGTCTGTATCTTGATTCCCTCAGTTCAGTCTTGTTTTATATGTTACCTAATAAATAACAGTTAATAGTGGTTGAAAAACAAATTTTTCTTGTCTCTGCACAGTGGCAAATGCAGGATTTCTAGAGGGGGGGTTTCCAAATGCTTGATTTTAGAGCAAATATGGCCAGTCCATGAAGAGGGCATAATTATCACTTAACCAGCTTTTATATCATACAAAGTGTATTGTGTGTCATAATTCCAGCATATTCAGGACATATTGGCATAGTTATACACGGAAATTGTATTATTATTAGAGATGTGCGCCAACCCCCGTGTTTTGGTTTTGGATCTGTATCTCCCCTGGCTTTAGATCTGGATTGGTTTTGCCAAAACCTCCCTTCCATGTTGTGTTTTTTGGTTTTGGCTTTGGATCTGGATTTTTTCTTAAAAAATCATAAAAACAGCTAAAATCACATACAATTCACTATATTGTTTTCATCCAGTTTAGGCCCGAATTTTGCACCAAGCAAGATGGCTGACTAAGCTAAGTGGCAGCAGTGGGCGGCACAAACAGTTCAACTTCAGGAAATAAATATTTTTAATTATTCAAGAGAGGCCTGAGGGAGTTGGAGTATGTATGTAGTTGAAGGCAGGGACAGGAAGGGTTGATTGGTAGTACATTTAATTTAATTTTTTGATTCCGAAGTAAATTTATGAGGGAGAAGGGGAAGGGAGGGGAGGGAGTAGGGGAGGGGAGAAGGGGAGGCATTTACAAAAAATATTTAAATTATTCACATCAGTCCTTGCCCCAGAAGAATCCTTGAGCACTATGCCTGCTGCTGCTGCTGGGAGAGGATTTTCCTCCCAGAAGGGGACCATTAAGACTACTAGTAGAAAAAAAACAATTGACTATTAAATAATCCTTTGCAAAGCTTCCACATGAAAAGCATTTCCCAACCTGTACAATGACATTAAAAACAACATAGTTTAGTTAGTGGCCTCACTTAACCAGCACAGATATGTGGACAAGCACAAGATTTAAAATATAAGGTCTGTTGTGTTTTTCTTGAGAATCCTGCACCTGATCCTGCTGCTAGGAGTGGATTTTCATCCCAGAAGGGGACCAGGAAGAGTGCTTTCCAAAGCAATTGACTGTATAATAATCTTATGCAAATTTTCCACATGAACATTTTCCAACCTGTACAGGGACATTAAAAAAAACTTAGTTAGTTAGTGGCTTTCAAACTGCTATTGTACCCACTGTCCACTTAACCAGAGCAGATTTGTGGACAAGGGGAACAGAGCAGCAAACGCAACATTTCAGATTTAAGGTTTAAGTCTTATATTGTGTCTTTCTTGAGAATTCTTGAGCGCCATGCCTGCTGCTGGGAGTGTATTTTTATCCCAGAAGGGATGAAGACATTGGGCCTGATTCATACCCTCACGTAAGCGGCCGCTCGCTCGTATGCGGCCGATGTTATGCGACCGCGCATGCGTATGGTCCATTATGCGCAAGGACGACAGAGTCCTTGCGAGCAGATTTTCGGTTACTTGTACGGACTGCGAGCAGGAAGTGACTCCAGATAGTTGATTGACAGGAAGGCCCGTTTGTGGGTGGTAACAGGGGAAGGTCACTGGAAACGGGGGAGTGGAGGTGCGAACGCAGGCGTGCCTGAAAATCTTAACGCCATTTCAGTGGCGTGCATAATTAACAGCCAGCATCATAGGACACGTCACCTGCCTGGTTTTTACACTGAAGTGCTCGCAGTGCTTGCGGCCAGGTATGGTCTGCCACAAGCGCTGCGATCGCATCCTATTGTACCCGATGTACCGATGTTTGCATTCACTTCCTGGAGATGACGTGCGCAAGTGGGCATCTTAAGACAGGCTGGTGGGCATCTACATACACAAAGTGATCGCTCGCCAAGACATAGTGGGCGTGCTTATGACTTGCCATGCGATCGCCTGCCTTGACGTCACTTAGCCATATTTGCATACGCTGGGAGCAAGCGAGCGCATCTAGTGAATGAGTCTGAATCAGGCCCATTGTTTCATCTTCCCAATGGACACAGATCTGAAGAGATGTAAAGAGCTGTTGATAAGCAAATTGTCAGCTCAAGTGGCACATGATGGCTTCTTCTTCAGTTTCTCCAGTAAGAGCATCTGGTGAGAAAAAATTAAACTTTAAAAACACCCACTGGTGATGCAGATGAGTCAACACAACCAAGTTTAGACATCTGGTCGGGTCAGACTAAGAATTGCCGACAATTAATGACACCTCTATCGGTGATACGGTCACCATTCAAAGAATGGTTGAGGACTATTTAAAAAATCTTAATGATAGCATCCATATAGCCATGTCAGACAGTCTGTTTAACTACTGGCAGGAAAAAAAGGTAATTTGGAGGCCCTTGTACAAACTGCCTTTGCTTTACTTGAGCTGCCCACCCTCCAGTGTGTACTCAGAAAGAATTTTCAGCACAGCCGGGAAACTTGTCAGTGATCGGCCTGAGACTACTTCCCCAAAATGTGGAAAAGATGATGTCCATCAAAATGAACTACAAATTCTACGAGAAAGACCTTTACAGTCATTTAGGTGCAAAAATTACCGAGGCACCTGTAATGGTGGATACCAGTGGGGACAAATTAATATTGTGTGAAGAAGATGATTTATACATCACCCCAGATTATACCATCACCCAAGCCTATATCGTCATCCCATCCTGTGTTGTGTATAAATTACAGCTGCGCTCCCTGTTAGATTGGGGATTCATTGTCCACTTTAGTGGATGTGAGCTACCTTTTAGTCCATATCACCACTTCCCCTACACATCTTCTGACCTGGGCTACAGGAGGAGCAGATGCACTCTGGAATAAGGGTTGCATGGAGTCGCCCCTCTGACTCGCTGAAATTCAGGTAGAGGGGCCATGGGTAGGGAGTAAGGACACTAAACCATATCCTCTATTTTCACCTTTTTAAATATTTATGCAAATCTCAGGCGTTTGTGATGTCATGACTAACGCGCGCTCACACAAAAAAAAAAACACTTTGACTGATTGATTAATTGTTTTTGGCACTTGGGGGGGAGAGTACCCCTGAACGATGCAGCAGCCCCTTGATAAACAACACAGGCAGCATCCCTGCGCAGCTACGTTGCTGGTGATAAGTGTGGCTAACGCTCACACACACACAGAAAAAATGTATATTTCTTTTCACACTGGGGGGTGAAGATGAAGAGCACCCCGATGGACAGAGCAGTGAGCACCCAATAGACAATACAGCAGCACAGCCAGCCAGCCCCTATGGACAACAGACAGCCAGCCCCTATGGACAACAGACAGCCAGCCCCTATGGACATTAAGCAGCCAGCCCCTGACAGAAGTGACAACAGTAGCCAGCCCCTATCAGCACAGCGATTACAGCCCCCACCTTCCTCTTCACTCTCCACAGCGGGAATGAAAATGGCGGTGATCGCGGGGAACTTTTATACAATCCAAAACCTGCGAGAATCCAACAGCGGGATGATGACGTTTTGCCTCGTTTTGAGATCCGTCAGGCGGGAAACCCGAGCCCACTCGGATCTCGGCTCGTATCTATCACTAAACTCGGGTGGGATCTCTGATATCCGAACCCGCTCATCTCTAATTATTATATGGTAATAATAATTATTCCTATTGATGGTCTATAGCAGTGCACTCCTCACAATGCATATTTTTCAGATCTCCCAGTTGGTGCACGTTTGTTTAATACTGGCTGACACATGTTAAAAGATCCACAGGTGGTGCTAATTATTTCATTTGTGATACAGAGAAGAATATGCAGCACTGGTAAAATTCTATTATATTAGTATTTCTATTGTGGTCATACTGTGGGCTGGGGAGGGGGGTTTCCAGGCAACCAGAAACCCTCCCTGCATTTTCCTATGCTGCAGGTACAGTGAGCAAAAGCTATCTCTAGTGTTTCAGTAAAGCTTTACCGAAGTTCTTTTCTGAGTCCTCCAGTATTGTGGCCCAACCGTTCGATCTAAGTAAATCTAAGAGCTAGCGATGGACTGCCCTATTATTTATTCATATAAGACAGGAATAACTTAGGTATTGTGCATTATGAGTCCATTATTAAAATCTAAAGAGACGTCCTATCCTAAAACATGAAAAATATGGAACATTCATTTGTAATATTAGTTTGTTCATAGTTTAAAAAGACAATCCAGCTGGTAAGTAGTTAAATGCTCCGCTCAGGAAGCACAAACAAAGCTATAGCAGAGAAGTGACCTACAGGCAAGTTCAGGATACAGGCAAGAAGAAAATGCTAAACAATGGGCAAGAATGAAAGGAAGAAATAAATCAGACCAGCCAGTGATTGTTTAGCAGATGTTAGAAATGTTTAATCAGCGTTACCCAAAATGTGACACTAGGTGGCAGCACCAATAAATTACAGTATGTGTATTTAGCAAGGTGTAAAAGTATAAAATCCTGCTTATATTGTTAGGGAATAATTTAATATGTCTCGTCTGCTCACTGCATGCGTGCATATAAAGTACACTTAGAAGGTAAACATTCCCTTGAAAGTATAGTGTCTTTTATGAGTTAAAAACTAGTCAACTTTATGGGTAGGGGAAGAATAACAGCTAATTAGGGCTTTCTACCCCCATGGACCTCTTTAACAAAACCAAATGTTGTGTTTGTATCTCTATCATGCAGGGTTATAAATGGTCTGGATCTAACCAGCTCCCACTATCAGAACAATTTTTTTACATGCAAACTCCACTGACATCCACTGATAAACAAAATAAAAATATAGTAAAAAAAAAAAGTATAAAGAGAAGAAAAATAAAACATATTTCAGAGCTTTGTAACTGCGAAAGTCCATAAAGTAAACCTAAAAAGATAGCTTGAGTGTGAATTAATTTTGGTATAGAGTACTGTATATATTTGGGGATGTTTTTATTGTGTACATGAATTGCTTCCATCAGAAATTGTTGGGTCCATTGCAAATGTAACCTGCAGTACCCCTCATACTGCAGTCCCTGTCCCGTTGCCCCACTGGCTTGGTGGATGTAGATGTGTAGAGTGGAGTACATGCTATCATGTGGTCCGGACCACTCCAGGTGTCACCCTCGAGGCGGTGACACCAAAATGCCGGCTCCTCCTCATTTGAACTGGAGTCGGTCACTGCACTATGATTTATTGTGCAACGCCCAGGCACCTGATCACTGTGGAGGAGTCGGCATTGCAGGGAAAGTATCTGGGGGCATCCCCCAGAGTAATAAAACCGGGGGTGTGCCACATTAAAAAGAGCAGAGGTGAGTGTGCGCTCTCCCATCTTCCCCCCACTGCGGGAAACTGCGGCCCCCTAATTGGACAGCAGGACAGCCCCCAACACTGACATCACAACTGAGCGGGCAAATTTAAATGCCCGTCCATTTGTGATGTCAGCCCAGACATATTGATCAACGATTAGTCAGTGTGTATAGCTTACCAATCGGCCGCTCTGACAGCGGATCAGTCTGCTCAACGATCCCCCTACTCAGTTTGTACCCATCATAATTAAAATTGACTTAGGTTTATCAACACTAACAATCAGGTGATCAATGGGTCATAGACAGAATATAGATTTTGTTTTTGAAAGTGAGAGAAGTTTAACAGAAATACATATTCCTCCCCAGTAACCTCACCATTGTATATTCAGTGTCAGCTGCCAAGATGCCGATCATGTCCCCATAGTATATATTGACCTACTGGTGTACACACCCTGTTGGCTGTGTCTGACATGTTTGTTCTTATATCTTGCTTACAGTTTAATCTGCTAGATTTATGAACACACTGTGCTGGATCACACGCATGCACAGTCTTGTTAAGTTTCTTTTGTACAGACTCAGTTTATAACGTGTAACTCAATGTGATACAATCAGATCCTGATACAGATCCACATAGGTCACTGAGGAGGTTAGTTGACCCGGATTCCATGCTAATGTAACATTCTTTCTGAATTAGCCTTGAATTTATCTATTGATTGATTGATGTACACTTCATATCTATATAATAAGCCAGAAAGCGAGTCAGTCTGTCCTTCCGTTTGTCCTTCATGCACAGGCAGAGTTTTGGACTTAGCTCCACCAAATTTAGGATGGTTTTTTAGTTTGACCAGGATTAGGTATTTGCCTAGGTTTGAACTTCGTCAGGGCCACACACTGTCATACAATCCCTAAAAAATGGGGACACTCCTACATTACACAGGTTCCAGGGCTGGCTCCAGTGGAAATTGGCAGTCTGCCAAAAGCCTGTGGGAAAGCGACAAAAGTATCCATTTAACCTCAGTCTGAGCAAACTTTATTACTCATGCAAATTCATATTAAATCTAGAGCCTCTGTGTTTGCATGCAAGGGTATAACTAGAACTTTCTGGGCCACATAACAATATCCATAAAAGGACCCCCCAGAAGTAAAAAAAACCACTTACCTTTGCCCTCACACAGAGCCCATCCATGTTATGCCACATAGACCCCATTCAAGTTACACATACTCAGTAGTACCCCATGTACACATTACGCCATGCAGTAGAATAGTAGTGCCCCTTATACATTATGCTACACAGTAATGCTCATTACACTACACAGTAATGTCCCTTAAACATTATATCACACATTAATGCCCTTTACAGATTATGCCACATAGTAGTATTGCCCCATATAATACATTATTCCACACAATAGCAATGCTGCTTACACATTATGCCCCCTCCAGCAACTCACCTCCCCGTGTCCCTCCAGCAGTCTCTTGTCTGCCCCTGTGTGCCATCAGCAGCCAGCAGGTATGGATTTGGGGCTGCGATGCCAGCTAATTACATCTGGCACACCAGCAGGCAGTGGCAGACATGGACAGACAGTGCTGGTGCAATTTGAATCTGGTGCCTGTCCGCAAGCTCCAATTGGCGTGCGGCCGGCAGGGCTGTCTCTCCATGACTGCCTGCCAGTGCGCCAGCTGTAAAAAGCTGGCAGGCCAGCACCAAATCAACATCGCTGACACCCCCTCAATGGCCCTGACTGGACAGGCCCACTTTGTGTGCATGACTGGGTGCCGGGGCAGCGGTGGGCCACAGAGACAGTTTGGGCACAATAGCAGCCACACCCCTTGCACCCACGATAGTTAAGCCACTGTCTGCATGCATATTAGCAAACAGTGGGGTCCTTTTCAGGATCATTGCCAGTCTTCAACCCAGGCAGTGCTGTATATCCCAGCTAGTTTGCATAAATAAAACAACTGGATGTGACAAAACACTAAGCTAGGTAGCACTGATCAGTTTAATGTGCGACATTTGTACATCTGTGTGCGAAGGAGTCTGATTCTGTGTGCGAAGGAGTCTGATTCTGTGTGCGAAGGAGTCTGATTCTGTGTGTGAAGGAGGCTGATTCTGTGTGTGAAGGAGGCTGATTCCGTGTAAAAAGGAGTCTGATTCCGTGTAAGAAGGAGTCTGATTCTGTGTAAGAAGGGCTCTGATTCTGTGTAAGGAGGAGTCTGATTCTGTGTAAGAAGGGCTCTGATTCTGTGTAAGTAGGAGTCTGATTCTGTGTATGAAGGGCTCTGATTCTGTGTAAGAAGGGCTCTGATTCAGAGTATGAAGGGTTCTGAATCTGTGTAAGAAGGAGTCTGATTCTGTGTAAGAAGGGCTCTGATTCTGTGTAAGAAGGGCTCTGATTCTGTGTAAGAAGGGCTCTGATTCTGTGTAAGAAGGAGTCTGATTCTGTGTAAGAAGGAGTCCGATTCTGTGTAAGAAGGAGTCTGATTCTGTATAAGAAGGAGTCTGATTCTGTGTAAGAAGGAGTCTGATTCTGTGTAAGAAGGGCTCTGATTCTGTGTAAGAAGGGCTCTGATTCTGTGTAAGAAGGAGTCTGATTCTGTGTAAGAAGGAGTCTGATTCTGTGTAAGAAGGAGTCTGATTCTGTGTAAGAAGGAGTCTGATTCTGTGTAAGAAGGGCTCTGATTCTGTGTAAGAAGGAGTCTGATTCTGTGTAAGAAGGGCTCTGATGCAGCGGCCGCGGTTTATTCTCTCACCAGTTCCGTTCTGATTCATCTTATACTTTATAGTTGTTTAAAACAAATTAATGTGCGGTTACAGTTGCAGCCCAGCGTTTCTAGGGGGGGCCAAGTGGTTCTTATCTGCCATCAAATTCTATGTTTCTATATGTTTTGCTGTGGCTGCGATGAGAATAAGACACAAGGGCCCCCATTTATTAATCATCGCACTTGCAATGCGATCTGGGTATGTCAGTAACACCCATGACTGCATTGCGATATGCGATCATATCGTCTCGATGTATCATCCGGCACATGCAGGGACACGAGCTCCAAAAGGAGCCCGTACCTGCGATGAGCTCAGAGAGCTGCCGGGGCTGCCGCGCTTGCGCATAGCCGGGGAAGGTTCATAGACTACAGCGGCTAACGCCATCTTCAGGATGCATCGCATTCCGGATATTGGTAAATCTGGCAGCATCACCTACAGAAACCTATGGGGGATGAGGCTACCAGCGGGAATGGAGGGATCACTACAGGTATCAGAGATCCAGGGGAAACTTAATATTTGAGGTTAATCCTGGAAAATGTGTGTTTTCGAGGATTATGGGGTCTATGTACTAAGCAGTGATAAATGACAGAGTGAAAAGTGATAAGTCTGTGATAAGGTGCCAGCCAATCAGCTCCCAACTGTCATTTTTCAAACAAAGCCTGTGAGATGACAGTTGGAAACTGATTGGCTGGCACTTATCACAGACTTATCACTTTTCACTCTGTCACTTATCACTGCTTAGTAACTAGACCCCTGAATCTCAAATATACAATGATAAATGGGCCCCAAAAATGTAGAGAAAATCGGGGATCCGAGTCCACCCGAATGCTGACTCAGATCCCACTTCGAGGCCGAACGGCAGCCTCCTGATGTCAGATACTCACAAGAGAATCCGACGTCAGGGCCCACCCTCCACAGAAACAAACACACAGCCGCCAGCAGCAGCTGTGTGTTTGTTATAGCAGCCAATGAGAGTCAGATAGACTCTCATTGGCTGCTGCATCCACGGAGGGAGCCAGCTCCTCATGAGCTATTCCTTCCGGCTCCCCCCGCTGCAGGTGATGGGAGAGATGTCATGAAGTCTCTCCCAAAGTGCAGAGAGGAGCGGACGGCTGTGGTCAAGGCAGGAGCGGTGGATTCAGGTAAGATTTTTTTTTCTTTGTGTGTAAGGGGGCGCTACTGGGGGCATACTACTAGGGGCACAACTAATGAGGGCACAACTACTTGGGGCACAACTACTGGGGGCACTTCTAATGGGGGCATACTATTAGGGGCACTACTAATGGGGGCACAACTACTAGGGACACTACTACTGGAGGCATATTACTGGGGGCACTACTACTGAGGGCACTGCATAGGGGCACTACTACTGGTGACATTGTGTAAGGGACACCACTGCTGGAGACATTGTGTAAGGGACACTATTGCTGTGGGCATTGTATAAGGGGCACTACAACTGGGGGCATTGTATAAGGGACACCACTGCTTGGGACATTGTGTAAGGGACACTATTGCTGTGGGCATTGTATAAGGGGCACTACTACTGTGGGCATTGTATAAGGGGCATTACTACTGTGGGCTTTGTTTATAAGGGTCACTACTGTGGGCTTGTGTAAAAGGGGCACTACTGTGTGTCGTAACATAAATAAGAGACACTACTTTATGGTGTAATGTGAATCAGGGGCACTATGGGACCATCGGGCTTGCGACGAGACCCTTGTGGTACGGTCTCGCCCATCGCAAGCCCCAGAGAGCTTTCGGCTCTAACAGAGCCGGAAGCTCTCCACTGACATCACGTGTTCTCATGGGAACGCCTCCGTTTGGGCAGCCACCCCCCTGGCCCGCCCACCAAACGGGGCGAGCTGTCACTCAACATCGACAGCTCGCCCCCTTTGGTGCGAGACCTGGAGCGACGGAGTGCCCATCGCTAGCCAGGTCTCGCGCATGCACACGACTGAGCCGGCTCCATCGTTCGCATGCGCTGTGGGCCACCATCGACCCAGTTGCGAGCGCTCAGCGCTTGCGACCGGGTCTGAATCAGGCCCTATGTATGGTGTAATGTGAATCGGGCACTAAGGACCTCATTCAGAGTCGGTCGTTGCGGCCGCACGGTCGTAGGGGAAAGGGGCCGGATATGCAAATTAAGCGATCACAAGTTGCGGTCCTAAGATGAGACTGTTAGCTGAACGACCGAGGGTAAGAAGCGGCCGTAAGACTAAATAACGCCCCCTTCTCGATCACAACACACGTTATCTCCTGGGATATAAGGATTAATCACGACCATCGGGAACCAACGGAGCTGGTCGTAGAGCTTAAAGTTGACCATACCCTCTCTTAAGCACTATGATCAAGTCAGTGTAAAAACCTCCCATGTCACATGTGCCATGACACTACTTTGTTAATTATGCACGCCCATTAAACGCCATTCGCATAATTAGGCACGCCTGCGTTCGGATCTGAACTCCCCCGTTTTCAAGCACCTTCCCCTGTTACCACCCACAAACGCCTCAATCTGTCACTCAAACTACCGACCTGGCTGTGTTCAAGGAGAGAGAAATTTCTGATCGTAAGAGCTAGTTTGCGCACGCGCAGTTTAGCGAACATCGGTGGCATACGACCGTGCGGCCACAACGTCCGACTCTGAATGAGGTCCAAAGTACGATGTGATGTGAATAAGATTGTGCACTGTGACTCCTTGGGCCGTAGCTCACTGTGTACAAGTACTGTGACTCTGCTGGCCGTACCCCATTGGGTGGGTGGGAGGGCCCAAGGACCATTCCATCTTGCACTACCTTTCATTTCTGCCACTGCTGTGTGGCAATGTGTCATAGATGTGCTTTATACTGTGGTGTCTCTGTCGCTGCTCTGTCGCTTAGTAACCAGTCAGCTCACTGCAACCTTTTGCCAATAATGGTGAAAACAATATTATAAGCTGTGAGGTGGTCTAAATTGACTGTTAATGACTGTAAATTAATGTTATTGAGGTTAATAATACTCTAGTAAGAAAAAAAAAGCCCAATTTATGTGATTTTAGCTTTTATACATTTTTGTAAAAAATCCAAAGCCAAAGCCAAAGCCAGTCACCGCAGTTTGGAAAATCCAAATCCAAAGCCGTACGACGAATTAGAACCAAATCCAAATCCAAAGCCAGTCACCGCAGTTTGGCAAATCCAAATCCAAAGCCGGACGACGAATTAGAACCAAGTCCAAATCCGGCAAAAATGGCCCGGCGCACATCCCTACCAAAATGTAAAGAAAAAGACGCTACGCTACACCTCTTGGAGTCGTGCTGGGCTTCTTGGGCCGTATGGCTTATGTGCGCCATGTGTATAAGGACACATCTGTATGCTCCACTTATGTGCATTGGGCCTGATTCAGGTTGGATCGCAGTGCTGCGTTCGCACGCAACCGGCCACTGTGACAATATGCTAATGAAGGCATTCGCACTGCCGTCGCAGCACAAGATGCAGACGCCCAGCGCTACATAATGCTGCCCCCTTACCCTCTTCTCACATCCGTACTAATGTGCAAGTATGTAAAATCATCGGTAACATCGAGTAACATCGGAGCTGCACGCACACTAGTGGTTGACATGATCCTGCCACAGAAGTTGCTAAACTTCCTGCATGCAGTGAGTACTCAGGCTGCGTATGGGTTCGCTGTGAATAATTTATGCACGCCCCTGCAATGCGAACGCACAGACACGCCTGCATTCGCATGACCACCCCCCCCACCCCACCCCCGGCACCACCCACAAATAGCACTTACTGACAATCACTGAGTCTTAGGTCTGCGTACTGTCAAGCATCTAATTCCCGATTGCAGCGCCTGGTTCGCGCACACGCACTTCCTCTTAAATGCGTGCGCAGTTTGCAATCATCGGCCGGCTGCTTGCGAACGCAGCATTGCGATCCAACTTGAATCAGGCCCATAGATGACATATGTAACACAGGGAATTAACCATCCTATCCATAACTGTATTCAAATTTCACTGACTTTCCATGTGGAATGCAAAGCAGCTACTGTAACTGTGCCATATACACATAGTACAGCCTATTCTGTGTATGCCAGACAGCTTCAGTCAGCTAGAACCCTCTGGTCCTTACACTACTTAATGTTGATTTTATTTATTTTTTTACCACTTTACAAGAACATTTCTTACTTACGTAATCAGTCATAATACCCAGAGCAACCTCAATTCTACGTATGTTATTAAGTACAATAGGTACCAGTGGCGTAAGTTCATCCCAGACGCCTGGAGGCAAGTTATAATTTGATGACCCCCCCCGTCACAGCACCTGACACTGTAATGTAGCAATGCACATGCAGACAGGCTATAGATAGATGAGGGCAGCAGCTGATGGTCTGACACTGAGCTCTCCACTAGTGTATGGTGGCTACTCAGGTGCCGGGAAGGGGTGCCATATATTGGGGGCGTGGCCGGCAAAAGGGGGCGGGTCCAGATGAGCTGAGGTCGGTTTGCGGGCGGGACAGGGGGCGGGGCCACACGATCACGTCATTTTAGCCCCGCCCCCGCTACACAATGCCGGAAAAACAGGCATTACGAAGCAGGGGTCGGAGCCAAAATGACGTGAATCGCGTCAGGTAATGGGGGTCGGGGGGTCGGGGGATCGGCGGCAGGCTTGCCTGCCTTTCCGAGGGGGCGGGAGCTGCACCCGTTTATCGGGAGGCTCCCGCCCGAATCGGCAGGGTAGGCAACCCTGAGTTACAGCCATAAGTGGGGTGAATATGTTGTGGACAATGGAGAAGGTGCGCCTTCAGTTCTGGAGCCTGGCGGCAGGCGCCTCCATTGTCTCCCATAGTTCTTTCCCTGGTTGGTACAGTATACGTGTGAAAGAGGTGAAACACATATTTTATTTTTCAAATCCATTTGCTACCAGCAGATGCAGTCTCAAACTATTTACATAACGTTACCATTGGTTGATTATTGGAGAAGCATTGTCCAGCTTTTTTTTAGTTTCACATGTTTTTAAATATTGGATTGAAATAATAAAAAAAATAGCCCCCAATCCAAAAACTTGGACAAACAGCGTTCACCTCTAAACTTTTGGTTATTGAGACCATTCATAATTTTACCTAATTGAAATTATTTTGCTTTGTGCTACAATTTATTTGGCCATTCACATCAGTCCCTGCACCAATAAAGCTTATGGGCACAACTCAGAGTTTGCGCTATTGCCGCAAACTGTTTTTTTCTGTAAAACTGTATTTGCGAAAATATGCTAATGAAACAGCGTGCGCCTACGGTAATGTACCTACACCACATGCGCAGTGCATCTCAGAGGTATGCGCAGTGGTAACAAAATTACTCCATTTGCATTGTGTACAAATCAGTTCCCTATGTTCCCTACCACATGTACATGCACAATAGAGTTATATTTTGTTGGGAACCAATTATCCTGCCAGTATATTTATGGATTGTGAGATGAAACCCATGCAAGCATAGGGAGACCATGTTATGTCCACATAGTTAGGACCATACTGTGAATCAAACCTAAGACCTCAGGAGCTTATTCAGAGTCGGTCGTGAGCGCTCGCGACCGACTTGATGTTGCCCCACAGCGCTTGCGCACGACGGAGCCGACTCCGTCGTTAGGGGTCTCGTAGCAGACGGGGCGAGCTGTCAATGTTGAGTGACAACTCGCCCCGCTTGCTGGGCGGGCCGGCGGCGTGCCCGGCCAAACGGAGGCGCTCCAGTCGGAACGCTTGCCGTTTGGGGGCGGCCCCACTGACATCATTGCTGATGTCAGTGGGGAACTTCCTGCTCAATCAGAGCACGAAGCTCCCTGGGGCTTACGAGTGCCCAGGCCCTACCCTAGGGTCTGGTCGTAAGCCCCGATGGTCGCGATGGTCCTGACCATCGCGACCATCACCCATGTCGGTCGTTAGAGCTGTGGGTTGTAACCCACAGCTTAACGATCGACAAGGAGGCGGCCGTTCAGGATGCAAGCGGCCGCCCTGATTCAGAGCGACCGCTTGCATCTAACGACCGCCTCTGAATGAGGCCCTCAGTGCTGTGAGGTGGTAATACTGACCATTACAACATCCGTGCTGATCACATGTTCTGATACACGTTACTGCTGACATAAAATGTAACAGAAGTTCCTCTCTATTACAATCTGTAATCATGGAAATATAATGCTGGTTGCGCTACTTGGGCCTTATTCAGCAGTTTCCCAATGATCGGAAATCTGTGCAGGCGCCTTACCCGTTCTGTACATGTGCAGAACAGGCCTGCAATCCCACACGCAGACTGGCAGCAGACTGGCATTGACTGACAGTCTGCTGCCATTTGTGGGCAGGGAGGGGGTAGCGATGGCCTCCGTTTCCCGAAACGGAGGTGTGTCGCCGCCGTTGGGGGGAGGGAAGAGACCAGGATCTACGACGGCTGACGGAGATTTACTGGCCTCTTCCTCTCATCTGCGGTGGCCCATAGGTCACCCTAGCCTACTGATGTTCTGCAGAGTATCCGATGTTGCGTTGGACAATGCAGCTCTGATAAGTAATGCAGCAGGAGGTGTGATGCCTCCTGTGCATGACCAAATCTGCAAGGATCGCAATTGCAAAGCTGCCTGCGTGCATACATCATATATCTATAGCCTGCGTGCATACATCATATATCTACAGCCTGCGTGCATACATCATATCTATAGCCTGCGTGTATACATCATATATCTATAGCCTGCGTGTATACATCATATATCAATAGCCTGCTTGCATACATCATATATCTATAGCCTGCGTGCATGCATATGTCTGCCCCAAACAGCCGACATCTGTGCAATAGCAGGTACAACGGTCCAGGGCTCCAAATTATTTAATCTTCCATGAGCAACAATTTATCTATTGATCACCAAGAACAACGAATAAAACATGTGAGATGTTAAACTGCAGAGGCCAAACATCATAGCCTGCGATTTGCAGTAGCAGACAAGTGGTCTGATTCAGACCCGTTCGCAAGCAGCCACTCGCTCGTACGTGGCCGATGTTATGCATTTGCGCAAGCGTATGCATCGCAGTGCGCATGCGCGAACTAGTTTGAGCAATCGGGTAGCGCTTGCTCGCCCAGCAAAGACAGCTCAGTGGAATGAGTGACAGGAGAAGCAGTTTGTGGGTGGTAACAGGGGCAGGGCAGTAGTAACGGCAAGCTTGCCTACCCTCCCGATTTGGTCGGGGGCCTCCCGAATATCGGGTGCCACTCCAGACCCCCTGGCTGCCGCCTGCCCCCCTGACTACCTACTAGAAACCCCCGCAGCGGGGGTGCCCGATGACGCAATTTGCGCTGAATTGCGTCATCATGGCTCCGCCCCCTGCTTCACAATGCCTTTTTATTCGGCATTGTAAGGAGGGGGCGGGGCCACGATGACGCGATCGTGCGGCTCCATCCTGGCCCCGCCCCCAACACAGGCCCATTGCCCGGCCACGCCCCCACTGTTTGCAGGCATTCAGCTCCCTCCCGGAAGGAGGGAGCTGAATGTCGGCAAGTATGAGCAATGGGGGAGTAGAGTTGTGAACGCAGGCGTGCCTGAGTGTTTCAACGCCGTTTCAGAGGCGTGCATAATTAACAGGCAGTGTCATAGTACAAGTGACCTAGTTGTTTTTTCACAGAACTGCTCGCAGTGCTTGTGATAGGGTACAGTCAACCACAAGCGCTGCGGTCTGATCCGATGGTTCCCGATGTCCCGATGGCTGTATATACTTCCTGGAGATGATGTACGCTAGTGGGCGGCTAAAGACAGGCTGGTGGGCGTCTATAAACACAAAGTGATCGCTCGCCAAGACATAGTGGGCTTGCTTATGCCTTGCCGTGCGATCGCCGGCCTTGACGTCACTTAGCTGAATTTGCATACGCTGGGAGCGAGCGGCCGCATCTAGCGAACGTGTCTGAATCAGGCCCAATGTTCCGGTGAGATGCTCATTAAATTTAACGTGGCAATTAGGAAATAAGGAAAAAACAAGGTTGGTTTTGCCTTTAAACTAATTGCCACTTTAAATCTAGTGACTATCTCGCCAGAATCTCACCTGCTTCCGTACAGTAAATCGCGGGCTATAACATTGGGCCCTTCAACTGTATCCATTGATTACACGCAGTGGAGGAAGCCATTTAATGGGCTACATCATTATTAATGAGACTGTAGCCTATCCATTCTCTAAGAACCAATGACAGATCATGTCGTCATTATAACACTGGTTCCGAGTGCTTTCATTGGCTGCTCTCTCGTGAGCATCATCTGGGAGCTGAAAATGGCCATCTCCATTGTGTGTAGGCTACTGGCGGACTTTGATATTGAGGTTTTAAGTTATGTGACATTTGTGTCATTTACTAACAAACATCCCTTGTAAAAGACCTTACAATATTTTACAAGTGTCTCATAAAAGAACAACAGCAGCAAAATGATCATGAAATAAGAAAGAGACATTTTCCTCACTGTAAGCCAAATATTATACATTTTAGCACCAAATTCTTCAGTACAGAAATTATGTTACAATTCCTTCCACATCCTTAAAGGACAAAGCTATTTTTGTTTTTGTATGTTTTTATTTTTGTTATTACTCTATCTCTCTCTATCTCAGCTTCTCCCCTTCCTATTGAAGAACTGTGGGAAACAGGCGGGTCCCATCGCCTTCTCCTGTACTCCATATCCTGTGCCCCACATGATAGGAAAAGCAGGAAGGATGCCCCGATGTCACAACACACCTCTCGAGTCCCCACCGGCCGGATACGTGTCCTTGCCTCGCAAGGTTCAATCGCGTTCTTCATCCCAAGTAACTCAGATGTCACAAAATTCTATCTTAATTCTGTCTGATTTCTGTTGCTGCTTACGCGTTTTTAGCTTGATTTATTTATTTAATTTTTAAGATTGTTATTCTTTGCACTTTTGTTGACTGTTTTAATGGTTTTATGTTTTAATCATTCTTAGTTACCAGCCTCATATGTTTAGCTGTTTCGTTTTAGAAATAAGCATTAGCAAAATAACACCCAAATTATGCCAGTAAAAGAAATGCAATATAAATACAGCATATTAGTATATTTATAGTCAAAGACTAAAAATACAACATTTTCCAAGACAATTTTAGCATAGAAATACTCCAAGGACAGCACAATGGCAAAGAGGTTAGCACTGCTGCCTCACAGCACTTCTGTATGAATTCCCTATTTGTGTGGATTTTATATGTTCTCCCAGTGTTTCCTCAGGGTGCTGCTGTTGCTTCCCACATTCCAAAAATATACTTATAGGCTCTTGGCAAAAAAAAAAAGAATCCTAGTCTTTATATGTGGAATGCAACAGAGATTGTATTATTATGAATTGTGTTTGGTCGTAAAAAAAAAAAAACACTGGGCATCGATCAGACTTGCGTGTGTTTTTCATGCTCAGACACACTGGCCCCTTCTAAATACACTCCACTGAGCACTGCACAGATCAGTGTGATCTGTGCAGTGCTTCTGTGTGTACACTGTAAATTAAGGGTTAAAAATCAGAAAAACATTGGTGGCGGGGTCTCCCCTCAGAAGTATAACCAGCCCCGGACCTCTGAGCCCATTCTGGTACAGGAAATTCAAGGGAGAAACTGTGTGGGGTCCCCTGTAACCAGCATTGGGCTGAGCCACAGTGTGGGGTTCCCCTGCCATAATGTATTTCAGCCCCAAACTGCTCAGTCCAGAGCTGGCAATCCACAAAAAGTGGAGGCCCCCAAAATAAAATGGGGTCCACCCCTCTCGAGGATCAACCAACCCTGGGCTAAAAGCAGGGGTAATGGTGTAAAAGAAAGACATAATATTGTTACAGTGGGACTACACGTCCCAGCAAGCCTGTCCTGCGGCAGTTGTAGAACCACAAGTGCTGCTGTCACTTGCACCCCCACTGTAAAGAAAATATTTTTTAAAATTATGGTTGGTCCTCAGGAAGGGGGACCCAATTTTATTTTTGGGTTCCCCAATTTCTGAGAATTGCCAGCAATGGGCTGACCAGTTTGGGGCTGGTTTACATTAAGGCTGGGCAACACCACACTATGTGTAAACCCCCCGGCTTGTTCAGCCCAGTGCTGGTTACTGGAAATACGGAGGAACCCCACACCTTTCTCTCCCCGATATTTCCAGTACCAGAACAGACTCTGATGTCTGGGGCTGGTTATGTTTTATTTTTTGGGGGGCGGGGGAATTTTTGGGTTGAATTTCTTTTTTTAGATTTTAACCCTTTATTTACACTACACTCAAAAGCACTGCACAAATCACACTGATCTGTGCAGGGCTTCGGCAGAACACGCAGCTCACAGGCACGTCTATTAATTTATTTTATTCTGCTCCGTGTTCTATCGTGTTTTTAAACACAATTCTTGCGTGTTTTACCGTTTATTTCAGTGCGGAATTGTGTTTTTGCATTCGTTTTTGCCTTTAGTAAATCTCCGAGTTGCAAAATCAGGGAAATCACATTCGGGAATGCAATCTCGGCCAGACACGATTCTTAGTAAATTGGCCCCTAGGTCAGGGATTGTATTGAATGACTAAATATACAACTCAAAATGTCGTGCTTTATAAATAACTGTTAATAAATAAAATAAGTAAATAAGGATGACATGGGGCTTATTTAATATATGATTACACATATGTATTGAATACAAACATATGAACATCATTTATCAAAATTGAATTACAACTAAAGATGAGAGGTTTGGATTCCTTGGAATCCGAACCTTGGAATCCTAACCGATCCGAACTTCAGGGATCCGAGGTGATCCGAGCTGCAGCTCGGGTCTCCCTGTCTGCCTTGGATCTCTACCTGAGCCAAAACCTCGAGATCCCGCAGTCGGATTTTTAAATCAATGGGCTGACCACTGATTGGCTGAGAGAGTCGTCTGTCACGGCTCTCTGCCAATCAACGCCTTATCATAGACTTCAAAGGTGCAAACGGACGCAAGATGGCGTCACCCACTGCACCAAGGACACAGCCACTCGCACTGCCGACACTGCTGGCACCCCCCACAGTGCCGACACCACTGTACCACAGCACTGCCGACACTGCCAGCAGCCCTGTACTGAGGACACTGCCAGCACCCTCGCACTCAGAACACTTCTGCACTGCCGACACCGCCGGCACTCCTGCACTGAGGATACAGCTGCCACCCCCACACTGCCAACACTACCGGTACCCCAGCATGGAGAACACCGCCAGCACCCTCGAACTGCCGATACCGCCAGCACCCCCGAACTGCTAACACCACCAACACTCCCACACCTTGGACACTGCGGCCACCCCTGCAAAGCCAACACCACCACTGCACTGCCGACACCGCCGGCACCCCAGCATGGAGAACAATGCCAGCACCACCAGCACTCCTGCACTGAGGACACCGCACCCCTGGACGGCCACCACCACCTGCACTGCCGCCACCACTGGTACCCCTGCACTGAGGACAACGCACCAAGTTGGATGCACCATTGGTATATCCAACCCGCACTGTATCCAACCCACACTGTATCCAACCCACACTGTATCCCGCACTGTATGCAACCTGCACTGTATCCGACCTGCACTGTATTCGACCCACCCTGTAACCAACCCGCACTGTATCCAGCCCACACTGTATGCGACCAGGACTGTATGCGACCTGTGCTGTATCCCACACACACTGTATCCTGCACTGTAACTGACCCGCACTGTATCCCGCACTGTATGTGACCATCACTGTATCCTGCACTGTATGCGACCCGCACTGTATCCTGCACTGTATGTAATGCGCAGTGTATCCAAACCGCACTTTAACCTGTACTGTGTCCAACCCACAGGTACAGAACGCTTTATGGTTGGGGACATTTTGGGGAACTGCTCAACAAAAAGGTTGATTGATAACATTACTAATTTGCAAAACATTTTTTGAAACAGAAATAACTGTTATGTGTTTGTGCAGTTGCTTTGTTGCTTAGTTTAGCCAGCCAGCCTTTGGCTAATATTGGTGAACAATATTGTGAGCTGTGAGGTGGTCAAAATTGAGTGGAAATGACTGGAAATTAATGTTATTGAGGTTAATAATACTCTAGGAACAAAAAATGACAAAATTATGTGATTTTTAGATTTTTTTGTACATTTTTGTAAAAAATCCAAAACTGAAACCAGTCACAGCGTTTTGGCAAAACCAAAACACCAAAACCGGACGATGAATTATAACCAAAACCAGCAAAAATGACCCGGCGCACCTCCCTAATTATTATAAAGAACAAAAACATGCCATGAAAATATCTTAATTCACAATGCATACAGTAAGTAGATTGAGTTAATCCTTTTGAGATTGTTTCTTTAACACTGAGGGACTTTTTTCGGATTTATGATTTCACCTACAGTATGTGGTTTTAGTGGAGAAATCACAGCTATGCAATTGAACCAAAAATAAGATGTCCATTGTTAGGTAAGAATGACAAATCAACACATGTGTTATGTAAATCAAGTATACAATGTTATGCACATGACAAGGAGTGACAAAATCCTGGGGAGAAACAAATTCACTTCTCTTTTTTTTATGAAACGCGTCAGGTCCTGACACAGGACAGCATTGTAACATTCACTGTCTATACTGCCCAATATGAACAGATGATATGTTACAATTCTGGTCATGCCGTCCAGGTCGTCTTAAAAATGTTCCTTTTGAGCATGTTGCAATATGGGTGTTTTTGAAAAATTCCTCTTTGGTATCCACTTAAAATATGTCCACTCTACCAACTTACACAGAATACCAGATGCGGTGGAAAAAATATAGAAAGTCGCATTCTTACTGCTTGACACACATAGGTAATAGATCCAACCAGTGGCGGCTTCAGGGGTGTGGCTGCAGCACAGACCAAAATTCAAATAGGGGAATCACGCCATCTGCCAGTGATTCCCGGCCATCTAATAGCTGTATTCAATTAGAGCGGATCCGCGATACTTTTCCGCCTCCCAGACTTTTCGCCTACATCGCGTCTTTTGTAGGCGGAAAAGTATCGCGAGAGTGCCAGCTTTACCCCGTATTCAATATGGAAGTAGGCGAAAATGGGACCCGGCGAAACTTGAACAGGCGGAAAGTACTGTCAGATTTGGGGAAATCAGCCTGACACCCCCAAAAGATGCTCTGACATGGGGGTGAGCTATGGTACCCCCCGATTTGGCTTGCTGAAGGTATTTGGTGTTTTTAAATGGGCTCAATAGCTGCTAAATAGTGTTTTTCTATATGTGGTGCAGAATAGTATTCAGGAGGATTTTTTGCATAAAATAACTTATCCCAGCAAATTTGGGGTACTTGAAAATGGGGGCCAGCATATTTAATAGTTGCTAAAGGCAAGTTGAAAAAATCATGAAAAACACTTGGGCCATACTTGGGGACCTCCCCCAGAGTCAAGTTCGCTAGTTTTTAACTTTGTCCCCCAACATTTTTTTTTATACCCCCAAATTCAAAGTAATTTTTTGGGGTGTCCTTAAGTGTTTTTTTTTTTTTTTAATTGACAAAGTTTACCTCTGGGGGACTGTCTGAAGGCTGCAGGGGGTTCCCGCAACGTTGCGCCCCAAAACCCCAATTCTGCACTTTTTTTCCGCCTCCCATTCATAGGCAAAACTTTTCCGCCTATTACATTGCATTGACTTTCCGCCTAGGCGGAAATTCTTTCAAATTGAATACGGGGTAAAAATCAAAAGAGGCGAAAATGACGTCATTGGCGAAAAGTTTCCGCCAAAAAGACGCGGAAAGGGCTTTTTTGCCTCAAATTGAATACGGGCCCCTGTTTGGCAGCCTGTTAAATGGCAGTTGGTGCAGCTCCTCTATTTGAATATTGGACTGCGCTGCAGCCCCCACCTCTGCAGTCCCCACCTCTGCAGTCCCCACCTCTGGAGCCGCCACTGGATCCAACAATATATAAAGCAGCGCATTATAGAGGTTTCATTTTTCTCATTCAAAAAGGCAATGCAATATCACATCAGTGAGGTGTGACTGGGCGCCACGTCTGTTTCCAATTGGCCATCTGCCGTAAACTGTTATGTCCCCACAGCGTCAGGTATAAAATCTCCAATTGCTACTGGCATAGTTATGTCGGCGCGTCATAATAGCGTTTTTACAGTTTTTGAGCCCAGATCCTTAATCTAATACTCACATGTACAGTCAGCATTGTGACTGTCACCGTCCACAATGTCAACATAATGTGATTGTCTGTATTTTCCACTGTCGACAATTTTTAACCATGTCGACAATATGGTGTCGATGGTCTGAATGTCGACATAATGAAAGACACGCAAGCACGTAAAAAGAGCGCATGTTGCATCCAAAAAAAAAATACCCAAATCACTGTTACGTCCAAATCTAAACAAGGCCTATATGAATAAACTGTGCTGAATATACCTAACAATAATAATGAAAATATTATATCCTTTATAAACATCATGCTGCGACAACATCCACCTGCTAATGGGCAGGAGTAATTGTGGCAAAATGCTGATCGCTTGGCACAGCTGGGCATGTCGTCCCCTTTGCTGCATGTTCACTTGTCAACATCTCACATCTTCAGCTATTCCTCTAGTCCAGCTTAAATCTCAGTAACATATGGACTGCTTGAGCCCAGGACACTTAGAGGTTGCAGGGTCCCAAGCTGAAGAATTACAGGGTGGGGACCACTCAGTGCTCAGATTACAGCTGCATTATTGTTTTTCCTATACTCAGTTATCTCTCTTCCTCTCTTTCCTTCCAATGTCTGTCTCGAACCCCCCTCCCCTACCTCATACACCCCTCCTAGCTCCTCCTTCTCTTCCTCTCCTCTCTCTTAACTTTCTCTGCTAACAAAAGTTAGAAATCACTCTGGATAGGGCAGGCAGGCAGAGGTTCTGGGTGACAGAGATCCAGGGGCACTTGCACAGTAACTGCCAGGCAGGAGTTCCAGTCTCACTGACAGACGGGTATAGAAAAAGGGGCCAGACCAGGTGGCAAGTTGTGATCTGTATCACTGGCTGGCAATATGCACTTAACAACACCTGGCGGTGCTCCAGACTGGTGCCCTGACCCCAGAGTGCTGAAGGTGACAGTTGGCGGGCACTGTGTCCGCAGGCAGCCCAAATCCGAAGTGACCAGAAGCTCTAGGAAGTCGCTTGTGTTCCTGGATTTGCTGTGCCTGTGCATGGGTAAGTGTCACAAGCATATTGTGTAACCCATTGTGTATCTTGTACAAGGGTTATAATAACTGACTTAGTGAATGCTATATCCTAGTTATTGCACGCCTAATATCATCCAGTGCCTGATTTTGGGACCAGTGTAATAAATTAGAATGACCTTATATTTTCAAGCAGCACTATCGATACTCTTATCTGCTATTAATTTAGCGTTATCAATAACTTTATATTTTTCTCTGATATTATTAATGGAATTTAAACCGATACAATGCCTAATTTTATAATTATATAACAATACTAGTGCTGCCTACACTATGAGGGTGCATATTTCTGTTCCTTGCCATTACTTGTATCACTAATTAATAGTATGAGCATTTGTATTGCTAATTGTTAACTTGTGTCAAGTCACGTGTATTGCTAATTCTATTAGTGTCATTACACGGTTGCCGATTCCATTAGTGCACCAGTATACTGTAAGTAGTGTTATCACAAATGTTCTAGCCAATAAATATCTTATTCTGCATCTTGAATGAATCACTAGTGTTACAACTTGAGCAGCTAGTGTAGTTTCATAATATCAAACGTGCAAACCCTAGTGTTAGTTGTGTTTGAACTGGACAGTAGTACTTTCACTTGCACAGTTAGTGTTATACTTTTGTGAATATGCCCTGAGGAAATGAGTTTTGTATCTGTGAAGAGTTTGTATGTTCTCCCTTGTTTGCATGGGTTTCCACTGAGTGATCCCATAATCCAAAAACATACTGGTAAGTTGATTGGTTTATGACTAAAAATGAACACTAGTGTGTATGTGTGTGTACATGCGATAAGGAACATAGATTGTAAGCTCCGCTGGTGCAGGGACTGATGTGTAAGACTGAAATAGTCTCCGTAAAGGATTATTGTAATAACTGTTGCTTGAAGTGTGCTGGTGTACAACGGCATGGTATACCGGCACTTCAAACACTGCGCTGCCTTCTCCATATGTCGGGCGCCCGCTGAGATTGTGTCACCAGCGGGCACCCGGCGGTTCCCCCACTGCAGCAGGAGGAAGGGGCTCACTACTGATCTCCGCCTTCCGGCTCCCACAGTGGGTGTTGGGAGAGACGTCATGACGCCTCCGGCGCGCGCATAAATACTACCCTAAATTTTCCATACCCCCACTTCAAAATTCCCACTGTTTACATGCAAAAAGAGTAGTATAATATACATAAGATAATGCTAGTGTTATGATTGGTAAGTGTAGTGGCCAGTTCACAAGACAACTGATAAACACAATAGCACAGGTAATTCAAACAGCTTCACTAGTGAAAAAGTATACTGCACTGTGTATCATTTAATTTTTCACTAGTGTGCCCATTTGTGGCCCTTGTGTTATCAGTAGTGTTTGAACTGGTCACTAGAGTTATCTTTTCTATCACTTTTGTTGTCACTGGTGTTATAATTTATATAATTAACATTAGAACGAGTGTAGCTAGCAAGCTCTTCAGGCCACATTAATAACCCAGCCTAATACAGTATACCGCTCCGAGAGCCCTAAGTAATACCTCTCCGAGAGCCCTAAGTAATAACTCTCCGAGAGTCCTAAGTAATCACAGGAAGTTTCTCATTAACCTGTGCTCGGCCATCTGATAAAAGGTAACAATTTAACTCCAGTTTTTTCCTGTTTCTCTTAATGGATAACGTACTGTGCAACCTTCGCTGTTAGTGATTGTGTGAGACCTGCATAATGGGAACATTGTGACTCCTAGGGGTAAATTTACTAAGGTGAGAGTTTTTAGAAGTGGAGATGTTGCCCATAGCGACCAATCAGATTCTAGATATTATCTTCTAGAAGGTGCTAGCTAAATGTTAATTAGAATCTGATTGGTTGCTATGGGCAACATCTCCACTTCTAAAAACTCTCACTTTAGTAAATATACCCCCTAGTGTAAAATAAAATAATACCAGAGGGTGACTTCTAGCATCCCTTTTATTTACCAGTAAGGGGCACATTTTTATTCCTTTTAAAAAAAAAACATGCTTTAATATAGATGAACATGGCAAGATCCTGTAGTAGGGGATTCCCGTATCCAGGTGTGTTTTGCCGTCATTTACAGGTATATACAGTACATTCCAGTTAGTAATGTGACACTGCTCTCCAAATATGTTATATCCTGCAGCTACTGTATATTCTTATGCTCCTTGTATATTACATGTTTCTGTTTCTTTTCTATGACTGAACCATTGTCCAGGGAGAAGAGCTGTATGCAAAAGTTCAGTGATTCCCATCAGCCATGTAGTAATGATATAAGTCAGCTACCAGCTGTATAACAGATTACAGTCTAATTCACATTTTAGCACCCAGTCAAATGATCTGTTCCTTACATAATACTGTTGGGAGAGGGGGCTGTATCAAACCTTCTAAAGAGTACAAGTGTGGAAGTTGGCGATGGCAACCAATCAGCTTCTACCTGTCACTTAGCAAGTACATTCTACAAAATGGTAGCTATAAGCTGATTGGTTGCTATGGACATCTTCTCAACTTGTCCTTGTTAGACAGTTTGATACATTTCCCCCATACAACTAGACACCAGATGAGGAAAATTTGCAGAAGACCAGGGAAAGGCAGGTGTTCTAGGTAATTATGGGGTCTAGTTACTAAGCAGTGTTAGGAGACAGAGTGAAAAGTGATAAGAAAGTGATAAGGTGCCAGCCAATCAGCTCCCAACTGTCATCTCACAGGCTGTGTTTGAAAAATGACAGTTGGGAGCTGATTGGCTGGCACCTTATCACTTTCTTATCACTTTTCACTCTGTCTCCTAACACTGCTTAGTAAATAGACCCCTGAGTCTCTTGTAAATGTTACATATTTATGGACTGTCTTTCTCCTGCAGTCTCCATCCCGTTCCTGATCTGCGAGCTGGGAATCGTTCCTCCGGTCCATCGTGGGTTTTTCTGCGACGATGTCAGTATCCGCTTCCCGGCAACCAAAGAGGAGACCGTGAGCGACACCTTACTGATCAGCCTTGGTATCCTCATCACTGGAGTCCCTGTAAGTGTCTGCAGGATTACTAGCCTGGTGCTGGTGGAAGATGAACTTGATGATATTCTGAGTCCTTTTTGTACTGCCCCCTTTCCAGTTGGTGGGGTCTATTTTTGAAGCAGTAATAACCCCAGTACAGTATGATGAGAAATCACTGATTTCTCTTGTGAACCCTCTTTTTTGGGTTGGTTACCAGGTCCCCTTAGTCTGTTATTGGGACTGCAGTGCTCTATGAAGGAGCATGCAAAATGAGCATCCCCTCTAAGTCATGTCTTATATAACCAGAGCTCCTTGCCAGCAACATTAAGTTGCGGTTTAGAAGTCTCGGACGAATCAGCTGCGGCCAGCAAACATTATAATCATTAGCTCCCACTAGGCGTCAAGTACCCACAACTCACCCCCCTCCCAACAGCCTGCGGAGACGCATTTCGCATCACCTCGCCCTTTGTGTATTTTGACTGTTTCCAATCCCTTTGGTGTAGGAGCCCTAAGTAGAAAATGTGGCATACAGTAGGTGCCAGGGCAAAAGAAACCAACCTAGCTGTATTTACCGTTACCGTATGTAACTTGAGAAACATTTAGAAACTTTTTTTTTTTGGCATGTGAAGTTTTGTTTTTAAGATATGTTAGGCCAGAGGGAGCCATTTGTCTTGAACACATAACACAAGTGCTCGCTTCAATCCAGGCTTATAATATTAAGTAAACATATTGGTGAGTGTAAAGCTCCAGCTGGGTATAGAACGCTGGCGGGTGGCCATTGCAGTGACTCTTACAATGCTTTTCCGCCCTTGCAGATTGTGTTGGGGGAATGTCAAGAGGTCAGCAGACAGCGCAGGTCCAATTCCTGTCCCAGAGCGAGCTATCTGTCCAGCATTTACCGCCAGCTCCTCCCCTTCCTGTTCGGCTCGGCGCTTGGGCAGTCGCTCACCAACGCTGCTAAGCTGAGCGCGGGTCGTCTGAGGCCCAACTTCCTGTCGGTGTGTCAGCCAGAGGCTCTCAACTGCACGACTGGCTTTGTAGAGGTCTACACGTGCACGGGGAATACACGCGCCGTGACGGAGGCCAGGTGAGCATCAACTATTTGTCACTAATACAATGAGCTTATGGTGAGGTGTTTGATGTTTATTGCAACTACTCAGATGTACGGTATAAGGACTGGTGGGGGTGTGTTCATTAAAGGGACTTTCCACCTTGAGACCAATTGTGTTACTTCATTTGTACATCACCTTTTGCTAAAAAAAAATTACACTGCTATACTGAGCCGGCCATTTTTGTGACTCTTTCCATACAATGCACAAGCTGCTGTGTCTGCTCCTCCATGAATTTAGAAGTGGATGCGTTTGCACTCCGAATGTACATACGCAGTGGAGTACCTCCATTGGCTGACACCCGGTGCGGTCAGTAGAGTAGTTCGCTTAAAAAGGGGGCGTGGTCTTGCGGTATGGGGGCGTGACATTGCAAGCAGGGAGCGTAGCCTCATGGCCCGAATGCCCCGTTTTGCTCTCTCCTGGGGGGAGGGGGCCCGGAGGTGCAGACTGCTCCTGGAGACCAGTCTATTTGCAGTGCCGGTTCCCTCACTGTGTCAGGAGCTGAGCACTGCATGTAATGCTACAGTGCAGCACCCGGCTCCTGTCACTGAAGGGGAATCGGCACATTGGTTTCACCCCTTGGCGGGTGACACCCGGGTGCGGCCAGAACCCCCCTTGTGACGCCACCGTACATGAGAAATAGTACAAGTAACAAAATAATTGAAGAGGAAACTGAAGCTCAGATATGGACCTTTATATCCATGTGCTATATATTTTCATCCTTCCCGGCCTTAAATATTGCCTATTTCATGTATTAGAACAACTGAATTCATTACAAACTAGAAATGTGCGCTGACCCCCATGTTTTAGTTTTGGTTTTGGAGCTGGATTTAAAAAAAAAAGATTTATCCGGATCTCATCGGGAGATTCGCACCGCGTCTCGGATTTATCCGGATCTCCTCGGGAGATTAGAACCGCGTCTCGGATTTATCCGGATCTCCTCAGGAGATTAGAACCGCGTCTCGGATTTATCCGGATCTCCTCGGGAGATTAGAACCGCGTCTCGGATTTATCCGGATCTCCTCGGGAGATTAGAACCGCGTCTGGGATTTATCCGGATCTCCTCTGGAGATTAGTACCGCGTCTGGGATTTATCCGTATCTCCTCGGGAGATTAGAACCGCGTCTCAGATTTATCCGGATTTCCTCGGGAGATTAGAACCGCGTCTGGGATTTATCCGGATTTCCTCGGGAGATTAGAACCGCTTCTGGGATTTATCCGGATCTCAGGAGATAAGTACCGCATCTCGGATTTATCCGGATCTCAGGAGATTAGTACCGCGACTCGGATCTGTCTGAATTCACAAAAAATCGGGTGGATTCGGATTTCTGGAGAACCGAACCGCAAATATCTAATACAAACACGGTGCTTCAGATCACATCAGTCACATGAATGAGCAAGGGGCGAGGGATGATTATAGCATGATTACAGCAATGCTACCTTCAGGAAACAAATTCTACAATAGGCCACACAATGTAGGGATTCTGCAACCAAAAACTATTTAAAACTATTTTTATCATTTTATTGAGATAAATTGGGATGTACAGGAAATGTAGTGTAAATGTTGGTTTCAGTCATATTTGTGACAAGTGAAATAATGCATACAGCAAGTTACAGTTTCCAAGTAGTAAAAAAGAAGTTTACTGTTTCATTTCTGTACAAGTCAAGTGTGGTATATGTTTCACTATGATCACAAATGAGTAAGATATCAGAGGAGTATTTATATTATGTATAAAATTACATACACAGGCATTCATGTATAAAATGACATAAACAGGCACTCATGTATAAAATGACATAAACAGGCACTCATGTATAAAATGACATATAAACAGGCACTCATGTATAAAATGACATACACAGGCACTCATGTATAAAATGACATAAACAGACACTCATGTATAAAATGACATATAAACAGGCACTCGTATAAAATGACATAAACAGGCATTCATGTATAAAATGACATAAACAGGCACTCATGTATAAAATGACATAAACAGGCACTCATGTATAAAATGACATATAAACAGGCACTCGTATAAAATGACATAAACAGGCACTCATTTATAAAATGACATAAACAGGCACTCATGTATAAAATGACATAAACTGGCACTCATGTATAAAATGACATAAACAGGCACTCCTGTATAACATGACATATAAACAGGTACTCCTGTATAACATGACATATAAACAGGCACTCAAGTATAAACTGACATAAACAGGCACTCATGTATAAAATGACATAAACAGGCACTCATGTATAAAATGACATAAACTGGCAATCATGTATAAAATGACACACATTGCACTTTTACCAAGTGGAGACTCAGAAAGCCTGGAAGGTTTCGCTGATGCCCCTGAAAGGCTTTTGCTGGGTCCCCATTGCTGGGACAATATATAGATTGTGTAAGTGGTGCCATCACAAACAGCAGTAAGCTAAGCTGTTTGCTAAATACTCAACATAGGTCACAACCTCTTTAGCAATTGCTAAAGGGGTCACGACTCCTTAAATTTAGCCCTTGGTCAATAGAGCAAGTGACTCATTTGGAACCAAAGGGGTCAGGGGGTACAAGGGTTGTGATCTAATATATTTTGCACCCAACGTTAATGCTGCCTCTAGCAATCTGTGAAAAAGAGTAAGTAGTGAACAAATAGAAAACAAAAAGAAAGAAAAAATAAAGGCAAAAGGAAAATAAACATTAAACTACTTTTTATGTGGTCCCCTTAACAGTTCTGCCCTTGACATGTGGCAAGTTGCAATAAGGTTAATGGTTAACAATTTGTGTTTCAGGAAATCATTCTATTCCGGACATGCATCGTTTGCCATGTATACCATGCTGTACCTCTCGGTGAGTATATGCAAAATATGACTCTGCGGAGTCTCGACATTATCTACTTAAGAATCAGGTAGTGGTTTGCTAAAAGAGGAAGCGTGATTATAAAGCATGCATGATACTATGCAGTTATTATACCTCACATTATGGGTTTGGGGTTCATATGCACTGTCTGCATCTATCACATGCCATAATTTTACAAAAGCAAAAAGGTAACCTTGCATGTCATCATCTTGTCCTAAATTAAACAAACACTATAAAGGCAGTCTCGATGTATAACTTAATACTAATTTAAGCCATTAAATAAGCTATAAAATGAGAAACCCAATCAGTAGCTGAAACTTGTTTAGGGCTGTTCAAATTGAAGTATCTCTATTTAGAGCACTTAAGCACGTTTTAGAGCTTGTAATGAAGATAAATGTGGACAACAGGTACTTCAGCGGATGTTTTAGCTATTATGGAAAAAAATAAATCTTAGTTCAGACTTTTTGTTAGGTGGCGATGTGGCACTTATTCACTTAAAGAGAATTACAATTGCTCAGTGTGTCCTCTATTGTGGTCAACAACAGTTTCCATTTGAAGAACAACAGTGTCTGTAGCTGAACGTAACGTGTCAGATGGAATAGCCACCACATGAAGTCTACAGCTATCTTTCAGATCTGACAGTGAATGACATCCCTTTCTCATGCACCTTGTTCTTTCAAAAACCCCGCAACCAAAAGTGACATGGGCTGAGGTCTGGTGGTCAGGCGTGGCCAAGGTGTCTAAAAGTAGTGGCTGATAGCCCATTCATTGGTGAAGTGTTGCCTTAGCAGTTGTTGCACTCTTCAAATGATCTGTATCACAACACCTCCAGCTAGTGAAACAATTTGTAACAAGTTTTTTTCAATAAATGGCTACTGTAGCACATTCTCTGAAGCGTACGATGTCCACATTTCTCTTTATTATGACCATTAGAACTCACTCTAGAGTGTTCTAAGTAGGGATTCTTTAATTTTAACAGCCCTCTATACTGTATTAAGTGGTGGAAGTTAAGTGGGAAGAATTGGCATCTATACAGAAATTTCTACCTCTATGCACATATTGTTGCACTTCCAATTTGAGGATAGTGAATTGTACATATGTATTTTGATGTGCACAGAGCACATCATCCAGTTGCACAGGGGCAAAAGCACAAAGTTCCATAAATAATGTACTAAAAAGGATCTCGAAAGGACTACTTTCAAGATAGAGTAGCAGATTGTCCTAACCAGAGCTTGACCTCATAGCCCAGAGCCGCACCCCCGGCCCCAAACTAACATTCAGGAACTGCAACTGGGCAGCTTCACAGGTAAGTAGCTGCTAGCTGCTGCCCCTTCATGCCAGCAGTTGGCACTTTGCACCACTGTATAATCATGACAATGAGTGAGACACTTATTCAGTGTTTTTGTTCCCCCCAAACCCTGTTGCCCCTAACTAAAACTTTCGAGAAGCGATCTCCAATTCAATTATCTAATTGCTAGTGCCTGCTCTATCGTCTAACATTTATTGTACTTATATAATTTAAAATATGCGTCATTATTATATATAAAAATCTAAATTAAAATAATTATTTCAATATTATAAACTGGTGAACTTTCCATGTAGACTCTACGGCTCCATCTCCTCAGTCACACTTCTTAAACTCTCCTCTGTGGTTTTTATTCTCATAACCATTATTCAGAAAGTGAAGATCACACACATAACATAACTTCCTCAATGAGGGGCCCGGAACTGGCACATACAGTACCTTATATTTTCTAATGAGTCTCAGCAATATAATTGTGTCATTTGGAGAAAAATAGAATGTAAGCAATCTGCAGCTTATATGTAAAAGTCATGTCAGTGTAAATGCAGACTGTGTTGCAAATTAGTCATGGCACAACCTTTGTGTCACTAATGATTCAGCTGGAATATTTGCAACACGTGCTACTCATATCATATAGTAATAATGGCTCTAAAATAGTAATGACGCGTTTCGCAATTTAGCACGCTGTACCATCTATAGAGCATGTTGCATGTCTAAAAAGCATCTAAATAGCACATTAGACTTCATGCAATTGAACACATTATTTTAAACACATCTGTGTAAACTAGGGATGTGCGCCGAACCCCGTGTTTTGGTTTTGGATCTGTATCTCCTTCAAGGTTTTGGACCTGGATTTGGTTTTGCAAAACCACCCTCAAGTGTTTTGGTTTTGGATCTGGATTTTTAAAAAAGTTTAGATAAAAATTAGATAAAAAGTTTTAAAAACAGATAAAATCATGTAAATTAAGCAATCCAAAACCCGAAAATTTGGATTTAAAATCCGAATTCTGAACCGCAAAAAGATCAGACCCGCAACTCGGATTTACCCATATTTACGACATTTGTGTGTATTCGGATTTCTTGAGAACCGAACTGCACATCTCTAGTGTACACGTGACTGTTAGGTTTTGTCAGCCAATGAGAACAAAGGGCAATAGTTATATGTATTATATATTTATTATTCTCCATGATCTCCATGAGTTTCGTTGACTCTGTTTTTATTTCTCTCCAGTTTTACCTGCAGGTGCGGCTGACGTGGCGCGGAGCTCGCCTCTTACGTCCTCTCGTTCAATTTGTGTTGATCCTGGTGGCCTTATATACAGGATTCACCCGGATATCTGATCACAGGCACCATCCATCCGATGTAGCGATCGGCTTCCTGCAGGGGGCACTAGTCGCTTACTGGGTGGTAAGTGTAAACGGCATTATACAGATTTGTAAGAATACAGTAATTGTAGATGTGTGATTCATGTTTGGATCCAGTTTAGACTTAATGAGTCTGATTCTGATGCCGCTTTCTGTACGGCTAGCTGCAGCCTGCTTCCTTCCTTATGCTGATCGGAGTATCCACCCCTTGTCTGCTGGTGGAATGCTCTGCTGCTCCTCACTGTTTTTACGATGCAGTGGTCATCATTAGTACGAGCACTTGCTCCATCTCCATTCTGGGTGCATAAGATCCATCAGGAACAGACATCACACGCTATGAGTGGGAGGGGACGTCAGCAACACAAATCTACGAGATGGATCAGTTTCATGTTCAAACCAGTGCGCACACACTTGCAATTCGTCCGTATGCCTGTTCTGGCACATGCGCGGTCACTAATTTCTTTCTACAACTCATGCGCAGTGTGTAAATATCCTCATAATCGGGCCCAATATCTCACGTGAGAGATGGCAGGAATAATGTATCAAACTATCATGTGTAGGGCTGATGCAAGTGTCTCTAGAATCAGATCATCTCTCACCTTGGATGCCGCCAAAGCTCTCATCCATGCACTTATCATTTCCCACCTGGACTACTGAAACATTATCCTGTCTGGCCTTAGTCTCACCCTCCTCTCTCTACTTCAATCTATCCTTAATGCTGCTGTGCATCTATGCTCTGCGTTTGCCTCCCCCTTAAGCAAACAGCTTCACTGGCTCCTCATGATCCACAAAAATCAGTTTAATGTACTCACCCCATATATAAAGCCCGTAGTTGCTCCATTCCCCCCTACGTCTCCAACCTTATTACTGTTCACACTCAGAACCTCATTCAGAGCCGGTCGCACAGAGCGTGCGGTCGGTCTGAATGAGGGGAGGACCTCTTGAATTTTCAAGACGTCCTCCTTTGCGGTGGTAAGGCTGTGGGTTAACACCCACAGCCCTACGACCGCCTAAGGTGATGGTCGCGATGGTCAAGACCATCGTGACCATCGGGGCTTACGACGAGACCCTAGGGTAGGGTCTCACTTGTCGTAAGCCCCGGAGAGCTTCTGGCTCTGTCTGAGCCGGAAGCTCTCCACTGACATCACCATGGGAACGCCCCCGTTTGGGCTGCCACCCCCCCGGCCCACCTTCCAAACGGGGCGAGCTGTCAATCAACATCGACAGCTCGCACCCTTTGGATCGAGACCCGCTACGACCAGCGCTGTTGGTCGTAGCGGGTCTCACGCATGCGCACGACTGCGCCGGTGCCGTCGTGCGCATGCTCTGTGGGGGGCCATCGACCCGGTCCGAGCGCATCGGCGCTAACGACCGTGTCTGAATGACCCCCTCAATCCTGCCCCCTGCACTCATGCACTGATCCCCACCTCACCCCTGCACTGGTCACCATCTCTCACACCGCATACAAGATTTATCCCAATGCTGCCGATCAGCTTTGGAACTCACTCGCTCGTCTGTCTAGCAGTATCCGCACCTTCAAATAAGCTCTCAACATAACTCATTATGCAGCCCCTGTGACTTCCCACCTACTCTCTATCTGACACCCCTCCCTCTTAGGACACTCTTCCCTCATTCTCTCCTCCTAGCTCTACCCCGTGACCAGTGACCACTTGTTCCCCTGTCTCCCACCAGTGGCTCTGACCCTGTCTCTCTGACTATTTGTTGGGTGTAGGTTCCCTGAGTGCTAATTTACTTCCTACTCTTCTCCTCTCATGACCTATTACTAATTATTTTACTAGCTATAATGAATTGCTTTAACCTACACTTTACTTCATCCATACTTTTTTGGCTGTAGGGTGGTGTTTATTATATATGTATTATTTATTTCCTACACTATGTTGTCCTACAGTATCTACTTATGTATTCTTGTGTTGTCTAATATGTGCTCTGTGGTGTGAATAACTTTTTGGATATTATAAATAAAGATAATAATAATAATAATAATAATAATAATAATAATAATAATAGTAATAATAATAATAATAATAATAAATAGATAGACACTGTAGATAGATAGATAGATAGATAGATAGATAGATAGATAGATAGATAGATAGATAGATATGAGATAGATAGATATTAGAGAGATAGGAAATAGATAGATAGATAGATAGATAGATAGATAGATATTAGAGAGATATGAAATAGATAGATAGATAGATAGATAGATAGATAGATAGATAGATAGATAGATATGAGATAGATAGATAGATAGATACATAGAAAGATATGAGATAGATAGATAGATAGATAGATATGAGATAGATAGATAGATAGATAGATATGAGATAGATAGATATGAGATAGATAGATATGAGATAGATAGATAGATAGATAGATAGATAGATAGATAGATAGATAGATAGATAGATAGATAGATAGATATGAGATAGATAGATATGAGATAGATAGATAGATAGATAGATAGATATGAGATAGATTGATAGATAGATAGATAGATAGATAGATAGATAGATAGATAGATAGATAGATATGAGATAGAGAGATAGAAAAGATAGATAGAAGATAAATACATACATACATACATACTAGGGATGTGCAGGCTCGGATAGGTTCGAGTTTGCACGTGGAGTTCGGATTTTTCCCTCCAAAAAAACGGAACTCAGAACGAGGCAAAACGTCATCTTACATGGACGAACATCATCATTCCTGGACAAAAGACCAGGAATGATGATGTTCGTCCATGTAAGATGACGTTTTGCCTCGTTCTGAGTTCCGTTTTTTTGGAGGGAAAAATCCGAACTCCACGTGCAAACTCGAACCTATCCGAGCCTGCACATCCCTAATACATACATATACACATACATACATACACATATACAGTATACATTAGGAGTAGGACAAAGTAAAAATCTAAACATAGATTTTATAGTCCCCACCCTGATTATTTTGGGTTAGTGGGAAATAGGAAATGTTATATAAATGTAGACGGGGTGAATATCCGCCCCCCCCCCTCCCTTCTGTCCTGAGATTGCTATAAGGGGGGAGGTGGAATCATGTGTGTAGGAAACGTCTGTGTATCCTGATTATTGTGCACAAAGGATATCCATTCACACGCTGGCCCACAGGGGGTTTGATTTGTAGAGAATTATTCTGTAATGGAGGGATTAGAAATATCACTGCACAGCGGCTGATGCTATTACCGTGTATTGATTGGTAATCACTGATAATTAAAGACTCAAATACATTTACAGCAGTGACTTGAATTTGGTGGTGTAAATAATCTCATAATTTCTTCCTTTATTTTAGGCTTTTTACATTTCTGACATGTTTCGGCAGAAGAGCTCACAACCAGTTTCCGTTTCTCCCTGTGCCGACAACCCAGAGACATTCACCAACTGTTAAATGCCAAAAGGATGTGTCAAGGGAATAAAAGAGAGTAGGAAGAGACATCCCGTTGGAACTTAGAGGAAGAGACCGTTCCTAAGAAGTGTTATGCAAGAGTCTGTAATGTTTTGTGGGCTCTGTCAGTAAATGATGCCTTACAGTATGTGTCAGCAAGCAGGGGCCGTAGGGATTTAATGTTCCTATGGCAGCGAAGTGGAAGGACGTACGGTATGTTGTAATGATGTCGCCTCTGCGGACAAGTCCAGCTGCATGTCTGGCCAGGGACATTTCAAGGGGTCGAAAGAAGTTGAAGATTCTTTCCAAGTGAATAAACTGTAATAATATCACATATACTGGATGCAAAGCACATCTGTCGGATGACACTGTTATATAGACTTGTTCTCCAACACTTTCCAGCTGCTGGCCGGTTGAAAAAAAAAAAAAAACTCATGTACAGTAAACGTTACACACATTTTATATTGATAAAGCTTTATGTATTCTGTTTGAAAAGTTGTATATCATCAACACCTAATATAACTTCAAGTCAGTCCCTAAAGCCCTGTATACGTGTGCGATTGGGGAGGGGGGAGTCCGATATAGTTTTTTTTTGGGTCCTGCAGCTGCCTTTCTGCTCCTGCATATTTTCCTCTTCACGTCACAGATTTACAGTACAGGTGTTAACATGTCGAAAAGCAATTGGGGAATCTGATACGGCCTCACTTTACACACTGCGCTTCACAGTCACTGCCTCAGTAGTCTCCAACCTCTTTACTGTTTTCTTAAGGCTTAAATATTGTTTTCTACAAGTTATTCTGTACACAAAGGTTTGTCCCATGTTCATACATTGCCATTTGCCGATCGATCTGGGGCATTGATGTGTTCAAAGATTGTGATACTCAAGGACACAGGTAGACGGACTGTGACTCTCCGGCTAGTGTGGAACTATAAGTCCCAGCATGCCAATTCAAGGCTTATATTTCTACATGAATATTCATAACCCAGCCTGTGCATTCATTAATGGTATGGTGCTATTCACCCACAAGGTGTAGTAGACTAAGGGGTCTATTTACTAAGCAGTGTTAGGAGACATAGTGAAAAGTGATAAGGGGCCAGCCAATCAGCTCCCAACTGTCATTTTGCAAGCACAGCCTGTGAGATGGCAGTTAGGAGCTGATTGGCTGGCACCTTATCACATTTCACTCTGTCTCCTAACACTGCTTAGTAAATAGACCTCTCAGTCACGTGACTCCTCTCCTCCTTGGTCATGCCAGGACATTCTCACTGTGCATGTTACAGTATATCACAGTGTTTGGGGCGGTGTGGGAGAGAGAGTGAAAGACAAAGACCTGTGGATGCAATATGAGCCTTACTCACTGCCTCCTTCTGTTACACTGAGACTGTGCGGAATGCTGCAAATCCCCACAGCTGTCCCTCCAGCCTCCGATAGACAGCTGCAACTGGGCTGTGCGTATATTTATATACTTCTCTCCAGTTTCTGATGCTGCCCAACACACAAACCTTTGTGAACCAGGGGCCTGATTCTGAAAAGGACGGATTTGCAGAGCCGCACACAAGCTGCAAACGCAGGCGGAGGTATCAGACACCAGCTTGCTGCATTTGAAATCATGCACCGATGATTGCGAAGTTTGCCCCTTTGGTCAGGCTGCGTGAGCTGAAGCTTCCTGCAGCCTGACTGGGTGTTGGTCACTTAAGAGGCCAGGAATCTGCATCTACTGACAGAGGCCCTGATTCAGAGCCGGACGCTCTGACAGAGCGCTCGCTCTGAATCAGGGCCGTCCCTGCTCCTTTTTGGAGCGGCCTCCTGGCCGCTCACATAGCTGTGGGTGACCACCCACAGCTATAGCGGGCGTCCATGATGATGGTCGCGATGGTCAAGACCATCGCGACCATCTGGCTTGCGACGAGACCCTGTGGTAGGGTCTCGCTGCCGCAAGCCCAGGAGTGCTTTTGGCTCTATCAGAGCCAAAAGCACTCCCACTGACATCACTAGTGATGTCAGTGGGGCCGGCCTCCATCTGGGCTGCCACGCCCCCGGCACGCCCACCAAAGGGGGCGTGCTGTCAATCAACATGACAGCACGCCCCCTTTGGTGCGAGACCCTTAACGACGGCTTGGCCATCGTTATTCGAGTCTCGCGCATGCGCACAACGGAGCCGCATCCGTCGTGCGCATGCGCACTTGGGCACCATCGACCCGCTTGCGAGCGCTCAGTGCTCACAAGCGGGTCAGAATCAGGGCCTGAGACCCCGGCCTCGTCCTTCCTGGAAAACGGGGGCAACGTGCCTCTGTTTCTGGGAATGGTGACCAGGCACACACCCACTTCATCCTCCCCCTCAAACGCTGCAGCAGACTTAGACCCCTCAACCTCGGAGATATACATCAATCATCGGATTAATGTACATCTCTAAATCGGGCCCTGGAGACAAGGCCACCAACCAAAGCATGGCTCCCTCACAGTCGGGTCTGAGACGGATAAGCAGTCAGAATATCGCACATGTCCTACTCATGTTCACAGGATGAGCAAACAAAGGTCCCTAAAATATATTTATAATTATAATAATAATAATAATAATAATAATAAAAAGAAGAAGAAGAAGAATAGAGACTTCTGTATGTAGGCAGGAAAACAGAGAAGTGTTTTATGAATGAGTGATACGCTTTAGGGGTTTATGGATTAATAGTAGCGGCACTGCCTTGATTTTTAACAGTCAGAATCGCAACTGACATTTTTCAGTTTGAATGAAAATAGCTCCGCTATGCAGGCTTGCCTACCCTCCCAATTTGGTCGGGAGCCTCCCGAATATCAGGTGCCGCTCCCGACCCCTCGGAAAGGCAGGCAAGCCTCCCGGCTGCCGCCAGCCCCCCTGACTACTAATAGAAACCCCCGCAGTGGGGGGGGGGTCAGTGATGCAATTCGCACTGAATTGCGTCATCGTGGCCCCGCCCCCTGCTTCACAATGCCAGTTTTTCAACATTGTGAAGAGGGGACAGGGCCACGGTGACACGATCGCACGGCCCTACCCCTGGTCCCACCTTCAATGCGGCATCATTCCCCGGCCACACCCCCCACTCTGTGCAGACATTCAGCTTCCTCCCGGAAGGAGGGAGCTGAATGTCGGCAAGTATGCCGCTATGTACTAAAGTTAATTAGCAAAATCAGCCATACTGCTATCTGCTGTCCCTGCGAGGCTCATCCCTGGCATTTAGGAGAAGTATTTCACATGTGCACAGTGTCAGTTTCTGCCACCGGTCAGAGGAGAGCAGGATTGTAAAATCCCTCTCCTGCGATAATGACTACATAGACATAAATCAGTTTATGTAATCTAAGGATTACGCAAACATATGGGGAGAGTTTGGTACATAGGTTCAGACCCTAGTCCTCGTTAGTAATAAAGCGGACTATTTGCACAGATAGTTAGCCTGTTTAATGAGATTTCTGTGAAATTTTACGCATTAGGCTATTAATAAATTATGATGATACTTATACTGTAGTTTCTCTACATAATTTTCTGAAAGACTGCCTTGATAAATAGGCCCCTTAGGCTGGTTACATTATAACATAGATTATACTGCCCCCTGCAGGTCACTTAGTAACTGAGCAATGAAAAAAAAAACATTGAATTGCGGATAACCTGAGCCTGAAAACCCCCAATTTAGACCAGACTAAGAAGCCTATTTATCAGTTTTCACAAAATGTCCTTGCCAAACTGGTTGGGTTTCTCCGCCATCTAAAAGTCCAGATCCATTATGTGCAAGCAACAGGCATGGCTCTTATCTCCAGGACTGAAGAAGAACGACAGTCATAGCTACTAAAGCAGTGGATGCTTACATTCTGATGGGGTGAAATGTCACTGACTTTAGGGGTCCCCAGCCTCTAATCTTTACCATTCTACAATATAAGAGGGTTTGGGGGTCACTGCTTACAGTTACACTACATTCTGAACCTTCTCCCCGCTTATAATACTGTAAGTATTGAACATGTTACTCTTCTGGTTTGATATAAAATATTATCTGTCGCTTTTACCATCCCCCAATTTATTACTTACTTATTGCCAGAATTGTAACTAGACTTTTTGGTGCCCTGTGCCAGAGAGAGCATTGGCGTCCTCCCCCATCTTTTAAATAGGAACATAAGATAGTGCACCTGAAAAAAGAGCCATGGCCTCATGGGGCAGCCAGGAGATGCTGGGGATAAAAGAAGAGGAAGCTACAAGTGAGAATGATAATAAACAGGAAAATTGACAGGCCCAAACAGCGCCCCCTGCCCTGAGGTGCCTTGTGCCATGGGGCAAGCAGTCGGGAAGCCGGCGGACAAAATCCCGACCGCCGGCTTCCCGACTGTCTAATCCCGGCAAGTGTCTAATGACAGGCGTCAAAATCCCGACGCCTGTCATTAGACCTACGCTGGGAGCCCGACACCATGCAGACAGCCACGGGGGGGATGGTTAGGTTAGGGGCTCCTGGGGGGGACTTAGGGTTAGGCACCCCCCTGGGAGGCTTAGGGTTAGGCTAGGCTAGGGGAGGTTAGAGTTAGGCACCCCAGGGGGGAGGTTAGGGTTAGGCACCCTCCCGGGAGACTTAGGGTTAGACTGCGGGGAAGGAGGGTTAGGTTTAGGCACTTAGAGGGGGGTTAGGGTTAGGCACTTGGGGGGGAGGTTAGGGTTAGGCACCCTTAAGGGAGGGTTAGGGGCGGTGAATTAGGTTAGCGATACTTACCTAAAAGGACGATCGGGATTTTCACCTCTGCACTGGGTGCACTACCCTAGTTACGGCCCTGCTTATTTCCATTCCTGTGGGAGTCAGCCAGACATTGCCCCACTTACAGTTATCTAAGGTCACTTAGAACTCACTTGGATCCAGTGAAGAGGTGCTTATGTGCCATAACTGGACCTATGCATATTGTGTTTTTGTATGCCCTTTAATTCACATGAATCAGAAAAGGCTGACATGAGTATGAGAAAGAGGGAGTTACTGAGAAACAGGCTGATTCAGAGATGGACAGACATGCAAAGCCGCCATGTCTTTGTACGATGCAGCTGTGTGAAATTATGCAAAAGCCGCAGGAGGCCGTCTTAAGTAAAAAGACGACTGCTGCCGGCTTCTGTGATGCAATGGCTGCTTTGGAAGATGCAGCATCAGATCCACTGTGTGATCTTCATACATCTGGGTATCCCACAGGTTATTCAGGACGTCCGGTGAAATCAAGCTGCCGGGGGGTCCAAGGATGCAGCCACTGGCTTCAATATGCCCATTGTGGTCCCATCGGCGCCCCCAAACGCCATCAAGCGACATCGTAGACTCAGATCTGCACATGGTTAGTGCGGATCCTCCGCATGTACAGATCTTAAAACCTGGTAAGTGCGCATTAACGTCGCATTAACGTACATCTCTGTCAGCTCCAGTGTGTGTGGTGTTTATTGGTACTATGCACAGCAGCAACTAATATGGTTATGGCAATACGCAGGATTACACAGGATAATGTATTACGGATGTGAGATAGCAGTAGTAGGCGTCTCTGATATGTCTGTGAACGATGTTGATATATGGAATGAGCGATATATCAATTAGTGTGTACCTGGCATTAGAGTTACACAGGGGTTCCTATCAATTATCTCTACACCAGGCAAATAGGTAGTCGGAATACTGTAGACTAATTTATTAATCCGCTCTTTCAGTCAGGTAATTACAGTATCTGCTTATGCTACTGTAACTCTGCACCAGTTATTTAGTAAACATTTACATCTACGATTTCTACCAATTCCGTGGTATGCTGACATATGTGCATTAGTGTTTATTAAGGAGTTTTATTGCAGACCTTTCCTGTGTGAGTTGATTGGTGAAGGGGGAAGTCCAGGTGAAACGTATCATATGTGATCTCTTTATAATCCTTACAAATCCAGTGAGGGTGGGTTGTATATTGTGCAGGGTGTGCTTCCTCTACAGTAAATGTATGTTTGTTTTTAAGTAGAGATGTGCGCCGACCTTCGTGTTTTGGTTTTGGTTTCGGCTCTGGATCCCCCCTGGTTTTGGATCTGGATTGGTTTTGCCAAAACCTCACCTCCGTGTTTTGTTTTCGTGTTTTGGTTTTGGATCTGGATTTTTGCTTAAAAAATCCTAAAAACAGCTAAAATCACATGATTTGGGCCTGTTTTTGTTCCTACAGTATAATTTAGCCAAAAGGTTGCATCCAGCTAGCTGGCTGACTAAGCTAAGTGACAGTGGGCAGCACTAACATGTGGCAGTTCAGCTTCTAATTCCAACATGGATACAGTGTGTTATACAGTGTGGATTGGATACACCAATAGTGCACTTACTGTGACAGCAGTGTCAGGGTTGCTGACGGTGTCCTCAGTACATGGAATGGCAGTGCTGCGGTGCTGGCAGTGTCCTCAATGAAGGGTACCGGTGATGTCGACAGTGTGGGGGTGCCAACGGTGTCTTTAGTGCAGGTTTGCTGGCTGTGTCCGCAGTGCGGGGGTGCCAGCGGTGTCTTTAGTGCAGGTTTGCTGGCTATGTCGGTAGTGCGGGGGGTTGCTGGCGGTGTCCTCAGTACATGGAATGGCAGTGCTGTGGTGCTGCCAGTGTTCTCAGTGAAAGGTACTGGCGGTGTCGGCAGAGCGGGGGTGCCAGCAGTGTCCTCAGTGCAGGTTTGCTGATTGCGTCGGCAGTACAGGGGTGTACACAATGCAGGGTGCCGGCGGCGTCGGCAGAGCGGGGGTGCCAGTGGATTCCTCAGTGCATGTGTGCTGACAATGTTGGCAGTGCAGGGGTGCTGGTGGTGTCATCAGTGTGGGAGTGTGGGCAGTGTGGGGGTCACTGATGGTGTCCTCAGTGTCGTGCCGGCAGTGTCGGCAGCGGGGGGTGCCGGTGGTGTCAGGCGGCGGGGGATGGCAGGCACCATCTACTTCTTCAGTGTTCATTTTCAATGGGCTTAACGCTGATTGGCCAATCTGTGTTAAGCCCACTCAATACAAAATCTTGTGACCCGACAGCGGGGTCGCAAGGTTTTGCCTCGGGTGAGGCATCCGGGACAGGCAGCGAGATCCAAGCATCGCTCGGATCACCCCAGATCCCTGAAATTCAGGTGGGTTCGCATCTCTGAGATCCGAACCCGCTCATCTCTAGTTATAAGTGTTCTTTTGAGTTATAGTATAGCAGGAGAATACAGGAGGTAAACAGAAGGGTTTGTTTGTAGTGTATAATGCAAAGAAATAGCTCTGTGCATCTCCTATGTTCACCTATACAGAGATTTGTGTGAGCCTGCCTGACACATTAAGCTCACTTGTGCTTGGAGAAGTGGGCTGGTGGAAGAGGGGAGCGTTTAAATATATTCTGAGTAAAGGGCATGTTTCAACGATTGAGGCATACTTGCCTACCCTCCCGATTTGGCCGGGATCCTCCCGAAAATCAGCTGCCGCACCTGGCCTCCCAGGAAGGCAGGCAATCCTCCCTGCTGCCGCCCACGCCTCCTATCCCCCCCCCCCCGCAACTACCTTTGAAACCCCCACAACGGGGGGGGACGGTGATGCTGAATTGTATCATTTTGGCCCCGCCCCCTGCTTCACAATGCCCGTATTATCGGCATTGTGTAGCGGGGGCGGGGCCAAAATGACGCGATCGTGTGGCCCCCGCCCACCCACAAATACTCATAGTCTGACCGGCCCCGCCTCCTTGTGTTGGCCACTCCCCCCTGTCATGTCGATCTGGCTGCTCCCTCACGGAAGGGGCAGCCAGAAATTTGACAAGCCTGGATTGAGGACATAGTGAAGCATTTTATTATTAACTTTTATTTATATGGTGCCACTATGTTTCTATAGCCCCATACATGATAGAACATACAACAAAATGACACTGCTGCAGTCAATCACACATTTGCAAAGTAAACATGTTTACATAATTACAATCCTGCAAAACAGGGCCTGGACTGGCCATCTGGCACTTCTGGCAAATGCCAGAAGGACCAACAGCCTGATGAGCCTTTCTCTTTGAATGCCTGGCCAACAAGCTCTGCCTCCTGGCGCTCTGATTGGCCGACAGGCAGAGAGACATGGGCAAGGCACGAGGCCACTCGCCCATGACTCGTGACATGCCCCCGTGACCCATGACCACGTCCCATTTCCCCACAAGTGCGCACATATAATGCTGGGGCTGATTATGGGCAGCAGTCCGTCACTGCTACATAGAGTGGTCATGTTAACAGGCAGAGGCCCATATTCAATTGCAGGCGAAAAGTCCCGGACTTTTCACCTGCCGGACTTTCCTCCTACATCGCGTGTTTTTAGCGAAAACACTTTTCGTGCACACGGACGCTTTTTGCCCTATTCAATTCCAAAGGACGCGAAAACGGGACCCGGCGAAACTCAAACAGGCAAAAAGTGCTGTCAGATTTGGGGAAATCAGCCTGACACCCCACAAAAGATGCACTGACATGGGGGATCACTATGGATCCTCCCGAATAACCCTGTTGAAGGTATTTGGGGTACTTAAATGATGTCAATAGCTGCTATTTAGCGTCTTTGCATAAGTGGTGAAGAATAGCATTTTGCAACTTTTTTGGGCCAAAATAAGTATTTCCATCAAATTTGGGGTACTTGAGAATGGGTGCAAGCATATGTAAAAATCGCTAAAGTGAAGCATTAAAAGCGCCAAAAATGCACCTTCAGTAAGCACCTCAATAAAAACAAAACCTCACCCATACATGCAGACCCCCCCAAAGGCTATTTCGCTAGTTTTTGAATTTGTACCCCACTTTTTGAACTTTTTCACCCACATTTGCTAAGTGCTTTTTTGGGGTGTCCTTTGTGTTTTTTTCAGCATTTTTTGATGCAGTTAGCGTCAGGAGGGGTGTCCAAAGGGTGCAGGGTGGTTGCCGCAAGTTTTCACCCCACAACCCCATTTCTGCACTTTTTTACGCCGGGTATTCCTTGGCGAATCTTTTCCGCTGGTTACAAGGTGCAAACTTTTCGCACCGGCGAAAAGTCGGACAAATTGATTTGCGCTTGGCTGAAGCTCACAGTGCCCCCCTCCAGAGCATACAGCACCGAATAGGGTTTTTTATTTTATCTATGGGGGCATTACCATGCCTCCCACGATTAGGCCATGCCTTCCCGGTAGTAATGGGGCCCGTGTCGGCTCTCTGCTGCCATGCCTATACATGCATGCCTCGGTGTGCCGAAGGCCGCGTGCGTTCAATCACCCAAGGCATGCGTATATCAGAGCGTGACCACACACCCAAGAGAGTTATATCTATCTTATAAAAGTTATATCTATCTTATATTTCTGCCAAAATAGTTCTACATGCAGAATGATGTAGGGTGAAACAGATACAAAATAGGAAGAGTAAATGGTTCAGAATAGGCTGATTAATTTGAATTATTTTTAGTGAATAAACATTTAACTGGATGACAATGTAAGTGAATAAAACAATGAAACAGTAACGCAGGCTTGCCTACCCTCCCGATTTGGCCGGGAGCCTCCCGAATATCGGGTGCCGCTCCCGCCCCCCCGGGAAAGGCAGGCACGCCTCCAGGCTGCCGCCTGCCCCCCCTGGACTACTAATAGAAGGGGGGGAAGACGCGATTTGCCCTGAATCACGTCATCGTGGCCCGCCCCCTGCTTCACAATGCCTTTCATTTCGGCACGATTAATGCAATCCTGCGGTGACGCCCTGGCCCCGCCCCCAACACGGAGTCATTGCCCAGCCACGACCCCCCCTTCCGGAAGGAGGGAGCATTGATCACTTAACTGACAAATTATTTTTCAAAAACCGCTCCGAATTTGTCGGGTTTTATTTATGATTGAATTAGGTCAAGAACATCTAGTTAATTCTTATTCAATACAATTTTATTAAAGAAAATCTTTTTTTTCTTTTTTTTTTTTTCTTTTTTGATACATACTATACCATAAAAATAGCAATTTTTTTAAAATTCATGAGCTTGAACTTTAAACACTTTTGAACTATTTAAGACTTATATAAAACTCATTTAACAGTAATTTTCAGTGTAATGGAACATTTAGAAATTTTTTTCAGTATTAAAAACCTTGAAACAAGGCACAGCACAAAGTCCAACGTCACCCTCTCTGCAGTAGAACCGCGTCGCTTTGCGTATTTTTTTGCCACTTTCATCTCTCTTAAAGCAGCAAACAGCACATTTTCTGTTAGCCGTAAGGGGTTTGGGCTATTTGGTGGCCGGCCGCGTTTTGCTGTGCAGGGCTCTGCTGTGTGGTGATTCTCTATTAGCAACTCCGCCAGCTCCAGCCTAAATTGTAGGTGGGTTTTACCACCTTCAATTTTTTTATACAGGATATAAACATCCCAAATTGCTTGGTCTAATAGGTGGGTAAATATTTTGATAGAAAATTTCTTACCCCTTTTACGGCTTATGGGATAATTGGTAATGTGCTGGTCTGCACGGTCTACCCCACCCATTGTCAAATTGTAATCAATAACAGCCCATGGTTTGATTTTGGTTGTGTGGGATTTTTCCATTTCTACAAGTTCTATATTGTGGACTGTAGATAGGATACAAGCATCTTTTTTATCTCTCCACCTCATCACACACACTTTTCCCCATTGAAAGCCTATAATATCTCCCTTTTGGAGTTTTTTTTTCTTAAGTCCTTCAGGGACATATTTTCGCGTCATCCTCAGGGTCCCATAGGTATCAGTCCAATGGGCCAGCAATATATCGGCCAGTAGAGGTGATGTATAAAAATTGTCTGTTGTGACGCAATATCCCTTATTAAGGGTTTCAGTAGACTCATTACTATTTGCGCAGATAATGGTAAATCTTTGTATCCTGTGTTCACAATTGTCCCTTTGCCTGTATATATATTACTGGACCAAATGTATCCTGATTTTGCTTCACACAGCATGTACATTTTTATTCCAAATCTGGATCTTTTACTTGGAATATATTGCTCCACCCCAGTCTGCCTTTGTACAGCAGAAGAGACTTTCGTCAATGGAGATGTCCCGTTCTGGGGTCAGTAGTTCAGAGAACCTTTTGGACAGGTAGGAGTAAACAGGCCATATTTTCTGGAATTTGGGGTTGGGATGGGCTTCTTCTTCTTCAGCCTGGTTATCTACAAAATGTAAGAATTTTTTCAGTAAGATAAACCGTCTGTGGGACATTATTGATGCAAAAAATAATGTCGCCAGGGCATTCCTCTTAGACCAGTACCACTCCAGCAGAGGTCTTTGTATCAAGCCTTGCAGCACTAGCAGAGAGAGGAATACCAGTAATTCTGCAGCTGTTGTTGGGACCCAATCATTGCTCGTTGAAACCTGGCGTGGTGTTGCACCGTATATGGACTGTTCAGCGTGCCGATTTGTTTCCGCAGTAATCAATTCAACCAAGTGGAGGTCAAAAAACAATTTGAAATATCCCAGAATTCCACTTTCTGTTGTCACTTGGGATTCACCCATGAAGGGAAATCGTGGTGGCGCTGGACCACAGTTTTGCGCGTCTAGAGCGCAAAATTGGCGCACCTCCTCTTGATCTTGCTCTTCATGAGTGGCATCCAAAAGTAGTTCTTCTTCATCACTGGAAAACATGTCATTTCCAGAATCAGAATCTGTATCACTGGTGGACATCACTGCGCTCTTAGTGTAGATGATAAATGGATAATGGTTTTCACCTTACTTTGATGATCACAGTTATTATAACTTTTTTAGAATTGTGTCAGTCACTGTAATATCTAACAATTGTATCCTTATCTCAATCACTGATGTCTGTCTCTCTCTCTCTCCTCAGCTACACTGTCACAGGACTCACAGTCATGTAACAGTATAAGTCACCAGTATCATGAGGTGGATAATCCTCATAGGTTTGTCCACCCCTGTTGCTGGGAAAAGATGGAGAGGTAGGAGTGGACAATCCTTAGGATTGCCCACCCCTGTTGCTGGGAAGAGAAGAAAGAGGAGGAGTGTGTGTAGGTATGAGTTGGGCACACTTCAGGGGCCATAATATGATCTGTGTGAGTCAGGGATGAGCAGCACACTTCAAGAGCACCATCTATTCTGTAAGTAGGGGAGAAGGAATGGATCATGGATAAAGTGTGAGTTCCTAATCACGGTAACCTGCCAATGGTTACACAGGGGGCAGAGTTTCCATTCACTGAATTTCCCCGGCATCTACGAGGAGCAGCGCCGGGGTTACACAGGAGCACAGGCTCCATTCAGTCTTATAACCTGGCGTCTGCGTGGAGCAGCGCCCAGTCTAACCAGTGGGGATCAGCGGCTATATTCATTACCACAGGAGCACAGGCTCCTTTCATAGTAACAGCCCGGCATCTGCAAGGAGCAGTGCTGGGTCTTATCTGTGGAGAGGGGGTGAGGGCTGGTGGGGAGCAGGCAGTGGCTGCCTGTTCCCTTCCCCGGCAGCGCAGCTGTTACAGGAGCACAGGCTCTTTTGAATGTAACTTCTCGGCGTCTGCAAGGAGCAGCGCCAGGCTGATCAGTGGACAGGGGGGGGGGGGTGAGTGGCTGGGGGGGAGCAGGTGGATTCAGTCTGTTCCCTTCCTCTGCAGCACGGGGGTTACACTGGAGCATTGGCTCCATTTAGTCCAATGACCCAACATCTGCATGGAGCTTCGCTGGGTCTAACAAGGGGAGCTGTCAGTGTTTCATTACTCCAGCATCTGCGAGCAGCAGCGCTGGGGTTACAGAGGAGCCACAGGCTCTTTTCTATTGTAGCAGTCTGGCATCTGCAAGAAGCAGTGCCGGGCTGATCAGTGGACAGGGGGGGGTGAGTGGCTGGGGGGGCAGGGCCATCTCTTCCATTGGGCTTGTTGGGCAGTTGCCCAAGGGCCCGAAGCTTGTAGGGGCCCGCCAAACTACCCCCCTGCAGCCGCGGCCAGATGATAAATTTGTGATATTTTTATAAGCCAGCTGCTGGTGCACTGTATTCTGATCCAACCTCCCCCACCCATCCCCCTCCTCGGTGACGAATACTCACCTCAGTCCCAGTTTCACTTCATCCGCCAGCTTCAGACCAGTCAGACAGAGTCTCTCTGCATGTATGGGAGGTCTGATGGGCATTCAGGAGGGTTTAATTTTATTGACCATTTACATTTTTTTCCCGTGAATGGGTGGGTAGGGGCCCCAGTGCATTGCTTTGCCCAGGGCCCACACTGCTAAGACAACCCTGTGGGGGGGGCAGGCGGAGGCTGTCTGTTCCCTTCCCCAGCAGCACTGGGGTTACACAGGAGCCGCAGGCTCATTTCTATTGTAGCAGCCCGGCGTCTGCAAGAAGCAGCGCCGGGTCTGATATGTGAAGGGGGTGAGTAAATAAATAAAAATGTTTATAGCAGTGAGTGTTTGCTTAAAGAGTAATGTAAAGGCATATTTGCTTGAAAAATTAATAAATAAACCAACAGGGAATATTTTTATATTAAGTTAGGTTTTGAATTTACAGGAGACGCTCCTACAGACTAGGAGTATCCTATACAAATTGTATGGAACGTTGTTTTGAAACTAGCTCTATATTCATTAATACTATAATTTCTTAATGTCTAGTAGTTAACCGTTTAAAATGTATATATATATTCATATAGATAGAAAACAAATATATAAACCCACAAACCACTTTCAGCAAAATACAGGAAATTCATGATACATAAATACCCATAGAATACACATTTAGAAGTATATCACACTTCTTTATTTCCTCCAATCTTTTGAGCTATATCTTTACAGGCTGCATTTTTCACGAGATTGCTTCCTAAAAGATAATCCTCCTTGACATATCAGATTAGTTTTAAAAAAAAAAGTTTAATAGAGACTATCAAACAAATAGAATCAAAAATTGGTCTAGGTTTGGTCCCTGCACTAGAGACATGAGCCACCCTAGGAAGCATAATTCTAGAGGATTAAATAACATCTAATACAGAAGACACCCACATTTTACTGTGGGTAAATCACCCAGAAAAGAACACAAAAGAACAAATAATTGATTTGCTGCTCTTAACAGACTAGAATCCGGTAGTGATAGTGATTTTTTATCCCCTACCACCACACCCTATATAAGAGGTATAAACAGAAGATATGGCCACAGGGAAAATATAGAAACAGCATCACCACAGAAACGAAGGAATGCAGAAGGAGGGGAAAATGGGGAGGGAGAAAGAGACCAAAAAAGAAGGTTTATCAGGTAATAGAACCTACTAAACAAGGAATTTTTAATTTATCCTCCCATCCCCTTTCCGAACTAGAAATTAACTTACTAAGCAAAGGCCTCTCATTTGCACCCACACAAAAGCCCAACAAGTTCCAAATGTTTTTGGATTTAAATAAATTTGTTAGGAAATTAACATTGAAGAGACATTTTGCTAAAAATGGTAATGCCATTATGACTAATTATGCTACAACGTCAAAATCTTCATTAAAAAACACTTCCAAATTCTATTCAAGCGACTGGTAATGTTCAGAGTAACCTCACTTAATCTGAAAAACACACTCCCAAAATTCTTAAAGAAGATGATAACTTAGTCTTCAAACCAGCAAACAAAGGAGGAGGTTTAGTGATACAAGATAGAGATGACTATGTAAAATAAGCTATTAGGCTACTCAGTGACCATAACTCCTATAAGCCACAACCTAAGGATCCTACAGAGATATTTGTTGAAGATCTTAGAAAACTTCTACTTAAAGGTCTTCAGTTGGAACTACTTACCAAAGACGAATATCAATATCTGTTAAACAATAATCCTGTCACTCCGATATTTTACCATCTTTCCAAAATACATAAACAGCTAAAAGACCCCACAGGTAGACCCATTATAGCGGGTATAGACTCTCTGACTGCCCATTGTTATGAATATGTAGACATCTTCCTAAAGGATAAAGTACAACAACTTCCATCTTATTTAAAGGATACATCCAGTGTGCTGAAACTTGTAAGAAGTATTCAGTGGAAAAAATCCTTTCTGTGGGCGACCATTGATGTCACTTCTTTATACACTTCAATAGAACACAAGAAATGTTTATCAGCATGTCGAGAAATACTAGAAAAAGACCCAGAACTAACAACACCACATGTGAATTTTATTTGTGATCTTATTCAATTTATATTAATTCACAATTATTTTACATTTTTAGATAAATTGTATTTACAAACATGTGGAACAGCCATGGGCACAATATTTGCACCTAGCTATGCAAATATACTTATGGGCAAGTGGGAAGAAACATGTATATATAACAATAACCTTTTAAGAGTAATATTTATTTTTATAAACTATATATCGATTACATTTTATTGATCTGGGATGGGACTGTGGAAGATTTTATCAAATTTATGGAATTTATCAAATTTAATGATTTTAATTTGAAATTCACTTCCAATGTGAATAGTCACCACATAGAATTTCTGGACTTGGTCTTATCTAATGATGGTGACATAGTGTCAACTAAGAATTACATTAAACCTGTCGACACTAGCAGCTATCTACGTTATAAAAGCGGACATGTAAGAAGCTGGAAAAACAATATCCCATTCTCACAGTTCTATAGAATCAATCATAACAGCAGCACAGATCCACTTTGTAAAGAACAAATAGGACTATATGCGGACAGGTTTAGAGACCATGAATATCCTGAAAATATCATCAGTGAAGCTATTACTAGATGTGAACACCTAAAAAGAGAAGAGATATTGGAGCACATTAATCATAAGCGACAGAGAGATGTGCAGGATGGCCAAATGGCCTTCATTACACAATATAACTGTGATGAGAAAAGGATTTGGAATACGATTAAGAAGCATTGGAATATATTGAAAATGGATCTGTTACTAGATGAAATATTACCAGATCAACCGAAAATTACCTTTAAAAAGTCTAGAAATCTTAAAGAAATTCTTGCACCAAGTCTACTACCAGAAAAACAACCAGTCAAAACCTTAATAAAATGTGTGGGTTCCTTTAAATGTGGCCATTGTATTGTTTGTAAATACCTTCACCTCAACAGGAAATCTTTCTTTAACTATAATAATTCTAAAGAATATCATATGAAACAATTTGTAAACTGCAATACCACTTCCATAATCTATGTCATAGAATGTCCCTGCGGACTTAAATATGTAGGGAAAACCAAATGACCACTAAAACTCTGAATACAGGAACACATTAGATACATCAAGAATAAGCTAACTACTCACTCAGTTTCAAGACATTTCTTAACAAATCATAATTCCGTAACAGACATCATGACTTTTAGAGTTATCAAACATGTCACCCAGGTCCCCGGGGAGGTGATCTAGCTAGAAAACTGTCTCAAAGGGAAATGTACTGGATATACGAGCTTAACACACTGTCTCCACATGGTCTGAATGAGAGCTACGAAATTGCTCCATTTTTATAAAGAGTCAGAGTTTCTATCAGAGACAAGATGCACCATTAAGATACCTACTGCCATAACACACTGAAAGTGCCCAATCTCGTCCGATCTTGGAAGCTATACAGTGTTGGGCCTGGTTAGTACTGGGATAGAAGACCACCCAAGAATACCAGGAGCAGTAGATATACCTAAGACTAATCTGATATGTAAAGGAGGAGACCTGATTATCTTTTAGGAAGCAATCTTGTGAAAAATGCAGCCTGTAAAGCTATAGCTCAAAAGATTGGAGGAAATAAAGAAGTGTGATATACTTCTACATGTGTATTCTATGGGTATTTATGTATCATGAATTTCCTGTATTTTGCTGAATGTGGTTTGTGGGTTTATATATTTGTTTTCTATCTCTATGAATATATTTACATTTTAAACGGTTAACTACTAGATATTAAGAAATTATAGTATTAATGAATATAGAGCTAGTTTCAAAACAACGTTCCATACAATTTGTATAGAATACTCCTAGTCTGTAGGGGCATCTCCTGTAAACAAATATACCTTTACATTACTCTTGAAGCAAACACTCACTGCTATAAACATTTTTATTTATTTCTTGTTCTGTGACTAATTTCTTTTCTTTTATTTCATTTTTTATTTATTCATTATGGACCAATAAACTTCCTATGGGACTAAGTTAATAGAATCCAAAAACTGTGAACCTGAACAAATATTTTGAGCATATACAGATGAACTACTGTATTTTCTATCAAGAGCCGGCATTCTCCGCAGCACGCGTCCTTGGTAACCCTCTCTATGGAGATACATTATCAACCAGGAAACTAATGTTCAGAGCCTGCAGTTCACGTGCGCTTCAACATGTATGTGACTTCCAGCATAAGAAAGCCGAAGATGACTTCACTTCCGGGAATGCGTTCCATGAGTGTGTCACAGCGGGACCTGTGTCTGGACTAATAACTAACAATGCCAGTAAGAACCGGAAGAGGTCTGCATTATAAACACCTGGCCACATTTGCTGAGACACCCTATTGGACTACATGTAAACGGAACCTTCGGATGACCACTTCCGGTTGCGGGTCATGCGGCTCTCAATTATTCAATCAAGTATGCTGTACACCTATATAAATATGGGCTATGTTAGAGTCTTGTCTCATACCTCCTGCTCCCCTTTTAGAAGTCTGTAAAAGACGACACGCGTTGGGACCACCTCCACCCACCAGAATATGGATTAAGAACGGACTGCTTTATTAAGTGTCTGCGCTAGCACTTTATTTGACTTTTTTACTCAGCTAAGTCTTATGAATTTTTGGTCTCCCACAGAGAATTCTGTAGGGGGGGCCATGGTGTTTAAGGAGCTACACCTCAGAAGCTATTGGAGGTACGGAGTTGAAATTTGGCATGGGTGGGTAGAACTGTCGCTCGGTGCTGCGTGCCAAATTTTGGGGCATAAACATAAATAAATAGGATTTGGGAGTAATCTAAAGCTCCAACCATCACCTTTTTCTAACACTCTCAATTAGGACCACTTTTCTGCTGTTCCCTATGGTTTTTTTGGGGGAAGGCATAACTCAGTGTAGAGGTGAGGGGTTTGTTTTAATAGGTAGATATTGTGCCAGGGTACGTGCTTTTAGGGTTCAGGTAAATTAGAAAGTAACAGTTTTTAAACTATTACCTCAAGAATGCGCCATTGAATAGATAGGACTTTTCAACTTGTTGCGCAGCCGCAGTAGGAGCCTCTGGCAGGTGTATTCACTGTGGCTTCACTTGGGTGTACAAAGATGGTTGTTGTTTGCGGGCTTTAGCGATAGTGGGCTCGGGGGAAGGAAGCTGGTGTTAGCTGCAGCAGGACCCGGGGGAAAGGTGCAGGGGGGTTAGTGGGCATTAGTTGTGGCCAGGACCCCAGACAGTAGTGGGCCTTAGAGGTGGCAGTGCGGGCAGCAGTGCGAGCAGTGGTGAGGCAGGCGTTAGGATCCAGGGGAGGTAGCAGTACACAGATGCAGGCTCGGATCTGGAAGATCCATGATACCTGCTTCTGCGTTAAAAAAAAATAAAATGACGTGGCCACGCCCCCCAAATAACAACCAGCACCGAGCTTTGGAGACCCAGTACTGGTTGTGCTAAATACAGGGGACAAATGGCATAGGGGTACCCTGTAATAAGCTCAACCAAAACCAGGCTTTTCAGAACCAGTCCTGGTTGCCAAAATATGGGGGACTAATGATGTAGGGGTCCCCCGTATTCAGCGCAAACAGCAGTGAGCTCTGAGACAGTCCTGGTTCTGGAAATACAGGGGAAAAAAATGCGTAGGGTCCCCCTGTATTTACTAGAACCAGCACCGGACTCTTTCTAGCGGGGGTTGATGCCACAGCCAGGGGAGCCTTTTCACCAGGCACCTTAGCAGCAGCATCACCCCTGACCCATAGTCAGCCCAGGCCAGGGATCCCTGGGGAGCTGGGTAACCCCCAATAAAGTGGTCCCCCTCTCCAGGGCGGCCCAGGCTGATAGCCTGGGGCTATCTCCGGCACCCCTGGAGCAGTGAGTTCCATGTTGGTTGTGTAAAGTGTGGTGCAAGTAAAGAGATAAAAAAATTGGCTTTTGCTGTGGAGGAGCATTCGTCATCTTCAGATGGCGAATGCTCATGCTCCGGGCTCGCAACCCGCTTCTTCCCTATGGATCCCTGTCTGGCTCCTTCCGCTGGACATCGGGGCTCTTGTGCGCATGCGTGACCTGTAGGTGGCGCATGCTCTGTCCAGTCAAAAAAAGGAAAGGAGCAGTGAAGCCGATTGCAGGGACAGCTGATTTCGCATCAGCTGTCACTGCGCCGGAGCAATGATTAATTGCTCCGGCAGCCCTGGTGAGTTAAAATGTTAATTATTGGAGTTGGACCCCAGTAATTAACATCATTAATAGGCTCCTAAGTCTCTCAGCATCTGTGTGCCTCTCTCCAGTGAATAGACACAAAGTGCATGTGCGTGCCATCTATATACAGCTTGCTCTGACAAGCAGAGCAGCGAGTGAGATGGGGCCTCATCCCAATTCCCCACCGAGGAGGGAGCTTTGTCTCACAAGACAAGGATTAGGGCCAGCGCTAGGTTTCTCAGCACCCAGCGCTGTCCTGTGATGCAACGTTGCCCCATCCATCCCCCTGAATGTATACCAATAACGCCAGCAGGTGGGTGGAGGGAGGGTTTAACCGGAGCCGGCAAGGTTGTTGTTCCTAGTATGCCTCCCCCACATGCTGGTACTTGGAGAACCACAAGTATCAGCATGCAGGATATTACAGGCCTGCTGGTACCTGTAGTTCCACAGCAAAAGCAATATTGAAAAACAAAAGAACACACACACCGTAGAAAAGTTAAATTTTATTAAAACATACATGCACACACTATCTCACATACTCACCTATGTATCCCTGTAGCCAATCTGTCCTCTTCTCCAGTAGATAATCCTATGGATTACCTGTAATAAAAAATCCATACTCACCTTCTCCTATGCGTGGATCTGTCCTCTTCAGACAAACCAGGGTCTTGGCAAAAAAAACCAAAACGGAAATACGTGGACCCTTGTAAATTAGTAGTGTTCTTAGAGTACACTACTACCCGATTGACAGATTTTCAGTTCAGGTCAGAGTTTCAGTTCAGTTCAGCATCAGCGACATTTTTGAAATTCAAAGATGGCCGGCGCAAGCCAATCACGGCTTGCGATGTCATTGCTCCGCCCCCTCGACTGGCTTATTTACAGCCAGCGTGAGGCACCATCCACTCAGTCCATCAGCCCGGGAGCTGGAGAGAAGACCAGCTGAAGCGAGAAGATGCCGGGAAGTCCTCGACGGGCGGTGACCATGCAAAAGAGCTTAAAGGCCGCCGCCCCCCAGGTGAAGATGCCGTAGAAGTCCTGGGGGAAGCAGCAGCCATGTAAAAGAGCTTAAAGGCTGCCGCCCCCCCCCAAGTGAAGGTGTGGCAAAATAAAATACTTGTGTCTTTTTTTAATTTTAATATTTCTTTTGCAAAGGTACTATAGGTACCAGCAGGCCCTTAATGCCCCGCCTGCTAGTACTTGTGGTTATCCAAGTGCCAGTATGCGGGGGTCCCTGCTGGGACCTGTAGTACTACTGCAAAAGACAATATTTATAATTTCATATACAATGCACTACACAATGCAATCAACCCATCACCCACTGCCCAGGGGTGCTGGGGATAGCTCCAGGGATCCCAGGCCTGAGCTGACTAATGGTCAGGGGTGATGATTCAGCTGGGGGCTCGGGGAAAGGGCTCCCCTCGCTGTGGAATCACCCCCCCCACTAGAAAGAGTCCGGTGCTGGTTCTTGTAAATACAGGGGAACTCTATGGATTTTTCCCCTTGTACTTCCAGAACCAGGGCTGGCTCAGAGCCCAGTGCTGGTTGTGCTAAATATGGGGGACCCCTACATCATTTATCCCCATATTTTGGCAACTAGGGCTGGTTCTGACTAGCTCGGTGTTGGTTGTACTTAAGTACAGGGGACCCCTATGTCATTTTTCCCCTGTATTTAAACACAACCAGTACTGGCTGTTAAAAGCTTAGTGCTGGATGTGTTTTGGGGAGAGGGGTCACCTTTTTTATTTTACACATTAAATTTTTACATAGATGCATAGATGGATCCATCCAATTTTTGCATAGATGCATAGATGGATCTATAGATGCATAGATGGATCTTACTGCTGCATTCGTGCATCTGTGACTTATTGATTTTATTTTCTCAGGTGCATGCGCACTACCATTGAGCCATCTGTAGAACGCTGATGTCTCCTTTGCACTGCACTGCTGCCACTGCTCTGCACCACCGCTGCTGCTGCTACCACACACGCCTACAGCCGTCTCACACTCTGCCCCTCCCAAACCACCTCCTATGCGCTGTCCCCTCTTCCACCTGCGCTAGTGTACCATTTTGTTGCCCTTCTTCCCTGCAGGTGGCCCGGTTTGCTTATCCAAACCCTGATAGTTAATACATTTTAAAAAAGCTATGAAATTATATTGACAAAAACCTTATGGTTTCACAGATTGCATGTGTGTATTCCAATGTGCACACAATTCTGTGAATTAGCAGCTCCACCAATTTGTGAGTGACAGCAATCTCACTCTGTGAGAGTGCTGAATCTGCAGTTAACCACATGGTGTCATGGCATAGCATATCTGTATAACAAGAACACAAGGAACACGTCCATTAAGGCATCAGCTTTATTGGAGTTTGAGTGGCAGAAATTTTCAGATCATGTCTAAGCAGCCTTAATGGGACATGTGAAACTGTAAGGTTGTTTGTCTATGTTTGTCTATGGAATATATAATTATACTGTATATATGCTACTGATATAACCTAGATTCCCGGTTTTCTCAAAGAACATGTCCATTTATCGTAATGCGCAGGTGCAGTGGTACACCTTGCACATTTGCCGTGTGGACTGCTTATCACAATCAAAAAAATAGAAGGACCGCAGGAGATATCTGTGAGAAGACAATTCTCTGAGGATTTCCCCCAAAAATATGCTTATTACATATGCCCACCAAGTGTGATAATTACCTTAAAATGAAATTTCAATATAATAATTTCTGACCTTTCTTTCATAGCTGGAAAGTAAAATTCTTTAATGTTTGATCAAATAATTAAGATCCTTCTTCAAATTGCTGAGATTATATACATGTGTAAAGGGCGACTAGCCTGCATCAGCAATACGGTCTATGTATCGGAATCACATACCGTAGGCATTGAGTTAAGAGTGGTTTTCACCAGTATTGCACATAGATAATTTCAGGTCAACGTAATAACATAAGCCTCATTCACAGTTGATGGTAATATTATTTGTTGTTAGAGTGTTGTATTATCTATATATATGTATGTGAGGAGGGGCCCACAAATTTTATTTAATTCCAGACCCAGACTAGAAGGGTTGGGAACTACTGTCTGAAGGAAAAAAAAAAGTTCCTGATCTCTTGTACATAATAGGAGGAAGTGATCACTCCCAACCACGTCCTCCGGGATTTGCTGTTTACCTCAATAATTAGTTTTGCTTTGTGATGTATGGCAATGTTATGACACATGTAGGATAAACCATTCCTAATGCAGCAATAATTATCCATCAAATTTCATACAATATGTTTTAGTTATTGCATGTGTGATACTTGCTCATTTGGGAGACACAGTTTGCAACGGTCTGTTGATTAATGTGGGATGGGTACGGGATGCCGACGCTGGCCTCCCGACAGGGTTAGGATACTGACACCTACCCCTAACCCTCCCTCCCCACACCCTAAACCTAACCTACCCCCTAGTGCCTAAACCTAACCCTCCCCCAGTGCCTAACCCTGACCCTCACTCCCTAGTACATAACCCGTCCCCTAGTACCTAACCATCCCTCCCCACACCCTAAACCTAACCTACCCCCTAGTGCCTAAACCTACCCCTCCCCCAGTGCCTAACCCTAACCCTCACTCCCTAGTACATAACCCGTCCCCTAGTACCTAACCCTCCCTCCCCACACCCTAAACCTAACCTACCCTCTAGTGCCTAAACCTAACCCTCCCCCAGTGCCTAAATCTAACCCCCCCAGTGCCTAACCCTAACCCTCACTCCCTAGTATATAACCCGTCCCCTAGTACCTAACCCTCCCTTCCCACACCCAAAACCTAACCTACCCACTAGTGCCTAAACCTAATCCTCCCCCAGTGCCTAACCATAACCCTCACCCCCTGGTGCCTAACCCTAAACCTTCCCCTAGTACCTAACCCTCCCCCAGTGACTAACCATAACCCTCACCCCCTAGTGCCTAACTCTTCCCCTAGTACCTAACCATAACTCTAACCCACTAGTGCCTAACCCTAAACCTTCTCCTAGTACCTAACCCTTCCGAAATGCCTAACCATAACCCTCACCCCCTAGTACCTAACCCTCCCTTTAACCCCACAATTTGCCATCGGAATGCCGGCGGTCAGAATGCCAGCGCAGAGATTCTGACTGGTTGTGGGATTCTGGCGCTGGCTTTCTGAGCGCCGGTATTCTGCACGCCGGTCTTTCAACTGCATCCCGTTGTCACAAGGATTCAGTCTGTAATGTATGACTGTCAGGATGTTCTCTGTATTTTATTGTGGTCCCTAGAATGCAATATGTTTTGTATGGTTGTCAGTAAGATGTAGTCTATGTTATATGGTAGCAACTGGGATGTTCTAAGGTGATCCCCAGTGTGCTCTCTGTATTGTGCGGCGGTCACCATGATGCAGTCAGTATTGCATGCTGTCCCTTTTCTGTGCATGATGGTCATATAGAAATAATTGACAACCATTGTGCATTTTGAATCTACTAATATCTTGCGGGAGATGCACTAAGCTTTGGAGAGAGAGAAAGTGGAGAGTGATAAAGTACTAACCAATCAGTTCCTAACTGTCATTTTTCAAACACAGCCTGTGAACTGACAGTTAGGGACTGATTGGTTGGTGATTGGCGCTAATTCCTTAATTGAACACAGACTTCTGCCATACACATTTATGTTCTCACCACGCATGCACACACACACACACACGTGCACACGCACACATATGCACACACACACAAACAATATTTCAGTTTTGTGCACAGGAAATAAGGGATTAAAGACATTTTTATTACTTGTGACAGAACAACGTAAATGGGCTTAAGGGGAAAATGTATTTCATAAACTATAATGCACATAGGAGGGGGTGGCATTCTGCAATTTAGTGCTGCCGAGATTATATTATAGCTTGGCCCCACAACCTAAACACTATCTGACACCCCTGGTATATATAGAGCCAAAATGCAATCTGTCTTGTATGGTTGTCAGAAGGATGTATTCTGTATTATATGGTGGCAACTAGGATGCTCTATGGAGGTCCCCAGTGTGCAGTCTTTATTGTGTGGTAGTCACCATCATGCCGTCAGTATTGCATGTTGTCCTATTCTGTGCATGATGCTCATATAGAAAAAATTGACACCAATTGTGCATTTTTGAATCTGCTAATATATTGTATTCTATGTGATTGGCGTCAATTCCTTAATTTAGCACAAACTTCTGCCATACACATTTCATATTGATATGGATGTAATTTATACCATGTAAATAAGAATTCCTTTTTTCCCCAGAACTGTTCTCACCACACACACATACGCAAATACACAAACACGCACGCACACACATGCAATAAGGAAACAAGGCATTAAAAAAACAGTATTTTTACTTGTGCCAGAATAACAATAAGCATAAGGGGAAAATGTATATCATAAACTATAAGGCACATAGGAGGGGGTGGCATTCTGTGATTTAGTGGTGCCAGGATGATATTCTAGCTTGGCCCCATAACCTAAACACTATCTTACACCCCTGGTCTATATAAAGCTAAACATCCCCTCTAATAGCCAGTACGGTATTGATATATTGTCTCACAAGTCTAAATACTATGATAATATACTGTAGTCTCACATTGCAGCATACAGCCAATAAGACCTCACAAATCAACGGATAGCAGGAAATACTGATAAGAGACCGTTTGACATCAAACTTATCGTACAGCACATTCCTTCAATAATCCTACAAGAAGTTCGGTATTCCTGCGCACTGGAGTATGTATGATGGGGTATGCAGCACTTAGATGTGAGGGTGCCAATCCCTCTTAGGGTGAATACAATATACAAATAGTATCTAATGCGCTCCCCCTAGTATTGTACTGGTGATGTCTATTTTTACCTCCATAAGTATGATCTAAATAGCTGATGATCCTATGGTATCGGATAAAACACAGTAAGTGTGATTCCTTATGATGTAGTGATGTAGTTTTATATACTACAAGGCTGGAGATGTTGGGTAGGTATAGATCATTTAATGTAGTAAAAACACAAATATAAATATATTGTTGCTGATCAAAGTCACAATAATGGGTAAACTTGGATGTTGGTACAGCACTAGTGCAGATGAAGATCAATATACAGTACTGTTAATGAATCAGTTCAACCTTATATAAGAGGTCAACAGGTGGCGTCCCAACCTGTTTTGATCCTGCGCAGTCACTTCTTAAACAGGGGAAAGGGTCGGTGTGAAAAGGATGATCGCACTGTGTGATGATTCACAAGTGCGGGGTACCTATTTTCTGGAGTCTCTCTTTACAGGCTGTCTGGAGTTATCCGGGTTTCTCTCCAGGGACGCAGCAAGCGGCACACCAGGTCCTGGTGGTCCGCTGGGCGTCGACCTGGAGTGTAGCGTTGTGGTTGGTACAGCAGGTTTTGCGGTGTTGCCGGTAGGGGGTGAGCCGTGTAGCTGCTATGCCTTCCTCTCCTTTATCGGTCCTGAACAGATAGTCTCCTGTGCGTTGCAGCGCTGGTCATCCGGCTCCTCTGTACTTCCGGGTAGAGCACGCTCTAGGGACAGGTGCGGTCACGTGATGCAGAGTTAAGGGAAATTGCAGCACACTGCAAGAGGTTTCAGTGAGGATTCCCAATGCATTTCGACCCTTTAGGCCTTCCTCTGGGGGTGTGTTATCATGTATGGTGGTTCCTTCTTTGATTTATAGGAACAAGTAACCTAGGATTGGTTCCTGTTTTCCTCTAGCAAGCATTGTTTTCCATATGGTGTTTCATAGTGGCCATTTTGATGAAGATATTCGGTGTGGAACAGGTTAATTGGCCATTTTGGGTGGGATATTGTTGATGGAATACTTGGTAAGACTTCTCACTGTCCTCATGTTTTAGGTTCAATAACTAGTTGTAATCATATTGTAGTTAATATGCATATCTATTGATTGTATTTATCTGTCTATTGTATACAAGAGGATGTTATTAGGTTTTAGTCATGATGTGAATACACTAGTATGTCAAAGATCACTAATCAGAAGTTCATATTTATTACCACTGTAGGTTTGGGATAATCAATTGTTACATACTATAGATCTGACCTCATTATCTAGGTTGAGGCCTTTGGGGAACAGAGTGTCTAATTCCATCATACATTTTAGCTCTTCTTTGTTTATTAATAAAGTGTAGTCTCCTCCCCTCCAGTTTTGTTTTAAGTTTCTTTATGCCTTAGAATTCTATGGATTGTGTTTTGCATTGATGCATCTCTTTGTAGTGTTTAGCAAGAGGATGGTCTTCTGATCCTTTTTGCACATTTCGTATGTGCTTGCAAATTCGTGTTTTTAAGGGTCTTATGGTTCTTCCCACATAAAGTTTGGGACATGGGCATTTTATAATGTAGATTACCCTTTTCGTGTTGCATGTGATATTATTTCTAATGATGAATTATTTTTTATTGCTGGGTGATATTATGGAAGTGGTGGGTTTCCTACTTTTTTGTCCCGTTGTTTGACATGCTTTACAACTTCCACAGTGATAGAAGCCATTTTGTTCTATACCTGGTGCTAATAAGGTTGTCTGTTTCATGGTTTTGGGTGGGATATGGTTTTGCACTAATTTCTTTTTCATATTGGGTGCTTTGCGGAATTTCACTATTGGTTTGAGGGGAAGGATCTCTGGTAAAATAGGGTCTTCTAGCAGAATGTGCCAATGTTTGTTCAAGATGTGTTTGACATGTTTAGCTTGTTGGGTGAATTGTGTTATGAAGTTTACGTTCATGTCCTGATTTCTAAATCTAAAAATTTGACTTGTGTTTTTCTTTATTTAGATGTTAATGTCAAATTGTATGGATTGTTATTTATATAATTCAAGAATGCATTTAGAGATGTTTCATCTCCATCCCAATTACATAGTAAATCATTGATGAAACGTACCCAGAAGATGAGATTTGCGCCAAGTTCACCATGGGACCAGATGTAGTTGTTTTCCCATGTACTCATAAAGAGATTTGCGTCCCCATTGCAGTCCCTGTGGTCTGTCTGCAATCGGTGTCATTAAACCATGTGTAGTTATGACTTAGAATAAAGTTAATGCTATCCAGAATGAAGTTTATTTGTAGGTCCTGCAAATCCGAATCTTGTGTAAGGTGATTGCTGATACTCTCTGGTCCTTGTTCATGTTTAATTACTGTATAGAGTGATGTTACATCGCTGGTTATCAGCCAGTAGTTGTTTTTCCAGTTTATTGATTCTAATCTATTGAGTACATTGATTGTGTCCCTAATGTATGATCTTTGTTTTTTCACGAACGGTTGGAGGAAAGTGTCTATGTAGTGCGATAAATTTGACGTAATTGATTGTATTCCTGAAATAATTGGACGGCCTGGGGGGTTCTTTGAGTCCTTACATCGTTTCGGTAGATAATAAAAAACAGGGATGCGTGGATGTTTACCAATATCCAAGTTTACCCATTATTGTGACTTTGATCAGCAACAATATATTTATATTTGTGTTTTTACTACATTAAATGATCTATACCTACCCACCATCTCCAGCCTTGTAGTATATAAGATTACATCACTACATCATAAGGAATCACACTTACTTTGTTTTATCCGATACAATAGGATCATCAGCTATTTAGATCATACTTATGTAGGTAAAAATAGACATCACCACTTCAATAATCCTAGTCAAATCAGAACGTATGGATGGCACCGAAGGCATAACCAAACCTGCAGCCAAGGGAGAATAGGAGTCTCCCAAATTGACCTCTGATGGGGATACTATAAGCACAAGGTTTAATCTGGAAAATTGTGTTTGTTGGAATAGATCTATTACTTACCAACTTAATAAGCTATAAATAAGGACTATTCAACACTGACCAATAAATAGTCTACAGATGATGTAGTGGACCAATCCCTTTACCCAACAGTAAGGTGAGCTAAATACAAACAGGAAATATCCAGCAACAATTGATATTAAAAAATAAAAAATACATTATTTATTTGTAAGAAAGTGCACTTTCAAACACACATAACCATGTTGTCATGGAGAGACAGATGAAAAGGTCTAAAACTGTTCTCATTGTTATTGACATGGAAATGTATATACAACCAATTACATGAAATAAAATTTAATTTAATAAAAATAAATCACAGTATCGCATGATAAAAATATTGGCATGAGTTAGGCAAAACATAAGAAATAAACAAGTCAATAAAAAGGTCTCACTGTATTTCTGCAATGCGTTTCATGGTTCCTGGATGCTTCCTTAAACAATTTCCACTGCCTGAGTAAGTGGTCAGGTGCCCGTAAAATGGCTTATTGCTCAAAGGGTGATGAGCAGTATTGTAAGTGAAAAAAGGTGTTTTTGCATTTGCCAGTACAAGAAAAGGGTTACAACTGGTCTGTTCATGGGTAAGCCTATTTACCAAGGTCTGCATGTATCCCCATAGCAGTGCCTGAACTCAAGATGTTGATAATAGAACAAAAGCGAAAAAAAATATTCATTCCTAGAATAAAGTATTTTTGGAAATGCAGCACTGTTTCTAAATATTACATTTATACTTTAAAACTTATTTTGAAATTAAGTTACATCTGTTTTTGTACTTTGTTTTCATTTAGCTTCTTTTCTTTTTATACTAAAGGCCAATTCTGTACCACTCCTCAGGCAAAAGCTGACTGGTGCAACCATCTAGACCACCTATGCGAAACAACAAGTTAACCCTAACCAGACAGGACCTGCCTCCTCTGCATTATTCTCTTAATAAACCATGAAGATAAGTCAATTTGTATTGCCTTGTGCAGGAGCGAATTGCGACAAGTCTGACTTCTCTAATTTTTAAAAAAATTTATTTACTAACCAAATTTTGCAATAAATCTTTGTTTTTGGTAAGGAAAGGTATAGTATGTGAAAGTGGCAAAAGAAAAATAGTAACTAATTGGAGCAAACCTCAAGGGAAAGTTATGTATTGTATCATGATCACACCGAAGTAGCGCAGTGGTCATGGTCAGTATACAGTAGACACATGTGGTTTACCGGCTGTTACATTGTAAAAGTGAAAAGTTCTCATAAGGACACAGCTGCAGCAATGTTAGGTCCTGGGTAAAATTAAAAACGGTAGTATACTGCCATCTAGTGTTTGCTTTGTGCAACTTTCTGCTTCCTTATGGTTCGATGTAAATAATTGTCAGATTTAAATTACTATTATTATTATTATTATAATTATTATGCACATGTTTTTGCCAAATAGAACTCAAGCATTTTCCATAATTGCAGATGGTAAGCTGTTGTTGCTTTTGCTATGCTCATCAGTCCCTAATCAACTATATCTCACAGCCTAAACTCACTATAGCACACACTAGGGACAATTTTATTCAGGAGCAAATAATCATATCAGTGTTTTTCTCTAAATTTCCAATACTCTACAAACAAAAAACTTTCCTCTGCCTCCTGCGGTGACTAGAAACCAACAAATTCCATTTGCATCTATTTTTTTAATTTTTACACAGATGTACCAATTTGATGCAAAGTGCATGGATCTATATTTAGAAAAAGATTAACTTCAGATAGTTTAGGTGGAGCAAAGCATATCTCGGTTGTTTCCATACCTGCCTACTCTCTTGGAAAGTCCAGGGAACTTCTGAATTTGGGTGAGTCCCTGCTGATTCCTGGAGGAGTAGGCTACCCTCCCACAACCTGCTGACTTTCTGGTGAAATGGGCAGTACCGGGGGGGTTGATACTATGAGTATCAGAAAATGGTGTTATCTTGGCCCAGTCCTCTCTTCATGACCCCATGATTTGTAACTTTGTGCCCTGGAGGTGTGGCCTAATGACAAAACGTACCAACCCCACCACATCCGCCACTCATGTACAAAAAGATGACACATCAAAAAATCTTTTGCATATCAGACGCACATCGAACTTCTGTAAGCCTTTGCTGTCTGAGACAGAGCGGCTCTCCTAAGATGCCGAGGCCTCTGCAGCTGTAAAAGAATTTGCATCGTCTCACTAGGGTACAACCAAAAAATGGTCCCAACACACCTGAATTTTTCAAACCACCCCTCATTACCTCTCCTTAATGCTGACTACCTGTCGCTCACTTTACAAATAAATCTCTGGGTAGCTATTCAATCACAGAGCTGCACAGTGCGGCTGTGGCAGAAAATCACTCCACGGTGTCCAACATCAACATTGCCTCCATCCCAGTGCAGATGCTGCAGGCTCCTGCAGTAGTCTGACCAATTAATAAGGAGCTCACCAGGCTAGATATCATGATGTTTGCGACTTTCTGATGAAGAAATTTAAAGAGGTGGCAAAGTGGAGCTGGGACTTAGGGCACCTTTTTTATCAACTTCACTCCTCTTTTAAAAGCTGACAATGTCACTTTCTGTATTGTATGGTGGACACCAGAATGCTCTCTGTATTGTATGGCGGTCAATACTATGTAGTCTGAATTGTACATTGTCACACAGATTCAGGCTGTATTGTATGAGTGTCAGTAGGATGCTTTCTGTATTGTATGGTGGTCCCCAAAATGCAATCTGTCTTGTATGGTTGTCAGTAGGATGTATTCTGTATTATATGGTGGCAACTAGGATGCTCTATGGAGGTCCCCAGTGTGCAGTCTTTATTGTGTGGTAGTCACCATCATGCTGTCAGTATTGCATGTTGTCCCTTTTCTGTGCATGATGCTCATATAGAAAAAATTGACACCAATTGTGCATTTTTGAATCTGCTAATATATTGTATTCTATGTGATTGGCGTCAATTCCTTGATTTAACACAAACTTCTGCCATACACATTTCATATTGATATGGATGTAATTTATACCATGTAAATAAGAATTCCTTTTTTCCCCAGAACTGTTCTCACCACACACACATACGCAAATACACAAACACGCACGCACACACATGCAATAAGGAAACAAGGCATTAAAGAAACAGTATTTTTACTTGTGCCAGAATAACAATAAGCATAAGGGGAAAATGTATTTCATAAACTATAAGGCACATAGGAGGGGGTGGCATTCTGTGATTTAGTGGTGCCAGGATGATATTCTAGCTTGGCCCCATAACCTAAACACTATCTTACACCCCTGGTCTATATAAAGCTAAACATCCCCTCTAAGAGCGAGTACGGTATTTAAATATTCCCTCACAAGTCTAAACACTATGATAATATACTGTAGTCTCACCTGGCAGAATACAGCCAATAAGACAATCTGGCCTCACAAATCACTGGATAGCAGGAAACACTGATAAGAGACCACTTGACATCAAACATATCGTACAGGAAATTCATCTCAATAATCCTAGTCAAGTCAAAATTTATGGATGGCGCCAAAGGAATACCCGAAACTGCAGCCAAAGAAAAATAGAAGTCTCCCAAATTGAGCCCTGAGGAGGATACTATAAGCTCAAGGTTTAATCTGGAAAATTGTGTATGTTGGAACAGATCTATTACTCACCAACTTAATTAGCTTTATAAATGAGGACTGTGTTAGGATGCGGCCTGGGATCGGCCACTACTCACCTCCACGCTGGCGTCCTTAGGCTTTGGTGTTCAGTCACTGGCAGTGGAGGTGAGTGGTGGCTGAGTATTCTCCCCAGGGTCTGCTAGGATTCCCGTGCATGCATCCTGGTTCCTGTGGTGGCGGGCATGGGTGCAGCCAAGTTGGTCCATCTCACCTGACTAGTCTCTCCCAATGGTAGTTCTGAGTTCAATCAGCTGATCCTCTGATGCAATGACCAGCTATCTAAGGGCATTTATTTTCACTCCAGAAGCAGGAAGAGGCTGTTCAACTTCGCCTTTCCAGTGATTGTGATACTCTCTGGTGCTTTCCTGTGTGCAATCTCCATTGTGTTGTTTCAGCCCTCACGTTGCCTTCCAGTGTTACATGTATCAGCTCTCAGGCTGATTCCCAGCTTGCCATTACTGCTCTCTCATTGAACTCCAGTTTTACATGTTTCATTTCTTTTGCTGTTTCTTTAGTGCCTGTGTTCAGCTCTCTAGCTGACTCCCTGTGTTACATGTGTCAGCTTTCATGCTGATTACTAGTGGGCAGTTTAGCTCTCAGGCTGGATCCCTGTCATATGTATTTGCTCTCATAGTGATTACTAAGTGTGCTGATCAGCTCCAACACTGATTCTCTATGTTACATGTGTTAAGCTCTCATGCTGATACAATAATAAGTATGTTTCAATTTACTTAATGATTGCTAGTGTTTCCTGAAGCCACCTCTATATCAACATTCCTTGTGTTTCTCACAGCAAGCCTGCATCTAGATACCCAGCACTTCTCAGCACACCCCTGTGTCTTATCTTCTTAGTGTTTCAAGAGCAAGTTGCTTCTGAATCTCCAGCACTTCTCAGTAGACCCCTGTGTCAACATTCATTGTGTTTCTCGGAGCAAGCCTGCGTCTGGATCTCCAGCACTTCTCAGTACTCCCCAGGGGCTATATTTCCTGTGTTTCTCGGAGCAAGTCTGTGCCTGGATCATCTCCAGTAACCATCTAATTTTTAGTGTTTCCTAGTGTTAATACATTTCTAGGGTTCCTAGTGCTCACTCATTCTAGTATAGTTTCCTGTCTTCCTGCCACTCCCCGGTGCCTGTCCAGAGGGCCGCAACCTGCTCACTTGGTGCAGGGAAAGACAAATCCCAAATGGAGGGGTCACTGGTGAAGACCACCAAGTGGGTTAGACTCCACACCTTGGGCAGGTCTGGCCAAACCTGTGTTTGGCCACAATATATGAAGACTTAGTCACTGTCACTCGCCTAGGTGTTTCCTGGCCACCCTAACCCTTAGATTTTGTTCTCATCTGAGGAGCTTCCTGTGATGGATCATGACAGACTGTTTAACACTGACCAATAAATGATGTAGTGGAACCAATCTCCACCAATCTCTTTAACCACATCTAAGGTGAGCTAAATTCAAACTGGAAATAACCAACAACAGCTGATATTAAAAAATCTCAAACAACAAAAATTATCAGACTGGCCCTGGTAAGCTAATTATGATTAACCAAAAAAAAAAAAGGTGCACACACCTATGGGTCTGTGTACACCCAATTCAGACCCCCAAGAGGTGATCGGACAAAAATGGAACAAGGCAGTGTTGCGCTAATAATATAAATATTGGAAACATCATTCTTTATACAAATTGTACTACAAAATTGACCTAGTTACAATACAACATATACTAAAAAGTTACAATTCTTCTGCAGGAGTCTACACAGACTAATCTAATATACATATATAAAACCTCTTAATTTGCATCAAATGATGTGTACACATAAATAGCTGTAATAAAGACTACATAAAGCTGTCTTGTCGAATGACATAAAGATCTCACCGGATTGTAATCCACAAAGATATAAATATAAATGGATACTCTTGTGTCCACAATTAACACTTGGAAGACTGAAGCCTTGATTAGGTCTCCATATAAAGGTAAGTGCTGCTTACTTAGCTCCGTATAGAGGCATACTACACATTGCCAAAACCTGTTCTTCATACTATATTTCTACAATGCGTTTCATGGTTCCTGGATGCTTCCTCAAACACTTTCCACTAACTGAGGAAGCGGCCAGGTGCTGTAAAATGGCTTATTGCTCAAAGAGTGATGAGCACTATTGTAAGTGAAAATAGATTACCTCTGATCTGTTCATGAGTAAGCCTATTTACCAAGGGGTGCATGTATGGGATCGATATGAAAGACCACCGGACCTATGTCCGAACGTTCAAATACCAACAACGGCACACCAGCAGCATCCAAAATCCCGATGGTAAGTATTTTAACTATTACTAACCCTTTCCCCCCTAATCCTCCTTTAGGGGTGCCTAACCTTAACCTCCCCCCCTAGTGCCTAACCCTAACCCCCCTCTGTAAGTGCCTAAACCTAACCCCCCCTTCCCCGCACCCTAAACCTAAGACTTTTGGGGGGCCTAACCCTAACTTCCCCCCTGGGGGTGGCTAACCTAAACCCCCCCTTCCCCTACCCTAACCCTCCTGGGGGGGTGCCTAAGTCCCCCCCGGAGCCCTAAACCTAACCCTCCCCCTGCTTACCTTCGTTCAGTATGCCGGGGCGTCGTGCTCCCGGCGTAGGGATAATGATAGGCACCGTTATTTCAACGCCTGTCATTAGTCCCCTGTCGGGATTAGACAGTTGGGAAGCCAGCAGTCAGAATTTCGACCATTGGCATACCGACTGCATACTGCATGTATCCCCATAGCAGTGCCTGAACTCCAGATGGTGATGCAATATGAAAATATTTAATTCTTAGAATAAAGTATATTTGTAAGTGCCATAAAATGGCTTATTGCTGAAAGGGTGATGAGCAGTATTGTAAGTGAAAATAGGTGTTTTTGCATTTGCCAGTACAAGAAAAGGGTTACCACTGGTCCGTTCATGGGTAAGCCTATTTACTAAGGGGTGCATGTATCCCCATAGCAGTGCCTGTACTCAAGATGTACTTTGGTTTAATTTAGTTTTCTTTTCTTTTTTATACCGAGGACCAATTCTGTACCATTCTCAGGCATAAGCTGACTGGCACAACCATCTAAACTGCCTCGGTGAAGCAACAAGTTAACCCTAACCTATCAGGACCTGCCTCCTCTGCATTATTCTCTTAATAAACCATCTAGATAAGTAAATTTGTATTCCCTCGTGCAGGAGCAAAATGCGACAAGCCTGACTTTTTTCCATCATTTTTTTTCATTTAATTCACAAACATATTGCACCAAGTTTTGCAATATACAGTAAATATATTATTTTGTAAGAAAATATGCCAATTGCAAAGTTACAGCATGGGAAAGTGGCAAAAGAAAAATAGTAACTAATTGGAGCAAACCTCAAGGGAAAGTTATGTATTGTAACATAACCACACCGAAATAGCACAGTGGTTTTTATACAGTAGACACATGTGGTTTACTGGCTGTAACATTGTAAAAGTGAAAAGTTCCAATAAGGACACAGCTGCAGCAATGTTAGGTCTTGTGTAAAATGAAAAGAGGTAGTATACTGCCATCTAGTGTTTGTTTTATACAACTTTCTGCTTTATTATGATTATATAATAAAACAGTAAATAATTATTAAGTAACGCAGCCTTAGAGAAAAAAGAAGACTCTTCACAGTATCTTCATAAAACCAACAGTTATAAACAATATAATTCCTTTATTGGCACAGATAGAAATAAAATAGGGAAGACCTTACATAAAAAAATCTTGAGGGAATAAACTGTCTCTTGTTTAGGGTTTAATTTCCCCATAAATGCAGTAAATGGACTTTAAGGATGTCAACATATTGACATTGATTTTCACCACACTGATGTTTATTATCATCGTCCGATCTGCGGATGCGGTTGAAATTGTGTTCCTATAGATTGTAAGCTTGCGAGCAGGGCCCTCTTACAGTATGTCCGTCTTTTACAACCCAGTCTTGTTCTATTAATGTTGATTCAAATTGTAAAGCGCAACGGAATTTGCTGCGCTATATAAGAAATTGTTAATAAATAAAAATAAATAAATAATCCGTGCTGAATCAGTCCCTTTTAGCTGCAGAAGGAATGGTGTCTCATCCTCTCTGTTCCTGCCTATTCTACCCCCTAACCTTGATTGGTTTTTTTTTTGGAGCAAGACTGTAGTCGTGCAGCACAAGGTTGTTGCAACGTGCGTTGCTGGCTGGCTCTTGTGTGCTACTATGGTTAAGCCTAACACCCACCAGCACACACAGAAGAAAAAAATATAAGACACTTTGATTTTTTTTTTGTCTTTTTTTTTTTTTTGAGTCCAGAACTTGGGTCTAGAGATGGACACAGCACAAGCCCAGGACACAGCAGACAGCCCAGATGGATCAGCAGACAGCACCGTGACAGTGACAGCACCGTAACCAGAGACCAGAATGGATCAGCAGACAGCACAGTGATAGTGACAGCACAGTGACCAGAGACCAGAATGGATCAGCCCCAGCCCAGGACACAGCAGATAGCACCAACACCTCTCCCAGCCCTACACTACCCACCCTCCTTGTTCAGTCTCCACAGCTGGAGTGAAATGTCATCCGTCGCGTGGTCCCTATATACTACATTGATCATAGAGACGAAAGCTTGCAAACCGCGAGATTTCAGACTCTATCATTTTGCCTCGGTTTCGAGATCTGTGTAAGGCGGGAATCTCCGAGCATGCTTGGATCCGACTCGGTTATGCTAAATTCGGGTGGGTTCGGAACTCTGGAATCCGAACCCACTCATCTCTAATTTGCACATTACCCTCTCATTCAGTTCCAGCTCCCACTACCATATTACTAGGTGTGGGGGCTGGCAAGGTGGTGGTTTAAGAATCATATTCCCTAAACCCTCTTCATCCCTCTCCTTAACCACTTGCCTGGCATGGATGTAAGCTTGTGTCCACACCAGGCAGTTCTTTATCTGTACTGGACGTAAAATTTCGTCCAGACAGATAAACTTGAGGGCTGCTGCAGGAAGAGAATCTTCCTGCAGCTGCTGCTCTCAGAGGGACCTTCTGGTCCCTCTGCTTGTCAGCTCCCTCTCCCCCTCTGTCTGCTGTCTGATCGATCAGCAAAGCAGGACCCCCTACCCAACACCTGCAAAACTGAGCAGCCGCTGGGGAAAAGTAAGTAAACTTCCCCCCTCACTCCCCTTACATACCTGGTGCCTGGATCCGGTTTCAAGTTGAATGTTGCGATGGTCGCGATGGTTCCGATGTTCCGATGGTGATTCCGATGTTCTGGTATTTGAAAAAACAATTTTTAAAAAAAAAATCTTTTAAAAAAAAATCTTTTTTTTTTTTGATGAAACCATTTTAAATAAGTTAAAATGGATGTTCCTCACCTAATTCAGTAAAAAAAAAAATGACAATTTTGGAGCGGTTTTCAGAAAAAAAACTCGTCAGTTAAGTGGTTAATCAAGGTTCACTCCATTCATCAGTACCACCAGTTCGCATTCACATAGTGACCACGATGAGAGAGCATGACTTCAACTTTGAAGTGAGCATACAGTACTTTTATATAGCATGCGATAATGGAAGAGGCGCTTTGTTTTATAAACACTTATATGACGCACAAGGTAGTTTAGATAAAACATACTTTGTCAAGCCTGGCAGCGCCATGCTAGTGATTACAAGGGGGTATAGTTATTAATTTGATTTTCACTAAAATAAAGTGTAAATGGGTTTTTTCTCATTATTTTGTGTTTACAAGTGTAATAAAAAAAATGTTCTATGCTGAATTTATGTATGTATATATAATTTATCAACTGCATCGGGAGTCCCCTTTGTCAGGTAAGTGGAGGATTTAGGGGGAGTTAACTGTGGGGGAGATCCATCATAAGGGAAGGTGCTGCAGAATGGGTTTGGGTGCTAGAGGGACTAATGGCCTAAAAAGGAGATGTGCAGCAGCAGCTGGGCTGGATGTGTGTATGTGGGCTTTGACCGGGCCGGATTAATAATGGGGCAGAGGAAACCCAGTGGGATTGTTGTTGTGACCGAATGGGAAGATTGAGGGCACTGAGTGGGATGTGGGAGCCACATAACTTCTTATACCTCAGTTGCATAGACTGCATGTGTGTATTCCAATGAGCACACAATTCTGTGAATTAGCAGCTCCACCATTTTGGGAGTGACAGCAATTTCACTCTGTGAGAGTGCTGAATCTGCAGCTAACCACAGGGTGTGATGGCATACCACATCAGTACTGCACAAGGAACATGACCATTAAGGCGTCAATCTTAATGATCGGAATTTCATTGCTTTTTTAAGTTAAAATGGCAGAAAGTCAGTAGGTTTTGTGAAATTTCAGTTTAAGAAGCCTTAATGGGACATGTGAATCCGTAAGGTTTTTTGTCTATGGAATATATATATATATATATATATATATATATATATCAGTCGAATGGGCAGCACTCTGGACTGCTTGTATTGTGTTATCAATGTTTCGGAAATTGTATTCATTCTTTCTTCAGGATTACCAAAAGGATGGTAATCGTGAAACATTGAGAACACTTATAGAAATATGACAATCATTTTGGATTTGATTTCTTATTTTGTTAATCTACACTATTCTAGCACACAAGGAAACTGTCACAATCGTGGGATTTAGAAGCTGTGTTCCCGGACTGGGCCTTGGACCTGTATTACTTGGCGCAGACACTCGCTGGAGGAGACTTGGCTTGATAAAGTTTCTCCGCATCAGAAGGTGCAGCGAACTGATAGGATTTTGAGTAATGCAGAAGTAGCGTGGTAGCTTGGAAGCCACTTGGAACGGCTGGATAGCCCTGAGTGGACGTTGGTAGCTGAGTGGCTATGTGGAGCGGCTGGATAGCTGTGGGTAGACGTTGGTAGCTGGGTGACTACGTGGAGCAGCTGGATAGCCGTGGGCAGATGTTGGTAGCTGGCTGGCTACGTGGAGCGGCTGGATAGCCGTGGGTAGACGTTGGTAGCTGGTTGGCTATGTGGAGCAGCTGGATAGCCGTGGGTAGATGTTGGTAGCTGAGTGGCTACATAGAGCAGCTGGATAGCCATGGGTAGATGTTGGTAGCTGGGAAGCAACGTGGAGCGTAGTGGGAAGGCTCACTTAGTTAGACTAAGAAACTAGTTGCACTGGCAACTTCTGTCAGCATTGGGGATCCTTTTATAGTAGACACTGGGAGCTGACAGGCTGAGAGAGAAGGAGAAGACTCCTCATTGGTGGTAGTGGAGTCACATGTGCAATCCAAGATGGCCGCGCCCATGGACCAGAGGACAGCGCTTCAGCGGGGACCAGCGATCAGCAGGAGCCGGTGTGGGAGCAGCACAGCAGTGGGACACTCCAGAGGACAACAGCTGAGACCGCCCAGAGAGAGGAGGAAGCAGCGTACAGCGTGGGAGCCGGAAGACAGCGCAGGTCAGCGCCCGCAAAGGTAAGCAACGGGGTCTGATTCTGGGATCTCCAGAGCGGTGTGTGACAGTACCCCCTTCTTCATGAGTGGCCACCAGACACTTCCAGGGTTTATGAGGAAATTTCATATGGAACGCTTTGACCATATGGGGCACATGGACATCGGAGGCATTTATCCAGATTTGTTCTTCCGGACCATAATTTTTCCAGTCGATGAGGTATTGAAGACGGTTGTATCGACAATGGGAATCTAAGATTCTGTCAACTTCGAACTCCTCTCCTTGCTGTGTTTAAATACTAGAAGCTTTAGGGAGAACCTTCTGAAATTGGTTTAAGACCAGTGGTTTTAGAAGAGAAATATGGAATGAACTTGGAATGCGAAGAAATGGAGGAAGCTTTAGCTTGTAAGCCACAGGATTCAAGACTTTGACGATTGGGAATGGACCAATGTACCGCGGGGCAAATTTCATTGAGGGTACTCGGAGTTTTAGGTTTCGGGTAGAGAGCCAGACCATATCCCCAGGTTGGAAATTTGGAACCGCTCGTCTTTGGCGGTCAGCAAATCTCTTGTACCGGGCTGAGGTTTTAGTCAGAGAGGAACGAACCTTTTCCCAGATGTTGGAGAACCGTTGAAGAGACATCTTGGCCGCAGACACATCTAATGTAGGAAGAAGAGGGAAATCTGGCACTCGAGGATGATGACCAAAAACTGTAAAAAAAAGGAGTTGAGTTGGTGGACGTGTGATAATGATTATTGTGAGCAAATTCGGCCCAAGGAAGAAGTTCAATCCAGTCATCTTGGGAGGATGAGACAAAAGTGCGCAGGAACTGTTCCAGGTCTTGATTGACCCTTTCGGTCTGACCATTGGTCTGGGGATGATGGTAGAAAATTTGAGTTTTACTTGAAGGGCTGAGCAGAGTGACCTCCAGAACTTCGCTACGAACTGTACTCCCCTGTCGGAGATGATCTCTTGAGGAAGGCCGTGGAGCTTGAAGATCTCTTTTATAAAGCTCTGGGTGAGTAGAGGTGCAGACGGAACCCAGTAAGAGGTACAAAATGAGCCATTTTAGAAAAGCGATCCACGATAACCCAAATTGTGTTGTGGCCCCGAGATGGAGGAAGATCAGAGATGAAATCCATAGATAGGTGAGTCCATGGCTTAAATGGAATTGCAAGAGGCTGGAGTTGACCGTGTGGAACCCGCCGAGGTATTTTGTGTTGGGCACATTTGATGCACGATGGCACATAAGACCTGACGTTCTTTTTCATCGAAGGCCACCAATAGGACCGCTGGATGAACTCCAGGGCTCTATCCATACCCAAGTGATCAGAGAACCGGGAAGCATGAGCCCAATGCTGCAACCTCCCACAGAGTTCTGGTGCGATGAAAGTCTTCCCAACCGGGGGTATAGAAGATAATTTGGTAGAGGCGAAATAAGCTGGATTCAGGATTGGTTGGGGCTGTTCCATGGGTAGATCAGGGTCGCTCGTCATGGTATGGGAGAGTGCATCGCTTTGAGGTTTTGTGAGCCAGGACGATAGGAGAGTTTGAAGTTAAATCTGGAGAAAAACATCCAGTGATTGGTCTCCCCTTGGTCAGAATCCCAATGCTGGCATACCGATGGGGTTAGGATACCGACAGCTGGTGGTCATTATCCTAACTCTCTCTCTCTCCCTACCCCTTAACGTCCCTCCCCATGCCTAAACCCAGGGCCGTAGGGAGGGTGGTGCGGCCGGTGCCTCCGCACAGGGTGGAAGCCTCCAGGGTCACCGGCCACACACTTCTCGGCTCCAGAGGTCTGCAGGAAGAGACCTCCAGCAGTGGTGCGTGGTGCACCAAGAACAACGGCGGAGGATCCTGCCCTCCCTCCATCCCCTGGAGGGAAAGGTAAGCGCTCAGGGGGAGGAGGGGGAGGAGCGAGGGGGGCGGCACTACCTAAACCTAACCCTCTCCTCCCCGCACCCTAACCCTCCCCCCTTAGAGCCTAACCCTAATCCTCCTCAGTGCCAAATCCTAACCCTTAAACCTATCCCTCCCCATAAACCGAGTACTTACCATAGGGATGCAGGTGGTCGGCATTGCCGGCACAGGATTCTGACAGGTGTTGAGATTCCAGTGCCGGCATCATGATTGTTTGGATTATGACCGGAGCCTTTTTAGGACAATATAGAAACAAGAGTCACAGATATTTTGCCACAATATGGGTAAAAGGCAAACAATTTGGGGGAAGCCAACAATCATTTGAAATCAATACTTCATTAACAGAACATACATAGTAATATTGTGAAGCAGGTATGATAGAGAACAGGCATGTAAGCAAGTAAGGAGAGATGCTGGCAACATCACTTTACTTAGATTTTGGAGTGGCAATTTCCTGTCTACTTTACACATACATTTGTATTATATGTATACATGTATAGCGCATATTATCTATTATTTATATTTTCACCAGATGCTCCCTGATCACACCCAATGTGCTGCGCGTGGACAGCGAAGAGACCATCATAGTGGACGGACACGGCTCAGCTGTCGATACCGACATCATTATCCAATATTTCCCCCAGAGGAAACACAATTTAGTCCAGGAAAAGATCTTTGTCAATAATTAGAATGGTTTTCTGGGAACAACTAATTTGACGGTGAGGTTATAGGCTGTGACCTTCTATATAAAAGGATTATGTGAAAATGTTTACATTAGATCACAGGTTCTGAAACTCGATCCTGTGCATGTTTTCCAGGTCTCCCCACAGAATCACAAGTGGTATAATTAGCTCCACCTGTGGATCTTGTAAAATGCGTCAGTGAGTAATGAATACACCTGTGCACCTGCCACGTGACCTGTGTGGGGTCCTGAGGACAGAGTTTGAGAACCACTGGATTAGATGTTCAAAAAATAAAACAAATTAAGATAGAAAGTGACAATCTAGATCCATAAACACTACACCTTGTTTCTGCAGGAGTGGAAGGGATGTTTAGACAGTTGGTGGATATTATAATTGTAGGGAGATATGATCAATTATGAATAATAATTAGTTAAGTAGAGCATTATATTTAATATATATAATTATTAATTTATATTCCTGATATTGCTCATGTACTATAGATCTCTGCAAAAGATTTGGAAATAGATCCCAAAAAGAAACAGTTTGTCTATGTCATCGTGAAGTCGAAAAGTTGCCATCTGGAGAAGGTCATCTTGTTGTCCTTTCAAAGAGGTCATATTTTAATACAGACTGACAAACCCATCTACACTCCGGGATCCACAGGTAAAGTTTGATCTAACCAACTCAACTAGCCAATTATTATCCCATTGTAGGGGAAAGTTTGAAGCTTTATCCATCGAAATGATTTTCAGCTCATAATTAAATCCTTTTCCACCAAAAACGCAGGTCCAATCTGGGTTTTCAGACATGGGGCTGTATTCACAGGCGGCCGTACGGTCTACGACCGCACGGCAGCCTCGATGTTTGTCTAGTGCGCATGCGCACGAGGGAGCCGGCTCCTTCGTGCGCATGCGTGAGACCCGCTACGACCGACAGCGCTGGTCGTAGCGGGTCTCTTTCCAAAGGGGGCGAGCTGTCGATGTTGATTGACAGCTCGCCCTGTTTGGAAGGCGGGCCGGGGGGGGTGGCAGCCCAAATGGAGGCAGTCCCATGGGAACGCCTACCGTTTGGGGGAGGCCCCACTGAAATCACTAGTGATGTCAGTGGAGAGCTTCCGGCTCTGACAGAGCCAGAAGCTCTCCGGGGCTTACGACAAGTGAGACCCTACCCTAGGGTCTCGTCGTAAGCCCCGATGGTCGTGATGGTCAATGACGATCGCGACCATCACCCTAGCGGTCGTTAGAGCTGTGGGTGTTAACCCACAGCCTAACGACCGAAACAGAGGCGGCCGGTCAGGATGCAAGTGGCCGCCCAGTTTCTGAGCGACAGCTTGCATCCTCCGACCGCCTCTGAATGAGGCCCATGGTTCCAACCGAGGTCAGACCACGTTTACACAGCACCATCGATCTGGCCTTACTTGAGCTGAAGCAACATTTCCCAAAGTGTAAAATGTATTTGAATCACCTAGCTATCAAGGGACAGCTCAGCCGGGTACTTTCTAATAAGTACAGACAAAGGGAGAGATAAAAAAATGCCCTATATGGTGCACATTGTAGAATTATTAAAATATAAACGTTATTTACATATAAACATGTAAAAATAAAATAGCAGCAAAATATAATAGATAGATATAAGAGTGTACGTAAAAGTTGTGAAAATGTGATTAAAGAGAAGATGCTATGTACATATATCTGCTTCTATGTTGTCCTAAATAAAGATCTTTGATTGATATTGCAGTGGTACAGTATCTTGTGTGTTTATTTCAGATAAATATACAGTACATGTTGTTTAGCATTTAGATTTTCATCAATACTATGTTCTACCCACAGTATAGGCTAGGGATGGCCATTGACCATAAATAGTTAGCAATCATTGAAGGTTAATTGTTGATGGCCAATGGTTCTCTGCCATCAATAAACCAGAGGAAGCCGAAAGTTTTTTTTTCTTTACCGGACGTAGCTTAGCCCCGCCCCCCGGCTGCTACGGAGCCATGCTCCCATTTTTGATTGGTCCGTGGCCCACCGTGCCCCCACTGATGGTCATCCCTATTATAGGTTGTGTCCATTTTTCAAACAGATATTCAAATCCTTTTAGATTTTATCAAAAGAATTTTTATACACCTCATGGTATATAATGGAACAATCATTAGAACATTTAATAGGGATGCGTTCAATATCCTGGCACATGGGATTCCAAAAGTCAGAATGCCAGTTCTGGAATCCCAACAACTGTCAGAATACAGGTGCTGGCATTACGACTGCTGGAATCCCAAAGGTAAGTAGCAGGGTTAGATGGGGGGTTAGGGGAGAGGGGTAGGGGTTAGGGTTAGGCACTAGGGGTAGGGTAAGGTTTAGGGTGCAGGGAAGGGGAGGTTAGGTTTAGGTACTAGGGGGGAAGTTAGGTTTAGGTACTAGGGGGTAGGTTAACCCTCCCTTCCTGGTTTAGGCACCTGGAAGGGAGGGTTAGGGTAGGGAGAGGGTGAGGGTTAGGGTACAGTCCGACAGGTGTCGGTATCCTAACTCTTTTGGGTTGCTGGCATCTGGATTTTGATCCCTGGGATCCCGAATGCCGGCTTTCCATACCAATCCCCATTTGCTATGGTATACACTATACAGAGTTTCTGGTTTACTTAGGGGGACATTTGTATGGTATTGATATAATTAGCCATGCAGATCCTCAATTGGTTGCACCTATACCATATATTATTCCCAGGAATTAAATGCTCAGCAGTGTTATCTCATGTTAAATTTAAGATACACGTTTGTCACAGTCTTATAATTCCCCACTTGAATTATGGGTACATGATTATATACCATCTTATATCTATCTATTATATTTTGCTGCCATTTTGTTTTTAAATGTTGATATTTAAATGTATGAAATAAAGGTTGTATTTTAATAATTATACAATGTGCACCACACAGGACAATTCTTTTCTCTTCCTTTATCTGTTTTCGTATTCAATTGTCAGTGTTAGTACCCTATATTCCTAAGGAGGAAGATTATTATTATTTATAGAGGATATATAACTAAGCAAACATTCATTTTACATATAGTTTGTGTATAACTCTCTGTTCCCATTCAGTTTCTTAGAGGATATTCACCCTAGGACCAAGATTGCAGCCTGTGAACAAGCCAGTGATCATTGAAGTCCTGGTGAGATTAACCATGTTGATCATCAAACTTAACACAAAAAAGGTTTCTTAACAAAGATTTTTTTTTTATATAGACTATTATACCAGGACCAATGTATGTCCTCGTATCATGCACTAATCGATCACATGCTTTTAACATGACATCTGCTAGTGTTAATAACAATGGAATAAAAAGGGTGACACTGCCCAAGTAAGCACTGTCTCCGCGCCTATTGCCACAGCCATCTGAGAACAGAGTAAAGAACGGTGTAGAAGAACATGGCATTTCTACTTTGTTTAGTTTTTTTTATCAGGGGAGTACTCTATAGTTTTTGTTAAGTGCAAGCTATAAAACAGTTAAAAGCGCTCTTTTTTGGTACAGTCTACCGGATGATTAGTCCCAAGATAAATGAAATGAGTATAGTCACTTTTCTGAAGATATTCCGTCCTTCACTTCAAGTCAAAAATGTTCCTGTTGAAGTATTTAATCCGTTAAGGTGAAATGACCTGGTTCCTCCAATCACATGAATTAGGTTCCACACTACAGCCCCTCAATGTCAACGCAGTGTCCTTGATGGCATATGTAAAACACAATATGGGGACACAAAATAGTGTAAAAAACAAAAACATTTATTCATTGTATAAAATACAATAAAATGGCCGTGTACCATTAGAGACCTTTTATGAAAGGTACAATCAAACACATATAATAATAATAATAATAATAATAATAATAATAATAATAATAATAATAATAATAATAATAATACTTTATTGTAGGGGTGTGCACCGGCCACTTTTCGTGTTTTGTGTTTTGGTTTTGGATCTGGATCTTTCTTCGTGTTTTGGATCTGGATTGGTTTTGCCAAAACCACCCTTCCGTGTTTTGGGTTCTGGGTTTTGTGTTTTGGATCTGTATTTTTTTTTTAAAAAAGCATAAAAACAGCTAAAATCACAGAATTTGTTGGTTTCTCTGCTCCTATGCTATTATTAACCTCAATAACCTTAATTTCCACTCATTTCCAGTCTATTCTGAACACCTCACACCTCACAATAGTGTTTTTATGTCCAAAAGGTTGCACCGAGGTAGCTGGATGACTATGCTAAGCGACACGAGTGGGCGGCACAAACACGTGACCCATCTAGGAGTGACACTGCAGTGGCAGACAGGATGGCAGTTAGAAAAACTAGGCCCCAAACTGTACATAATGCAAAGAAAAAAAAGAAGTGCAAGATGGAATTGTCCTTGGGCCCTCCCACCCACCCTTATGTTGTATAAACAGGACATGCACACTTTAACAAATCAATCATTTCAGCGCCAGGGTCTGCCACACAACTGTGGCTGAAATGATTGGTTCGTTTTGGCCCCCACAAAACAAGCTGGCAATTAATGTGTCCCTGCACAAACTGGCTCTACGGAGGCAAGATGTCATCCTCATCCTCCTCATCCACCGATTCCTCACCCTCTTCAGTGTGTACATCCTCATCCTCACAAAGTATTAACTCGTCCCCACTTGAATCCACCACCACAGGTCCCTCTGTACCTTCTGGAGGCTGGTCTCCCTGGAAGAGCTGATAATTCATTTTGATGAACATCATCTTCTCCACATTCTGTGGAAAGCAACCTCCTACGCCTTTCGCTGACAAGGTTCCCGGCTGCACTAAACACTCTTTCGGAGTACACACTGGAGGGGGGGCAACTCAGGTAAAATAGAGCCAGCTTGTACAGGGGCCTCCAAATTGCCTCTTTTTCCTGCCAGTACAGGTATGGACTGTCTGACATGCCTACTTGGATGCTGTCACCGATGTAATCCTCCACCATTCTGTCAATGGTGACAGTATCATATGCAGTGACAGTAGACATGTCAGAAATTGTTGCCAGGTCCTTCAGTCCGGACCAGATGTCCAAACTTGGTCCTGCCTGCCCTGCATCACCGCCAGCGGGTTGCTTAGGATACCTAAGTTTTTTCCTGGCAGCCCCAGTTGCGGGAGAAAATGAAGAAGGAGCCGTTGACGTGTCACGTTCCGCTTCAGCTGACAGTGTGTTCACCAGCAGGTCTTTGCACCTCTGCAGGCTTGTGTCGGCCGGAAAGAGAGACACCACATAGGCTTTAAACCTAGGATCAAGCACGGTGGCCAAAATGTAGTGGTCTGATTTCAACAGATTGACCACCCTGGAATCCTGGCAAAGCGAATGAAGGGCTTCATCCACAAGTCCCACATGCCGAGTGGAATCGCTCCATCTTAGCTCCTCCTTCACTTTCTCCAGCTGCTTCTGCAAAAGCCTGATGAGGGGAATGACCTGACTCAAGCTGGCTGTGTCTGAACTGACTTCACGTGTGGCAAGTTCGAAGGGCTGGAGAACCTTGCACAACATGGAAATCATTCTCCACTGCGCTTGAGTCAGGTGCATACCCCCTCCTTTGCCTATGTCATAGGTGGATGTATAGGCTTGTATGGCCTTTTGCTGCTCCTCCATCCTCTGAAGCATATAGAGGGTTGAGTTCCACCGCGTCACAACCTCTTGCTTCAGGTGATGGCGGGGCAGGTTCAAGAGTGTTTGCTGGCGCTCCAGTCTTCGGCACGCAGTCGCTGAATGGCGAAAGTGGCCAGATATTTTTTGGGCCACCCAAAGCGTCTCCTGCACGCCCCTGTCGCTTTTCAGAAAATTCTGCACCACCAAGTTTATTTTGTGAGCAAAACATGGGACGTGCTGGAAATTGCCCAGATGTAATGCCCGCACAATATTGGTGGCGTTGTCAGATATCACAAATCCCCAGGAGAGTCTAAGTGGGGTAAGCCACTGGGCGATGATTTCCCTCAGTTTCTCTAAGAGGTTGTCGGCGGTGTGCCTCTTACTGAAACCGGTGATACACAGCGTAGCCTGCCTTGTAACGAGCTGGCGTTTCTGAGATGCTGCTACTGGTGACGCTGCTGCTGTTGCTGCGTAAGGTGATACATCTACCCAGTGGGCTGTCACAGTCATATAGTCCTTAGTCTGCCCTGTTCCACTTGTCCACATGTCCGTGGTTAAGTGGACATTGTGTACAACGGCATTTTTCAGGACACTGAGGACACTTTTTCTGACGTTTCTGTACAGTCACGGTATCGCCTGCCTAGTGAAGTGGAATCTAGACGGGATTTGGAACCGGGGACACACTACCTCCATCAATTGTCTAAATCCCACTGCACTAATGGCGGATACCGGACGCACGTCTAACACCAACATAGCAGTCAAGGCCTCAGTTATACGTTTTGCTTCAGGATGACTGCTGTCGTACTTCATCCTCCTCGCTAAGGACTGTTGGAGGGTCAATTGTTTAGTAAAAGTAGTGGTGTTCCTACTTCCTCTCTGGGATGATGAACGACTCCCAGCAGCAGCAACAGCAGCAGCGGCAGCAGTAGGCGTAGCAATTCAGGATCCTCCAGAGGAATCCCGGATAGGAGAGTCAGTCATGCCAGTGACATGGCCTGCAGGACTACTTCCGATCCTGACTAAGGAGGAAATTGATGAGGAGGGAGTTGACGGTGTGGTTTGCAGGCGCTTGGATACAACAGGACAACGGGATTTAGGTGTCCCTGGACTGCTTACGGTCTTAGCCAAAGTTTCTGAACTTGACAGTAACTTTTTATGAACGCGCTGCAGGTGCCGTATAAGGGAGGATGTTCCTAGGTGGTTGACGTCCCTACCCCTACTTATTTCACCTTTACATATGGTACATATGGCAAGACAGTTGTTGTCCGGATTTGGATAGAAATATTGCCAGACCAAAGAGGTGGAATGTTTGGTCTTCTGCCCAGGCATGACCGTGATGGGCTTTTTCATCCCACGGACAACAACTGTCTCCCCCGGAGCCTGATTTAAACAAACCACATCACCATCAGAATCCTCCTCACCAACTTCCTCCTCAGCGCCAGCTACACCAGTATCCTCATCCTGTTGTACTTCAACAGTGACATCTTCAATTTGCATATCAGCAAGTGGACTGTGGGTGCTCCTTTCAGCACTTGCAGGGGGTGTGCAAATGGTGGAAAGAGCCACCTCTTCCCGTCCAGTGCTGGGAAGGTCAGGCATCGCAACCACCACCACACTTGGACTCTCCTTGGGGATTTGTGATATCTTCTTAGAAAGCACAGTTCTTCGCTGTGCTTTTGCCAGCTTAACTCTTTTGATTTTTTTAGTGGGAGGAGGGCTTCCATCGTCATGTGAAGCTGAACCACTAGTCATGAACATACTAGGGATCGACCTTAGCCGTTCCTTGCCATTCCGTGTCGTAAATGGCATATTGGCAAGTTTACGTTTCTCTTCAGCTGATTTAAATGTCTTTTTCAAGGTCATTTTCCTGAACTTTGCCATTTGGGATTGTATGTGCCCTCTACTATGACATTGGGCATCGGCCTTGGCAGACGACGTTGATGGCATGTTATCGTCTATGTCATGACTAGTGGCAGCAGCTTCAGCACTAGGAGGAAGTGGTTCTTGATCTTTCTCTATTTTATTTTTATCGGAGAAAGTTTGGTCCTCCATTTATGTTATATCGATTTGATATATACGTGCAGCTAAACACAGAAAATAATTTTTTTTTGGTTTGGACTGGAGTGTACTTTCGGGGGTTACAGCACCCTTAACGGTCAAGCCAGCCGGCCCTTTACTTATGACACAGGCGCACGCTTGGCACTACTTTGTTGATGCATGTGCGGCTACTGCGCACACAATTCACAAACACAGAAAATAATTATTTTTTTGGTTTGGACTGGAGTGTACTTTGGGGGTTACAGCACCCTTAACGGTCAAGCCAGCCGGCCCTTTACTTATGACACAGGCGCACGCTTGGCACTACTTTGTTGATGCACGTGCGGCTACTGCGCACACAATTCACAAACACAGAAAATAATTTTTTTTTGGTTTGGACTGGAGTGTACTTTCGGGGGTTACAGCACCCTTAACGGTCAAGCCAGCCGGCCCTTTACTTATGACACAGGCGCACGCTTGGCACTACTTTGTTGATGCACGTGCGGCTACTGCGCACACAATTCACAAACACAGAAAATATTTTTTTTTTTGGTTTGGACTGGAGTGTACTTTGGGGTTACAGCACCCTTTAACGGTCAAGCCAGCCGGCCCTTTACTTATGACACAGGCGCACGCTTGGCACTACTTTGTTGATGCACGTGCGGCTACTGCGCACACAATTCACAAACACAGAAAAAAATTTTTTTTGGTTTGGACTGGAGTGTACTTTCGGGGGTTACAGCACCCTTTAACGGTCAAGTCAGCCGGCCCTTTACTTATGACACAGGCGCACGCTTGGCACTACTTTGTTGATGCACGTGCGGCTACTGCGCACACAATTCACAAACACAGAAAATAATTTTTTTTGGGTTTGGACTGGAGTGTACTTTCGGGGGTTACAGCACCCTTTAAAGGTCAAGCCAGCCGGCCCTTTACTTATGACACAGGCGCACGCTTGGCACTACTTTGTTGATGCACGTGCGGCTACTGCGCACACAATTCACAAACACAGAAAATAATTTTTTTTTGGTTTGGACTGGAGTGTACTTTGGGGGTTACAGCACCCTTTAACGGTCACGCCAGCCGGCCCTTTACTTATGACACAGGCGCACGCTTGGCACTACTTTGTTGATGCACGTGCGGCTACTGCGCACACAATTCACAAACACAGAAAATAATTTTTTTTTGGTTTGGACTGGAGTGTACGTTCGAGGGTTACAGCACCCTTTAACGGTCAAGCCAGCCGGCCCTTTACTTATGACACAGGCGCACGCTTGGCACTACTTTGTTGATGCACGTGCGGCTACTGCGCACACAATTCACAAACACAGAAAATAATTTTTTTTTGGTTTTGATTGGAGTGTACTTTCGGGGGTTACAGCACCCTTTAACGGTCAAGCCAGCCGGCCCTTTACTTATGACACAGGCGCACGCTTGGCACTACTTTGTTGATGCACGTGCGGCTACTGCGCACACAATTCACAAACACAGAAAATAATTTTTTTTTTGGTTTGGACTGGAGTGTACTTTGGGGGTTACAGCACCCTTTAACGGTCAAGCCAGCCGGCCCTTTACTTATGACACAGGCGCACGCTTGGCACTACTTTGTTGATGCACGTGCGGCTACTGCGCACACAATTCACAAACACAGAAAATAATTTTTTTTGGGTTTGGACTGGAGTGTACTTTCGGGGGTTACAGCACCCTTTAAAGGTCAAGCCAGCCGGCCCTTTACTTATGACACAGGCGCACGCTTGGCACTACTTTGTTGATGCACGTGCGGCTACTGCGCACACAATTCACAAACACAGAAAAAAAATTTTTTTTGGTTTGGACTGGAGTGTACTTTGGGGGTTACAGCACCCTTTAACGGTCACGCCAGCCGGCCCTTTACTTATGACACAGGCGCACGCTTGGCACTACTTTGTTGATGCACGTGCGGCTACTGCGCACACAATTCACAAACACAGAAAATAATTTTTTTTTGGTTTGGACTGGAGTGTACGTTCGAGGGTTACAGCACCCTTTAACGGTCAAGCCAGCCGGCCCTTTACTTATGACACAGGCGCACGCTTGGCACTACTTTGTTGATGCACGTGCGGCTACTGCGCACACAATTCACAAACACAGAAAATAATTTTTTTTTGGTTTTGATTGGAGTGTACTTTCGGGGGTTACAGCACCCTTTAACGGTCAAGCCAGCCGGCCCTTTACTTATGACACAGGCGCACGCTTGGCACTACTTTGTTGATGCACGTGCGGCTACTGCGCACACAATTCACAAACACAGAAAATAATTTTTTTTTTGGTTTGGACTGGAGTGTACTTTGGGGGTTACAGCACCCTTTAACGGTCAAGCCAGCCGGCCCTTTACTTATGACACAGGCGCACGCTTGGCACTACTTTGTTGATGCACGTGCGGCTACTGCGCACACAATTCACAAACACAGAAAATAATTTTTTTTTGGTTTGGACTGGAGTGTACTTTCGGGGGTTACAGCACCCTTTAACGGTCAAGCCAGCCGGCCCTTTACTTATGACTAGGGGTGAGCGGGTTCGGATTTCTGAAATCCGAACCCCCCCGAGCCCCCCCGATCCGAGTCCGATCCGAGTCAGGCTCGACTTTTCCCGCCTGACTCGGATCTGACATCGAGGCAAAACGTCATCATCCCGCCTTCCGAGTCTCGCGGGTTTTGGATCCTATATAAGGTACCCGCGTCGGCGCCATTTTCTCACTCGGCTGTGGACAGTGAAGAGGGAGGGTGGGAGTTAGTGCTGTGTAGTGTAGTGTAGTGTAGTGCTGCTGTTGTCCACTACTTCAAAGTCCATAGGGGCTGGCTGTGTTGTGCTGTGCTGCTGTTGTTAATAGGGGCTGTGTCCACTACTTCAAAGTCCATAGGGGCTGGCTGGACTGTGTTGTGCAGTCAGTTCTCCATAGGGGCTGTGTCCACTCCAAAGTCCTGTGCAGTGTCCCAGTCCTAAAGGGGTGCTGTAGTGTTGTCCAGGGGGTGCTCTGTCCATCAGGGGTGCTCCCCCCAAGTGCTAAAAAAATAATATATTTTCTGTGTTTGTGAATTGTGTGCGCAGTAGCCGCACGTGCATCAACAAAGTAGTGCCAAGCGTGCACCTGTGTCATAAGTAAAGGGCCGGCTGGCTTGACCGTTAAAGGGTGCTGTAACCCCCGAAAGTACACTCCAGTCCAAACCAAAAAAAAATTATTTTCTGTGTTTGTGAATTGTGTGCGCAGTAGCCGCACGTGCATCAACAAAGTAGTGCCAAGCGTGCGCCTGTGTCATAAGTAAAGGGCCGGCTGGCTTGACCGTTAAGGGTGCTGTAACCCCCGAAAGTACACTCCAGTCCAAACCAAAAAAAAAATTATTTTCTGTGTTTGTGAATTGTGTGCGCAGTAGCCGCACGTGCATCAACAAAGTAGTGCCAAGCGTGCGCCTGTGTCATAAGTAAAGGGCCGGCTGGCTTGACCGTTAAGGGTGCTGTAACCCCCGAAAGTACACTCCAGTCCAAACCAAAAAAAAAATTATTTTCTGTGTTTGTGAATTGTGTGCGCAGTAGCCGCACGTGCATCAACAAAGTAGTGCCAAACGTGCGCCTGTGTCATAAGTAAAGGGCCGGCTGGATTGACCGTTAAGGGTGCTGTAACCCCCGAAAGTACACTCCAGTCCAAACCAAAAAAAAAATTATTTTCTGTGTTTGTGAATTGTGTGCGCAGTAGCCGCACGTGCATCAACAAAGTAGTGCCAAACGTGCGCCTGTGTCATAAGTAAAGGGCCGGCTGGCTTGACCGTTAAGGATGCTGTAACCCCCGAAAGTACACTCCAGTCCAAACCCAAAAAAAAATTATTTTCTGTGTTTGTGAATTGTGTGCGCAGTAGCCGCACGTGCATCAACAAAGTAGTGCCAAGCGTGCGCCTGTGTCATAAGTAAAGGGCCGGCTGGCTTGACCGTTAAGGGTGCTGTAACCCCCGAAAGTACACTCCAGTCCAAACCAAAAAAAAAATTATTTTCTGTGTTTGTGAATTGTGTGCGCAGTAGCCGCACGTGCATCAACAAAGTAGTGCCAAGCGTGCGCCTGTGTCATAAGTAAAGGGCCGGCTGGCTTGACCGTTAAGGGTGCTGTAACCCCCGAAAGTACACTCCAGTCCAAACCTAAAAAAAAATTATTTTCTGTGTTTGTGAATTTTGTGCGCAGTAGCCGCACGTGCATCAACAAAGTAGTGCCAAGCGTGCGCCTGTGTCATAAGTAAAGGGCCGGCTGGCTTGACCGTTAAAGGGTGCTGTAACCTCCGAAAGTACACTCCAGTCCAAACCAAAAAAAAATTATTTTCTGTGTTTGTGAATTGTGTGCGCAGTAGCCGCACGTGCATCAACAAAGTAGTGCCAAGCGTGCGCCTGTGTCATAAGTAAAGGGCCGGCTGGCTTGACCGTTAAGGGTGCTGTAACCCCCGAAAGTACACTCCAGTCCAAACCTAAAAAAAAATTATTTTCTGTGTTTGTGAATTGTGTGCGCAGTAGCCGCACGTGCATCAACAAAGTAGTGCCAAGAGTGCGCCTGTGTCATAAGTAAAGGGCCGGCTGGCTTGACCGTTAAAGGGTGCTGTAACCCCCGAAAGTACACTCCAGTCCAAACCAAAAAAAAATTATTTTCTGTGTTTGTGAATTGTGTGCGCAGTAGCCGCACGTGCATCAACAAAGTAGTGCCAAGCGTGCGCCTGTGTCATAAGTAAAGGGCCGGCTGGCTTGACCGTTAAAGGGTGCTGTAACCCCTGAAAGTACACTCCAGTCCAAACCAAAAAAAAATTATTTTCTGTGTTTGTGAATTGTGTGCGCAGTAGCCGCACGTGCATCAACAAAGTAGTGCCAAGCGTGCGCCTGTGTCATAAGTAAAGGGCCGGCTGGCTTGACCGTTAAGGGTGCTGTAACCCCCGAAAGTACACTCCAGTCCAAACCAAAAAAAAAATTATTTTCTGTGTTTGTGAATTGTGTGCGCAGTAGCCGCACGTGCATCAACAAAGTAGTGCCAAGCGTGCGCCTGTGTCATAAGTAAAGGCCCGGCTGGCTTGACCGTTAAGGGTGCTGTAACCCCCGAAAGTACACTCCAGTCCAAACCTAAAAAAAAATTATTTTCTGTGTTTGTGAATTGTGTGCGCAGTAGCCGCACGTGCATCAACAAAGTAGTGCCAAGCGTGCGCCTGTGTCATAAGTAAAGGGCCGGCTGGCTTGACCGTTAAAGGGTGCTGTAACCCCCGAAAGTACACTCCAGTCCAAACCAAAAAAAAATTATTTTCTGTGTTTGTGAATTGTGTGCGCAGTAGCCGCACGTGCATCAACAAAGTAGTGCCAAGCGTGCGCCTGTGTCATAAGTAAAGGGCCGGCTGGCTTGACCGTTAAAGGGTGCTGTAACCCCCGAAAGTACACTCCAGTCCAAACCAAAAAAAAATTATTTTCTGTGTTTGTGAATTGTGTGCGCAGTAGCCGCACGTGCATCAACAAAGTAGTGCCAAGCGTGCGCCTGTGTCATAAGTAAAGGGCCGGCTGGCTTGACCGTTAAAGGGTGCTGTAACCCCCAAAGTACACTCCAGTCCAAACCAAAAAAAAATTATTTTCTGTGTTTGTGAATTGTGTGCGCAGTAGCCGCACGTGCATCAACAAAGTAGTGCCAAGCGTGCGCCTGTGTCATAAGTAAAGGGCCGGCTGGCTTGACCGTTAAGGGTGCTGTAACCCCCGAAAGTACACTCCAGTCCAAACCAAAAAAAAAATTATTTTCTGTGTTTGTGAATTGTGTGCGCAGTAGCCGCACGTGCATCAACAAAGTAGTGCCAAGCGTGCGCCTGTGTCATAAGTAAAGGGCCGGCTGGCTTGACCGTTAAGGGTGCTGTAACCCCCGAAAGTACATTCCAGTCCAAACCTAAAAAAAAATTATTTTCTGTGTTTGTGAATTGTGTGCGCAGTAGCCGCACGTGCATCAACAAAGTAGTGCCAAGCGTGCGCCTGTGTCATAAGTAAAGGGCCGGCTGGCTTGACCGTTAAAGGGTGCTGTAACCCCCGAAAGTACACTCCAGTCCAAACCAAAAAAAAATTATTTTCTGTGTTTGTGAATTGTGTGCGCAGTAGCCGCACGTGCATCAACAAAGTAGTGCCAAGCGTGCGCCTGTGTCATAAGTAAAGGGCCGGCTGGCTTGACCGTTAAAGGGTGCTGTAACCCCCGAAAGTACACTCCAGTCCAAACCAAAAAAAAATTATTTTCTGTGTTTGTGAATTGTGTGCGCAGTAGCCGCACGTGCATCAACAAAGTAGTGCCAAGCGTGCGCCTGTGTCATAAGTAAAGGGCCGGCTGGCTTGACCGTTAAAGGGTGCTGTAACCCCCAAAGTACACTCCAGTCCAAACCAAAAAAAAATTATTTTCTGTGTTTGTGAATTGTGTGCGCAGTAGCCGCACGTGCATCAACAAAGTAGTGCCAAGAGTGCGCCTGTGTCATAAGTAAAGGGCCGGCTGGCTTGACCGTTAAAGGGTGCTGTAACCCACAAAGTACACTCCAGTCCAAACCAAAAAAAAAATTATTTTCTGTGTTTAGCCGCACGTATATATCAAATCGATATAACATAAATGGAGGACCAAACTTTCTCCGATAAAAATAAAATAGAGAAAGATCAAGAACCACTTCCTCCTAGTGCTGAAGCTGCTGCCACTAGTCATGACATAGACGATAACATGCCATCAACGTCGTCTGCCAAGGCCGATGCCCAATGTCATAGTAGAGGGCACATACAATCCCAAATGGCAAAGTTCAGGAAAATGACCTTGAAAAAGACATTTAAATCAGCTGAAGAGAAACGTAAACTTGCCAATATGCCATTTACGACACGGAGTGGCAAGGAACGGCTAAGGTCGATCCCTAGTATGTTCATGACTAGTGGTTCAGCTTCACATGACGATGGAAGCACTCCTCCCACTAAAAAAATCAAAAGAGTTAAGCTGGCAAAAGCACAGCGAAGAACTGTGCTTTCTAAGAAGATATCACAAATCCCCAAGGAGAGTCCAAGTGTGGTGGTGGTTGCGATGCCTGACCTTCCCAGCACTGGCCGGGAAGAGGTGGCTCTTTCCACCATTTGCACGCCCCCTGCAAGTGCTGAAAGGAGCACCCACAGTCCACTTGCTGATATGCAAATTGAAGATGTCACTGTTGAAGTACAACAGGATGAGGATACTGGTGTAGCTGGCGCTGAGGAGGAAGTTGGCGAGGAGGATTCTGATGGTGATGTGGTTTGTTTAAATCAGGCTCCGGGGGAGACAGTTGTTGTCCGTGGGATGAAAAAGCCCATCACGGTCATGCCTGGGCAGAAGACCAAACATTCCACCTCTTTGGTCTGGCAATATTTCTATCCAAATCCGGACAACAACTGTCTTGCCATATGTACCATATGTAAAGGTGAAATAAGTAGGGGTAGGGACGTCAACCACCTAGGAACATCCTCCCTTATACGGCACCTGCAGCGCGTTCATAAAAAGTTACTGTCAAGTTCAGAAACTTTGGCTCAGACCGTAAGCAGTCCAGGGACACCTAAATCCCGTTGTCCTGTTGTATCCAAGCGCCTGCAAACCACACCGTCAACTCCCTCCTCGTCAATTTCCTCCTTAGTCAGGATCGGAAGTAGTCCTGCAGGCCATATCACTGGCATGACTGACTCTCCTATCCGGGATTCCTCCGGAGGATCCTGCATTGCTACGCCTACTGCTGCCGCTGCTGCTGTTGCTGCTGCTGCTGGGAGTCGTTCATCATCCCAGAGAGGAAGTAGGAACACCACTACTTTTACTAAACAATTGACCCTCCAACAGTCCTTAGCGAGGAGGATGAAGTACGACAGCAGTCATCCTGAAGCAAAACGTATAACTGAGGCCTTGACTGCTATGTTGGTGTTAGACGTGCGTCCGGTATCCGCCATTAGTGCAGTGGGATTTAGACAATTGATGGAGGTAGTGTGTCCCCGGTTCCAAATCCCGTCTAGATTCCACTTCACTAGGCAGGCGATACCGAGACTGTACAGAAACGTCAGAAAAAGTGTCCTCAGTGTCCTGAAAAATGCCGTTGTACACAATGTCCACTTAACCACGGACATGTGGACAAGTGGAACAGGGCAGACTAAGGACTATATGACTGTGACAGCCCACTGGGTAGATGTATCACCTTACGCAGCAACAGCAGCAGCGTCACCAGTAGCAGCATCTCAGAAACGCCAGCTCGTTACAAGGCAGGCTACGCTGTGTATCACCGGTTTCAGTAAGAGGCACACCGCCGACAACCTCTTAGAGAAACTGAGGGAAATCATCGCCCAGTGGCTTACCCCACTTAGACTCTCCTGGGGATTTGTGATATCTGACAACGCCACCAATATTGTGCGGGCATTACATCTGGGCAAATTCCAGCACGTCCCATGTTTTGCTCACACAATAAACTTGGTGGTGCAGAATTTTCTGAAAAGCGACAGGGGCGTGCAGGAGACGCTTTGGGTGGCCCGAAAAATTTCTGGCCACTTTCGCCATTCAGCGACTGCGTGCCGAAGACTGGAGCGCCAGCAAACACTCTTGAACCTGCCCCGCCATCACCTGAAGCAAGAGGTTGTGACGCGGTGGAACTCAACCCTCTATATGCTTCAGAGGATGGAGGAGCAGCAAAAGGCCATACAAGCCTATACATCCACCTATGACATAGGCAAAGGAGGGGGTATGCACCTGACTCAAGCGCAGTGGAGAATGATTTCCGTGTTGTGCAAGGTTCTTCAGCCCTTCGAACTTGCCACACGTGAAGTCAGTTCAGACACTGCCAGCTTGAGTCAGGTCATTCCCCTCATCAGGCTTTTGCAGAAGCAGCTGGAGAAAGTGAAGGAGGAGCTAAGATGGAGCGATTCCGCTCGGCATGTGGGACTTGTGGATGAAGCCCTTCATTCGCTTTGCCAGGATTCCAGGGTGGTCAATCTGTTGAAATCAGACCACTACATTTTGGCCACCGTGCTCGATCCTAGGTTTAAAGCCTATGTGGTGTCTCTCTTTCCGGCCGACACAAGCCTGCAGAGGTGCAAAGACCTGCTGGTGAACACACTGTCAGCTGAAGCGGAACGTGACACGTCAACGGCTCCTTCTTCATTTTCTCCCGCAACTGGGGCTGCCAGGAAAAAACTTAGGTATCCTAAGCAACCCGCTGGCGGTGATGCAGGGCAGGCAGGACCAAGTTTGGACATCTGGTCCGGACTGAAGGACCTGGCAACAATTTCTGACATGTCTACTGTCACTGCATATGATACTGTCACCATTGACAGAATGGTGGAGGATTACATCGGTGACAGCATCCAAGTAGGCATGTCAGACAGTCCATACCTGTACTGGCAGGAAAAAGAGGCAATTTGGAGGCCCCTGTACAAACTGGCTCTATTTTACCTGAGTTGCCCCCCCTCCAGTGTGTACTCCGAAAGAGTGTTTAGTGCAGCCGGGAACCTTGTCAGCGAAAGGCGTAGGAGGTTGCTTCCACAGAATGTGGAGAAGATGATGTTCATCAAAATGAATTATCAGCTCTTCCAGGGAGACCAGCCTCCAGAAGGTACAGAGGGACCTGTGGTGGTGGATTCAAGTGGGGACGAGTTAATACTTTGTGAGGATGAGGATGTACACACTGAAGAGGGTGAGGAATCGGTGGATGAGGAGGATGAGGATGACATCTTGCCTCCGTAGAGCCAGTTTGTGCAGGGACACATTAATTGCCAGCTTGTTTTGTGGGGGCCCAAACGAACCAATCATTTCAGCCACAGTTGTGTGGCAGACCCTGGCGCTGAAATGATTGATTTGTTAAAGTGTGCATGTCCTGTTTATACAACATAAGGGTGGGTGGGAGGGCCCAAGGACAATTCCATCTTGCACCTCTTTTTTTCTTTGCATTATGTACAGTTTGGGGCCTAGTTTTTCTAACTGCCATCCTGTCTGCCACTGCAGTGTCACTCCTAGATGGGTCACGTGTTTGTGCCGCCCACTCGTGTCGCTTAGCATAGTCATCCAGCTACCTCGGTGCAACCTTTTGGACATAAAAACACTATTGTGAGGTGTGAGGTGTTCAGAATAGACTGGAAATGAGTGGAAATTAAGGTTATTGAGGTTAATAATAGCATAGGAGCAGAAAAACCTACAAATTCTGTGATTTTAGCTGTTTTTATGCTTTTTTTCAAAAAAATACAGATCCAAAACACAAAACCCAGAACCCAAAACACGGAAGGGTGGTTTTGGCAAAACCAATCCAGATCCAAAACACGAAGAAAGATCCAGATCCAAAACCAAAACACAAAACACGAAAAGTGGCCGGTGCACACCCCTACTTATGACACAGGCGCACGCTTGGCACTACTTTGTTGATGCACGTGCGGCTACTGCGCACACAATTCACAAACACAGAAAATAATTTTTTTTTGGTTTGGACTGGAGTGTACTTTCGGGGGTTACAGCACCCTTTAACGGTCAAGCCAGCCGGCCCTTTACTTATGACACAGGCGCACGCTTGGCACTACTTTGTTGATGCACGTGCGGCTACTGCGCACACAATTCACAAACACAGAAAATATTTTTTTTTTGGTTTGGACTGGAGTGTACTTTGGGGGTTACAGCACCCTTTAACGGTCAAGCCAGCCGGCCCTTTACTTATGACACAGGCGCACGCTTGGCACTACTTTGCTGATGCACGTGCGGCTACTGTGCACACAATTCACAAACACAGAAAATATATTATTTTTTTAGCACTTGGGGGGAGCACCCCTGATGGACAGAGCACCCCCTGGACAACACTACAGCACCCCTTTAGGACTGGGACACTGCACAGGACTTTGGAGTGGACACAGCCCCTATGGAGAACTGACTGCACATCACAGTCCAGCCAGCCCCTATGGACTTTGAAGTAGTGGACACAGCCCCTATTAACAACAGCAGCACAGCACAACACAGCCAGCCCCTATGGACTTTGAAGTAGTGGACAACAGCAGCACTACACTACACTACACTACACAGCCCTAACTCCCACCCTCCCTCTTCACTGTCCACAGCCGAGTGAGAAAATGGCGCCGACGCGGGTACCTTATATAGGATCCAAAACCCGCGAGACTCGGAAGGCGGGATGATGACGTTTTGCCTCGATTTCAGATCCGAGTCAGGCGGGAAAAGTCGAGCCTGACTCGGATTGGACTCGGATCGGGGGGGCTCGGGGGGGTTCGGATTTCAGAAATCCGAACCCGCTCACCCCTACTTTATTGTCATTGACAGCACAAATGATGTCAATGAAAAAACAACACAGCAATTTACCACATAATAAAACAGGCAGCAAATTACACTACAATATAACACCATACAGTATAACAATAATTTGAGTTAACCGTTTAACATACGCATGGCTGTAGAAAAAAAACTATTATGCAAACACTTTGTGCGAGTGCGCAAAGCTCTAAAACACCTATTTGATGGCAATTTCTCAAAAAGAGCATGATTAGGATGGCTGGAATCTGCTAAAATAGAGCTAATTTTCTTTCGGAGCCTTTTTGTCATATATCTCCTGCGTGCGGGGTTGCACCACTCCAATAATTCTACTAGCTGTTCCAACCACCCTATCCAACGCCCTAAGTGCAGCCACGTGCATCCTGGTGCAGAAGATTGAAGTGCTGCTATCCAGATCCATCCCAGGGAAGGTACTGCTCTATAGGGGGAGCATTATACCCCTATATGTTTGATTGTACCTGTAGTGTTGAACCTAATTCATGTGATTGGAGGAACCAGGTCATTTCACCTTAAAGGATTACATACTTCAACAGGAACATTTTTGACTTCTAGTGAAGGACAGAATATCTTCAGAAAAGTGACTATACTCAATTAATTTATCTTGGGACTAATCATCCGGTAGACTGTACCAAAAAAAGAGCGCTTTTAACTGTTTTATAGCTTGCATTTATTTATGGTGATTGCTGAGAGTCACATTGGTTTTAAGCTGCCTTTTTAAAGTGTGGAGCGCAAAGGAGTATCTTTATGGTATTATCCAGTTTTTGTTAAGTGCCTTTTTAGTAGCCTTCCTGCCTTTGTTTGTATTTGGTATTTTAAGTGTTGGTGACACTTTGAGGGTGACCCCCATTTAGGAAGCTTTTTTGTGCACAAGGGACTTCAATACCATTATTTCTTTATAATATCAGTTTATTTAATTGTATTTTTACAAAATCATTTAGAATACAGTGATTTACACATTCAGTTCACCACACTCTGACCTCATGGCTGTTGACCACATGGGTTCCAGCACTGTCAGTTGATCCAATTCCTTCTACTTCTAATAATTTCCATGATGGAAAGCTAATCTTCAAACCTCAGCTCATTGGCCATTGTGAGTCTGCAAAGTTCTATTGATAGGTCATATCAGTTTTAGGCCCGTATTCAGTTAGGTGCGAAAGCCATTTTCCGCGAAAAAGTATCGCATGTGACGTCATTTTGCCAGGCGGAAACTTTTTGGCGTATTCAGTTGCAAAGACTTTTCGCATATGCAGAAAGTCAACACAATGTACTCAGCGAAAAAGTTTTGCCTATGAATACCAGTCGGAAAAAAGGGCAGAATTGCAGATTTGGGGTGCCAACATCGGAAAACCACTCAGCACCCTTGGGACAGCCCCACAAAGGTAATCTGTGTCATAAAAATTAAACAAAACCCTTAAGAACACCCCAAAGAATGCCTTTGAGAAAGGGGGCGAAAAAGTCCAAAGTGGGGGGACAAATGTAAAAACTAGCGAAATAGACTTCAGGGGGGTCCCCAAGTGGCATCTTCTCTTATTAGCCAGGTCCTTGCAATAAGGTTCACCATTTACCCTCTCATAATACTACTTTGCCGCCCCATATATTACCATTATTACCAATAAACTTGTTCAACACATTTGCACTGCTGCAAAATTATAAATTGTTAAAGATCTCAAAACTCCTTGTTATAATGCAATGTTTTCACACACTTGGTGGTATATTTACTAAAGTGAGAGTTTTAGAAGTGGTGATGTTGCCCATAGTAACCAATCAAATTCTACTTAACATTTAACGAGCACCTTCTAGCAGATAAAAACTAAACTCTGATTGGTTGCACCAACAGCTCCATTTCTAAAAACTCTCACTTTAGTAAATATACCCCCAGGGGTCCTTGGTATTATTATTACAACCAGTCTTCACTTCCTGCTATTTTGTAACTCTCTGTGTTTCTTCTTTTCTTGCTATATAGCTGCACCCTTCTCTGCACCCTTCTCTTCTCGTATCTTGTACTTTCTCCATTGCCCTGATAGGCTGGCCTTTGGGACTTTGAAGAGTCCAATAAAAAACTTTACAATGTCAGTACGTCTACTTCCAAACAATTTAGCAAATCTAAAGTATATGTAGTTTACTCTATGTTTGGTCATCAGTAAACCGATAATTTGATCTGTAAATCTGTAATTATGTTTGTAGATTCCTTAAAAGTAATGTCTGTTTTGGATATATCTATGATGACCGGCTTTGCCCCAGATATCAGTGACCTAAATAAGGTGAGTTCCAAGGCCAGGTAATGAGCAGCATATATGGATATCAGAGTCACATTATCAAAGGGACTTAAGGATAACCAGCTCCATTTGTTTCTTTCAAATTGTCCATATGGTTTCATAGGGCTCTATTTATTAACATTATTTTTACTAACATAAAGTGAAAAAGGGTGTTTTCACACCCTTTTCACATTATTTTAGTTTCACCTACAGTTACTACAGGGCAAATGGAGTAGAATTCATAAACTTCTACTCCAACCCCTAAGTATCACTTATTTTTAGTAATCAGATCGCATTTCCCATGATTGTAATGGGAAGTGTGATCCGACCAAAGTTACTAAAAATAAATTGTAAAAAAAAAATACCAGGGGAAGCCCTGTGATAATAACGCCACCTGGCGGTGGCGTTATCCATGGTCTCCCCCGGGCACCGGGCTCCTACTCTGCTCTAAAAGGCAGAGCAGAGCCGGGAGCCGGCCCCAGTGATCAGCTTTGTGGTCTAAACAGACCATATGCTGATCACTGCACAAAAAAAAAGAAAAAAAAATAGTAAAAAAAAAAATTCACTTACCTGACTCCAGGGAACGGTGGTCGGGGCTCCGGTGATGACTCCCCTCCAGTCAGCTGGTCTCCCATGCTGCACTGCGGCCTGGTCATCAGGTGATCTGGTACTAGTGCAGTATGGGATAATTAGCTGACCGGAGGCATGGAAGACATCACCGGAGCACCGATGACTGCAGGTAAGTGCTATTAAGGGAGGGGGGGTCGTGGGGGGTCCGCGATCATGGGGGTGGGGCTTAGTGTCAGGGGTGGGGCTTAGCGCTGGGGGTAGCAGCGGCGGTCGGTCAGTGCATGCGCGGGGCACTAGTCACTGTATTTTTTTGCAAAAATACCGTGACTAGGGTGCGGATGGGATTCGCAGGGACAGAGCTTTATCGCAAGCTCTGTCCCTGCAAGGGATTTGTAGTAAATCCTTGTGATATTGCCTGAATTCGCAATGCGAATTCACTCGGTAATATCACACTACAATCTGCATTCCAAATGCGGATTGTAGTAAATAGAGCCGATAGTCATAAATAGAGATACAGATAAAGGTCTAAAATTATTAAGCGGAAGGTTTGGTGTTATTTAGAATTCACCAGAATTGTCAGTGGTATTAATGTCTATATGATAGCATTTACCACATCTTAATTCTTAGTAACAGTCAACTGGCTACTTTTTTCTTTCAGGGAAGTAGGAGGAGAAATATATAAAGGGATTGCTGATTGTGATGCGTTTTTTTTTTAAAGTTCTTGTTCTAGAAATTGTCTATTTGAGGTGTTTTCCTTTTTCATATTTGTGTTTGTCAATTTTGTGTGTTTTATAATGTGATTATTTGTGTATTTCTAATAAAGTGCAGACATGTCTGGTGAGAGGCTCCGTGACTAGTCCACACTCTATAATAGAAAGTTGGTAACAAGACAGCATAGAGGGGCATGCATGTATAGACAGTGGGCATTCTGGATTAATACATGACCCTGGTTTGGCAAGATCCTCACATCCCTACTCTGTAGGTTACTTTACAATTAGATATTCTATTTGGCTTATGTAGGCCTATCATCTACCACTAAAAACTTCCCTACGTATTATTGAACAGAAAACACTTGTCATCTTTGTATGTTCTTGTTCTGTTTTTAGGTTTGATTTGTGTTTTGCATCACATGTCATTTTGGCTGATCGGTGTTGCTGATTTTTGTTGCACCTTATTTGTAAATGTATAAAAAATGCAAATAACATTTTTTATAATTGGTTAATTATTCACCAAGGCTGATAATTCTGCACTTAATAGGACAACAGTTTAGATCTTTTGACATACGACAGAACTCACCTGCCATGCTAACAATGTCATTTTCACCTGATCTGTTGAATCAGAATTTCCTCCTATCAGCAGTGTGATGCGTTTAGTTACTTCCTCAGAGAACGTTACAGCTGAAGAAGAGACTATCCCCCTAATATAAATCTTACTATATTTGAATAAATTATGCTTATTTATGTTATATTTTTTCTTATACTTGTATATATTCTTTGAACTGTATTATGGAGGTAAAAAAACCTTGTTATCTACTCTGTGATAGTAGATACTGTACTGTAGGTATATTAGTACATGCAATTCTTTTTTTTTAGGTTTTTTTAAAGTTTTCCCTTTAACTACAGCTCAAAGACAGACTGGAGAGATACATCTCCATCTATGAGATCAACACAGGAGAATTTGATAGAAGCACTCTCATCCTGTACCTTGACAAGGTGACATTATTCTCATTAACAAAATAATTCTCATTGTATCTTTTGGTTGTTCTTGAATGTTTTTCTCTAACCTAATTACTATTACTATGTAGAGGTTTCACTAACCTTTTACATGATGCTACTGCAATAATGGGGACATTTAGAGATGGAGATGAAAATGTTTCTTGATTATCATATAATTAATAATAATAATAATAATAATAATAATAATAATAATCATTTGAATAACACATGAAGAAAGAGAAATTATGAAACACATTTGTATGAGAAGTGTTAATAAAATTTGGATTACTTTTTTTTAGGTTTTTGCTCAATCTATATAACCATGTAACCTGCATTTTAAGCCGATGTACCAGTCATTCCTTTGTATTTCATTATATATTCAGATATCCCAAACAGAGGATGAGTGTATAGTGGTCCTGATTCAGACCTGGTCACAAGCACTGAGCGATAGCAACCGGGTCGATGGTGGCCCAGAGCGCATGCGCTTGACAGAGCCGGCTCCGTCATGCGCATGCACGAGACCCGGATAGCGACGGGAAATCCATCGCTCCGGGTCTCGCACCAAAGGGGGCGTGCTGTCAATGTTGCCCTTTGGTGGGCAGGCCGGGGAGGGTGGCTGCCCAAATGGAGGCGTTCCCATGAGAACGCCTACCGTTTGGGGGCCGAAATCTCTCCCCGTTTGTTAGAGCCGAAATCTCTCTGGGGCTTGGGGCCATGAGACCCTACCACAAGGGTCTTGTCGCAAGTCCGATGGTTGCGATGGTCTTGACCATCGCGACCATCATCATGGCCGCTCGCTGTAGTTGTGGGTGGTCACCCACAGCTATGCGAGCGGCCAGGAGGCCGTTCTAAAAAAAAAAAACCCGGCCCTGATTCAGAGCGAGTGCTCTGTCAGAGCGACCGGGTCTGAATCAGGCCCAAAGTTCAATCTCCACCAGTACTTTGAAGTTGGGCTAATCCGGCCGGCGTCTGTCACAGTGTATGACTATTACTCCCCAGGTAAGAGCTTTACCAGCCAACACTCTCCGACCTAATGGTCTGACCACTCACTAAAACATAAAATAGTGTCATTGATTGTTATCATTCAGCAGAATATTGTCACATTGGTTTTCATCAGGGCGCTGATGTAAAGAATTTCCCCTTTCCTGTGCTGATATTTAGTGCTATATATTGGGTAGTGTAGCATTTAATTTCTTATTTCCTTACTTTAGAACATCCACCTTCAGACAGAATGATTAGTGACCATCTGAAACTTTCATTCCAGCCTAAGAGGGAATAAAAGATATGTCATGACCCAAAATGTACTCTACATTCCTTCCATGTGTGTTTTTGACAGCCAAAGAGCACAAACTCTTATATCTGTTCATGTAGTCTGCTGACAAGCTTCTCTTAGACCATTGTGACCCACAAAAGTTTTGTTTTATCTTAACATAACCACTAGAAGAGTAGCCCAGGCATACAGATGTGTCCTCATACTTCTTTTTCTCGGCATATAAGACACAACTTTGTAAAAAAGTCAAACAAACATATAACATCCTCAAGAACACCTTTATCATAATAAAAACTCCAATATTCAATGATTCCTCTTTTTTTTTTTCTTCCTCAAAAGCTTATAAATATAACACAGCTTGCCTTGGTGCTTCAACGTTTAATTACATTGGTCATTTCATGGTGAAGATATAAACACATGGATAAGTATAGTATTATTTGCAAGTGCTATTCATATGACAGGAATGCAGACCCCACATAGTAATAATATTGACCAAACCGTAATAAGTGGAGATGTATATTTTCCAGACATAAAAATGTATAGTCATGCCAATATATTAAGATATATCAGAGATTGGATACATTATACAGATTTTTATACAAATACAGATATTGATCAGCATTTTTGTACCCAATCAAAATTTATTTTTGTTTACATAGCCATAAGTCAAAAAACTCTGATGCCTCTATGCTAAATATTTTACTTATGACTGCTTGGGTTGTATGGAAATACACTAGAAAATGTAAAAGCTCATATAGTCATCATTCTTTCTTTTTATCTTTCATACAAAATCATGAATTTCAAAACGGTGAAGCTATGGAGCCTTTTCTTTTTCTTTTTTATTGTTACATATATTTATTTACATTTTACAAATTGCCATTACATAAGCATTTAAGAATCTACATAAGCATTCAAAAATCAGAAAATAAATACAAAAATATGCATGAAAGTTACATTGCAAATAAAATAAAACAAAGTCATCAGAATGTGGGAAAGCCCTTTAAGTGATCATTTCAGGGGCACCAATTACAAATAATAGATGACAAAAACTTGCAGTTAGTTATAGCTTCAGGATGCTTTTTGTATAGCATTAATATGTATTGTAAGTAAGCTTGGTGAACTCTTTTATATCATACAGCTATTTTAGATTATATTTAAATATCAGAAATTAAATACAAAAATATGGATGGAAGGAGAATAAATAAATAAATAAAAATAAAGAGGGGAATTAGCCTTTTCATTCATGGTGCTCTAGGGGCATTAATAATATAAAAGCAATGCTGGATACATCCATGAGCGCTCTTCTTAGAACACAAGATATAATAGATAAATACTCTATACCACAGTCACAGATTTTTGCAGTATATCAAGCACAACATTATGTATCATGCCTATGGATAGATCTGACTGGGAGCAGACGTGGGTAACTGAAGATGAATGCACAAACATAGGTTGATGCAGGAAGTCCACCTACTGACATCACTAGTGATGTCAGTAGGGCCGCCCACAAACGGAAGGCATTCCCTCGGGAATGCCTGCATTTGTCCAGCCACCCCCCCCACCCGCCTCCCAAATGGGGCGAGCTGTCAATCACATTCGACAGCCGCCACGTTGTGGTGCAAGACCCGTAGCGACGAAGCGCCCGTCGCTGGCTGGGTCTCATGCATGCACACGCTGGAGGCGGTGCATGTGCAGGGGGTAAACATCGACCCGCTTGCTAGAGCATAGCGCTTGTGATCGGGTCTGAATCAGCCCCACTGTTTCATCTCCCACGGATGAAGAATCAACTTCTAAGACAAATGGCAGGCTGATAACAACAATATGTTTCTATAGTAGATCACGGAAGATTTAATTTACATAATGCTGAAATACAGCAGGAGCATAACCAAGGCCAAACGGCATGACGAGGTACTCATAATGGCTGCCTCGAGCGTTGACTGTGGCTTTCCACTCGTCTCCTTCCCGAATGCGTATGAGATTGTAAGCACCACATAAATCCAATATTGAAAAGATATTAGCACCACTGACCTTATCAAAGAGATCTGTAATGAGTGGAAGAGGGTAACGGTTTTTAATGGTGATTTAATTTAAACCTCTGTAGTCGATGCTTGGATGTAGGCTACTGTCCTTCTTCTTGACAAAAAAAATCCTGCACCAGCAGGAGAGGTGGAGGGATGAATGAACCCTTTTTCCTGATTCTCTGCAATATATTTGATCATGGCGTTAGTCTCTGGTATAGATAGAGGATAGGTACGTCTTCTAGGGTGTATTTTCCCAGGAACAAGTTCAATAGGACAAACCTATTCACGGTGTGGAGGAAGGACATCGTCACTTTTTTTGCTGAAAACATCAGTAAAATCTTGATAAGGACGAGGAGGAACATTCAGATGAGACAGAACAACTGAACACACTGGAAGAACTTTCTGAAGACAGGAATTAAAACAGGAGGATCCCCACACAGAAATTTGTGAGGTTCGGCAATCAATTTGTGGATTATATATATGGAGCCAGGGTAAGCCCAATGGAATGCGAAGCCCTGGGTATCACAATGAATTGTAAAAGTTCATAATGCAAAGCACCAGTTTTATCACACAGTGGGAGTGTTTGCTGAGTAATGATACTTCCTGGAATACAGCTGCCATCCACGGCAGTGAGATAAATAGGACTGAACAAGTTTTCAGTGGGTAGTGCCCATCACTGAACCCATTAGAATGTAACAAAGTTATCAGCTGCATCAGAAGCTAATAAAGTTGAGACTTGCTTGAAGGTATTTTTAACCTGAATAGCAACTGGAAAGATATATTCTTTATTTTTTGGAGAGGATCACATAACTCCCAACTTAGCCTCTCCTTGCTGAGGTTGGAGCGGGAGTTTCTCAAATGCTTAGGACAGGTATTAATTTGATGTGATGTGAATCAGTACAATATAAGCAAAGGTTCTCTGTTTGCCATCTACGGCATTCTTCTTGAGACAATTGAGAATGATTAACTTGCAAGGGTTCTTCTTTAAATTCTTCTTTGGGAGGTAAGGTGGGGGAAGACACAACTATAGCACAAGTTTTGAAATGAAGAGATCTTTCTTTCTCAGTAGCTCATTCTCTGAAACATAAGTCCACTTTGGTACTTAAGGAAATTAAGTGCTCTAATTATCAGGCAGATCACGAATGACAAGGATGTCTTTAATTCTGTTGGATAAGCCATTCCAGAAGGCTGCGTAGAGAGCTAAATTTTTCCTAGACAATTCTGATGCTAGAATGTGAAACTGCACAAGATATTGGCCCTCATTCAGAGCCGTACGCTCTGAGCAGAGCGCACGCTCTGAATGAGGGCCGGGCTCCATTTTCATGGAGCGTCCTCCTGGACGCTCGTATAGCTGTGGGTCACCACCCACAGGCTATACGAGCGTGCATTGTGATGGTCGCGATGGTCGAGACCATCGCGACCATCGAATTTGCGAGCCGGAGCCTGCGGTTGAGGTTTTCAACCGCAAGCTCCGGAGTGATTTTGGCTCTATCAGAGCCAAAATCACTCCCACTCCCACTAGTGATGTCAGTGGGCCGGCTTCTGATGGGAGGCATTCCCGTGGGAACACCCCCGTCAGGGAGGCACGCCCCCGGCACGCCCACCAAAGGGGGCGTGCTGTCAATCAACATTGACAGCACGCCCCCTTTGATCGGACACAATGAGCGAAGGACTTTCCTTCGCTCGTCGCGTCTGGCGCATGCGCACGACGGAGCTCCCTCCATCGTGCGCATGCTCAGTCCATAACATCGACCCACTTGCGAGCGGACAGCCGCTCGCGAGTGGGTCTGAATCAGGCCCATTGTCCCACAGTATTGGAGCCTTGACGTAGTTGTAAGAGATTAGTAGATGCAGATGACACTCTTCCAGGCTCATCAATGATTTGACAAAAAGTGCTGACAAACTCTTTATAAGATGTGAGCAGAGGATCTGTTCTTTCCCATAAAGGCAATGCCCAGTCTAAGGCAGAACCAGACAACAGGGTGATGATATATGCCACACGGGTTAGATCTATAGGAAAATTGTGAGATTGAAGCTCAAACTGTATTTCACATTAATTTAGAAATCCTCTTCAGTTCTTAGGATTTACATAAAATTTTGTTGGAGTAGATATATGAAGACGAGAAGCTGTAGACACACTAGGAGCCAGAATTTGATGTTTTCCAGCTGGCCAGATAGTTCTTGAATTAAATTAATTATTCTTCCCTTGGTGTTCCAGGCAGCTAACCAGGTCAGGTGGAAACCCAGCAGCTTGTGTTGGATTCTCGGCTGGATCATAGGCCAGTACAAACTGTCATGCCTGCGGTTAGATCTAACTGGGAGCAGGTGTGAGTAACTGAAGATGAATGCACAAACTTGGGTGGATTGACCCAGGTCTTTTTCATAGAGACACAGGAGATAGCAGTGATGACTGTGATGTCAGGAGGAACTGATGAAGGAACCATTAGAGAATAATAGTAGTCCAAGAAAATTGATGACTTGATATTAATAGTAAAAGTCCATAGAAGAATATACAGGATCAACATAGACAATCGGTAAAGACCGATGTTGGCACAGGATAGTGACCGATGGTAGAACTTGATGTTAATGAGAAGTGAGTTGAATGCTTGATAGGAATTGATTCTAACTTTATTAACGATGGTTTATAAGAACCGATGTTGGAACTGAGGAATTGATGAAGACTTTATTAAAGATGCTCGGTAGGAACCAATGTTGATGATAGTTGATGAAGGCTTTATTAAAGATGTACAGTTGGAACCGAAGTTGATGATAATTGATGACATTAATCGATGTTTATTGAGAGATAATTCTCAGTGATGATAACCAAACTCCTATTGGTCGAACTCGGAGAGATAATTCCCGATGGCACATCCAGACTGCAGCTGAAGAAATTAGAATAATTCCCAATAGCAAATCCAGACTGCTACATTCGATGGTGGAGTTGATTGGAGAAGAAGATAATCGATTAGAACAGACATCGGATGATAGCTTAGTGCAGTCAGCAGACCTGAGCAGACCTGACCTAAACTCTGAGTGGATGACTGAACTAATGTGATAGAATCCAAGATGACTGCACCCATGACCTGGCTCTGAAGGAAAAGACGGTGTACAACCTGCAGGCTTATGCCTATGCCCAGCACCCATCCAGATGCAGAACTCAAGCTGGGATCTCCTCTGTGCCAATCAGGATAGACACCGCATAGGTAAATAGTGTGTTTCCACACTCAGGATCGTGATATTATGTTTATTCAGCACTTAAAAAATGTACACTTAGTGCACCTGATAATGGGGAAAAAAGCTATTTCACTTCACTATAAACTTTTACACATCTCTTTGAATTTGATGAATTCCCAAGAAGAATATCCACTTGGACACAGATTTTTTCTTAAATTTATATCGACACAATATTATACACATTTATTTTACATGTGTTATGTCTTCTCCAATGTATAAAGAGATGTTTTACAATATATTTAATAATTTATAACTTTCTCCCAATAGATGATTTATAATGGGATTAATAGATTGAGGATCATGTTTAAAGTGTGAGATGAAGGAGGCCAACTTCATGTATTGTATGTGGTATTGCCCCGCTATTAATTATTTTTGGCGTCATGTTCGACGATTCTCTATGACGTATCTTTTTAATTATTTGCCCCTGAATGGGCAGTTTTGGGGATGTCCCCAGTGGCATCAAAGATAACGACCAATAGCAAAAAACTGCTGTATATTTTCTCTGCCGTTGCTCGCAAATGTATTTTACAAATATGGACACAGGTAGAGCCTCCAACATTATCTTTATTCCGTGCTAAATTATATTATGTTTTCCGAATAGATTGGATGAAAGCCTCCCTACATAGAGAAGAATTCACAGAAACATTTTACCTAATTTGGGAAGGCTTTATAGATTCATTGTCACTTGATATAAAAAGCAAGATACATGACTGCTTTCATTAAACTCAATGGCATGAAAGAAGATATTGATGGACAATGCTCCAATTAATAGAGATGTACAGATTATAGTCTTATGAGCTTGTAGATTCCTACCTTACTGGCCATGCTCTGGATTTGCTCTTGATATGGTCATCATTTACTATGTATTATGAAACCCTATATTGAGATTTAGTATTGTGATTGGTAATAACAAACTATGGGCCTGATTCAGACCCACTCGCTCGCAAGTGGGTCGATGGTGCGCATGCGCGAGACGCGACGAGCGAAGGACTTTCCTTTGCTCGTAGTGTCTGATCAAAGGGGGCGTGCTGTCGATGTTGATTGACAGCATGCCCCCTTTGGTGGGCGTGCCGGGGGCCTGCCTGCCAGACGTAGGCATTCCCAAGAGAACGCCTACCGTCAGAAGCCGGCCCCACTGACATCACTAGTGATGTCAGTGGGAGTGATTTTGGCTCTGATAGAGCCAAAATCACTACTGGCCTTGCGGTTGAGAAACTCAACCGCAGGCTTCTGCTCGCACTGGCGATGGTCGCGATGGTCAAGACCATCGCGACCATCATCCTGCACGCTCGTATAGGCTGTGGGTGGTGACCCACAGCTATACGAGCGTCCAGGAGGATGCTCCATAATTATGGAGGTGGGCCGTGATTCAGAGTGAGCGCTCTGGTCAGAGCTTCCGGCTCTGAATCAGGGCCTATGTCCCGTATTCAATTAGAGTCAACAAGCTGTTTTCTGCAAAAAAGTATCGCCGATCGCGGATTTTTGCCTTATCTCCAAATTCAATTCCAGATGGTTTTCGCCTACGCGGAAAGTCAATGCAATGTAATAGGCTAAAAAGATTTGCCTATGAATAGCAGGTGAAAAGAACTACAACATTTTTATTTTGGGTTGCAAACGTGGGGAAATTACTCAGAACCGTTGGGACAGCTCCCCCAAAGGACAACTGTGTCAGAAACTTAGGGAAACAGACATAAGAACACCCCAAAAAAGTACTTTCATTTGGGGGTGAAAAAGTACAATGTGGGGGAACAAGCATAAAATCTAGTGAAATAGACTTATTGGGGGTCTGCAAGGATGTGTCAGGTGTTTTTAGGATTGCAGGTGCATGTAACAGGTGTTTTTCACGTTTTTTTAAAACTTCACTTTAGAGACTTTTAAATATGCTAGTACCCATTTTCATGTACCCCAAATTTGACAGAACTACTTATTTTCTCTAAAAATACTGCTTAATGCCATTTTTCACCGCTTTTACAAGGACGCTAATAACTAATAAGGAATTTAAACAACTTCCCAAGTACCCATAATAGTTTTATTAGGGATATTGGAACACATCTACATTGATGCCCAATGTTAGTGCATTTTTTGGGGGCATTCAGACTGATTTCCCCAATTCTGACAGTACTTTCCGCCTGTTCTGCATTCGCCACTTGCTGTTTTCACCTGGTTAGTAATTGAATAGGACAAAAAGCGGGGACGCGCACGATAAGTTTTCTCGTTAAAACATGCTACAGTATGTAGGCGGAAAGTCGGACAGGCGAAACATTTCTTACTTTTCATGTCTAATTTAATACCGCCCTGTCATGTGTGTAATGATGAAAATTTTAAAATATTAATTATATATTCATTTAAAGGGTGCATTTATTTGATTTTAAAAAAATATGTGTATCAAGATTAATAATAAAATTTATAAAAAAAAAAAAGAATAATGACCAATTCAGTAATAGATTCTATCATACTTCAATATTTATAAGATCAACAGATATTCTCCAAGGTTAAAATTAATATAAGAATAAATAGTATAAAAATAAAAGTGGGAAAGGATTCACATTCAAGGTGTCGGGGGCATTGGATAACAAATGAGATTATCTGTCTAATCTGTTATGAATTTAATAGAGAGAAATATTATTTGTGCTCATATAGATGCTGCAAGCTGGAAACATCTGTGATAAATTGTACATCAGTGCTTGAAGTAAAGTATAGAATAGGCTCCATGTTATAAGGGCAGTGAACTATAGAGGACCCTATGTACTAAGCCTTGGAGAGCAATAAAGTGGACAGTTAAAGCACCAACCGATCAGCTCCTGTAATTTTTCAAACACAGCCTGTAAAGTGACAGTTAGGAGCTGATTCGTTAACACTTTATGTCTGTCCACTTTATATCTCTTCTATGGCTTAGTACATAAACCCAAGAATGAGAGTTTCCACAGGCACAAATGAAGTGAGTATAATAGATATGCATCTTCTGTCAGCTTATTATCCATGTGTGCTTTGTGTTAATTAACCCAGCCAAGGAGAGTGCACGGAAAAGGAAAGGGAAACTTTGGTGGAGATAGTTCTGCCAATGAAGGGTATGCTCATTTGGTCCTGCCATGTGGACAGCGGGATGCCTGGGTCTGACACGCGTTTCACCGGTACCTGGCTTGATCACTGTTGAATCCGGCGAGCTAGTCTAGCTTTGTGTGTGTGTGCTACATCAATCAGTATCTGGCTCCTGTGATAGGTTGTGACAGTATCCAATCATGTGTCCTGTGGCACCTAGGTGTATGTGAGGCTACTGATGATACAGTGATTCATCTGACGTTATCATGACCAAGCAGTAAAGAAACTTGGATTATGTGTCTGTTCTCCTCTTTACAGAAAACCGCTGCACTAAATTCTACCATGTGAATGAGGACAGTAAACTTCTGGGTAAGATCAGCCTGGGAGAGGTGTGCTGATGTGCTGAGGGTAAAATACAAAGCCACACATTTTTTGTATTTCTAACAGTAAATTATATGTATAGACACTGATGTATTACTAAAGCTTTTATATTTAAAAAAAAAACAATAAAAAAAAGAAAAGTGTATATATATATATATATATATATATATATATATATGTGTATATATATATATAATAAATTATATATATATATATATATATATATACAGGCCTGGCGACATGGGGGTGCAAAGGGGACACTTGTACCAGGCCCTGAGATTACAAGAGGTCTGGAACCCTAAGGGATTTTAAGACCCCAGTTCACATGTCCCCTTTGCCACATACTGTGTAAGCAGGGCACCCAGCGGCACGAAAATTTGTTGCAGTTACAGGAGATCTTCCTTAGTCACAGGCTCACAGCAGGGACAGGGAGGCGCAGCATGCATGATGTTGTCATGCTGCTGAATTAGAGAGGAGCCACAGAGTCTGAGCTGCCCACCAGGGAATACTGAAGAACACAGGCAGTGCAGCAGGTGAGTGTTGGCTAGGGCCAGGGTGAGTGTTGGGGAGCTGCAGATGAAGGGAAGGGGCTGGGGAAGACAGGGAGGTGTATACAGTAGTGTATTTACCATCAGGCTACCAAAGCGGACGCTTAGGGCCCGGCAGGCCCCGACAGAGCTGAATCATTGCAGACCTCAAAGTCAGTTGCGAACGCTGGGCTGGCTGACTTCTTCCAAAAGGCAGCAGGCCTGACGATAGGGGGGTACAAAGCTTACCCCCGTCCTGTGCCCCAAGGCTCAGAGGGGCTTAAAGGTTCATAGGGGCTGCGGAGCATGATTGTAATTAATTCAATTTTAAAAAATGCTCCATGAGGAGTGGGTTGCCAGACTTGCTCCTTGTGTCATAGGGGAACCTCAGAGAGCATATGTTGATTTAAACGTGACTGAGGCAAACTCCTATCTGCACTTGAAAAAGGCAATATTAGGTAGGATTGGAGTGACTGGACCTACCAAAGCTCAGGAGTTTCAGAAATGGTGGCTGGACCCGTCTGACCCTCTAAGGGCCAAGCTGGTCAAATTAGCCAGGCTGAGTAAGGCATGGTTGCAGTTGGATAAAAACTCTGCTCAGCGCATAGTAGAGATGGTGGCTTTGGACCATGCTGTGTGGGAACTAGACCATGTGGTGCAACAGTGGGCCCTACATTCTGATCCTGAAACGTTTGAGGAGTTAACGCTGGTGATTGAATAGTACCTGACTCTTGGGAAGTTAAACAAAGCCATACAGGGGTTTCGGCAAGTTCCCAAGCCTAGAACCATTTCCCAGTTGTTAAAGCCAAAAACCCACCTCCAGGTGTGTGTTTTGACTGCAGCAAGCCCAGTCATTTGCGCCAGGACTGCCCAAAACAGGGCAAGCCGATGGACTGCAGTGCTGGAAAAACTCGACCAGTGGTCAGTATGGCTGCTGAAAGCACTTCCCTGGTGCAAACCACCCTGTTTCATTTGATGTTGCATGTAGAAGGCCAAGAGGTCTGGGCCTTATTGGATACTGGCAGTGAATTAACCATCATCTCTGCCAACCTAGTTCCTCCTGGGGATAATTAGGTGCTACCACCGGTAAAGATTATATGTGTACATGGGGATGTAGAAGAATGCCCCTGAGTGCACCTCCCAATAGTGATAAAAGGGCACTCTCTGAAGGTGTTAGCCGCAGTAGCCACCAGACCACTCTAATCATTGATTCTAGGTTGGGACTTTCCGTTATTGCAAGAGGTGGTTACTTGGCATGATGACAGCAGAAGGTCCATGTCATTGGTGTCCCAGGAGCCAAGCTCTGCTGTGTCCCAAAGTTTGGTTGCTGTAATTCCATCCTTGGCCATTGAGCAGCAGGAGGTGAGTGAGACCGAGGCACAGTGGGTTCCCATTGGCAAGGAAGTGTCCTTGCAGGACTTTGGCCAGGATCAACAGAATGATGGGAACTTGATAAATGCATTTGAAAATGTTGTAGAGATAAACGGTAGATAATCACGGCTTTACCAGCAGAAGGTGTAACATACTTTGCATTGAAAAATGATTTGTTATATTGTGTAACATATTTGCAGGTTCAGAGAGTATACCAATTGTTGGTTCCCCAGAAACACGAGCAGTTGGTGTTGAGGGCAGCTCATACACAACTGTGGGGTGGCCATTTAGGGGAGGAGAAAACTCTCCAGCATACTCAGTTAAGATTCTTCTGGCCCAGTATTCATGCAGCAGTAAAAAAGTATTGTCAGGAATGTCCAGTTTGTCAGAAGACAGCACCCCGGCCAGGGTTTTGGGCACCCTTGGTTTTCCTCCCTTTCATTTCCGTACCTTTTGAAAGAATTGCTATGGATCTGATAGGGCCGGTGGAAAAATCTTCTCGTGGGCATCAATACATATTAGTGGTGGTAGATTACACCACAAGGTACCTGGATGCCATCCGACTATGTAACATGAAATCTAGCACTATTGCCTGGAGTAATTAATGCTATATACCTCCTTGGGAATACTAAAGGAGGTTTTAACAGACCAAGGTGCCCCTTTTATCTCTAAACTAATGAAAGATATGTGCAGACTGTTAAAGGTGGATATGATTACTACCTCAGTTTACCACCCAAAACAGATGGGCTTATTGAATGCTTTAACCAGACCCTTAAGCAAATGATAAAAAGGGCTGTGTCTGAGGAAAACTTAGATTGGGACTTACTACTACCCTACTTAATGTTAGCAGTGCGAGAGGTACCCCAATCCTCTATGGGACTAGTTCTTTCAAACTCCTCTATGGGAGGCAACCTAGAGGGATTTTAGATCTGTTGAAAAAAGGGTGGAACAACTATAATGCCAAGAACCTAACATTGTACAGTTTATGATCCAATTGTATGGCTGTTTAAGGCAAATTGCGCCACTTGTGAATGATCACATGGATAGTGTCACGACCAGGCACTAGGGAAACCTCTGATGAGGTTAGGAACCGGGGAGTTGCAAGCTAAGTCTGCAAATTGTGGCCAAACCCAGGTTTGACTAGTCCTTCCCAGAGGCACAGAGTCTAACTCTTTTTTCCAGTGACTACTCCAATCGGGATTTGGGTTTCCACTGCACTAAGTGAGCAGGTCATGGCCCTCTGGACAGGTACCTGGGAGTGACAGAAGACTGAAAGTATATATACTGTATAACACAGGGAACACTAGGAATAACACAACAAATAGTTTGGACTGAAGCACAGGGACTGAGTACACTAAGATGCACCGAAGACATACTGGATGTGCAGGGAAAAACGGAATACTTGAACAATGGAGATAAGTAAATACTTGAACACTGGTGATGAACTTGAGAATGCTTGAACACTGGTGATGAACTGAATAGTTGAACACTGGGAATGAACTTGAGAATGTACTGGGAATTGGTAGTGTCCAAGTGCTGATTTGCATAGAGAAACACAAAGGAAATGGACACAGGTATGTACTGGGAATAGCTAGAGCATCAGTTGTAAGCTAACTAGAAATTAGTATGAAAGCTGATACCCCAGGAACACAGGAAAGCGATTAGAGAGCTCAGCAGCACACTAAATTACAGGGTTTTACAAGAACACTAGAGTTCTGTGAGAGCTGAAGTAACACACAAGGATTTAGCATGGAAGCTAATATAAGTAGCACTGTTGGTTAGCGTGAGGGCTGCAACAACAGACTGTAGGTTCTTCTTGGGAAACACCAGAGAGCAAAGTAATCACAAGAACAGCAAAGTTGATCAGCAACTTCCTGTTGCAGAAGTCAGACCTAAATACCCTTAGGCAAATGGTCATTAGATCATGAGATCAGCTGGGAGACTGCATGGCTGCCATTGGAAGAAACTAGTCAGGTAAGATGAACCAACATGGCTGCACCTATGCCTGCTAACACAGGAGTCAGGACACATGCATGGAAGTCCTACCGGACCCCGGGGAGAGCCCTCAGCCATAACCCACCACTACCACTGGCATCTGAATGCCTTGGAGCCTAAAGACACCAGGTCAGCAGTGAGTAAAGGCTGATCCAAGGCCAGATCGTGAGAGATAGGGCCCAACAGTGGCAAAAAATGTCGATATGACATGACCATAATTAATCAATCTTTTAAACCAGGAGACAAGGTACTGGTTCTGGTGCCCATCACTGAAAGCAAAATGTATGCCCAGGGGAGAGGCCCTTATGAAGTTATAGGCAGTGGGACCTGTTAATTATAAGGTTCGACAAGAGGGTAGAAGGAAAGAGGTGCATGTCTACCATGTAAACCTGTTAAAACCCTGGAAAGAGAGTGCTGGACAGCCCTCTTTGGTTGCCAAGATATCCCCGGAATGTCAAGTACCCATTGAAGTTATCCTTATTCCCCGCCAGAAACAAGAGGTGGTGAGTTTAGTAGCATGGCACCAAGATGTGTTCTCTTCCATTCCGGGAAAACCCCAAATTATCCAGCATTATACAGTTACTTCTACCGGGATGGTAATGAAACAGAGGCCATACAGTATACCTGAGGCAAAGCAGGCAACAGTTAAACAGGATGTAAAGGAGATGCTGCACCTAGGGGTCATAGAGGAATCAAAAAGCAAATGGAATAATCCCAAAGTTTTAGTGCCTAAGCCTTCAGGTGCTTTAAGATTCTGCAATGATCTTCATTAATTAAATAAAGTGACACAGTTTGATTACTATCCTATGTCCCTGGTGGATGAGCTGGTGGAGAATTTACCAAATAGCCAGTACAGTATTTCACCCCACCCTTGATTTGACAAAAGGGTATTGGCAGATTCCTTTAACTAAGACTGGTAAGGCCAAAACAGCCTTCTCTACCACAGAAGGTTTGTTTCAGTATAAAATGCTGCCGTTAGGTTTGCATGGGGCTCAGACAACTTTCTAGAGGGCTATGAACAAATTGCTGCAACCCCGAAGGAATATGCAGCTGCATATCTAGATGACATAGTTATCTTTAGCCCTGACTGGGAGTCACAGTTTTCAAGAGTAGATGCAGTGTTACTGTCTTTATGGGCATATGGGTTTACTGCTAATCCTGAGAAGTGTGCCACTGGAATGGTGGAGGCGCAAAATTTGGGATATATTGTAGGCAGAGGGCAGGTAAAACCTCAGCCCAGTAAGGTGTATGGCGGTCCTCACATGGCCTAAAACCAAATGTAAATCCCAGCTTAGAACATTCCTTGGCCTAGTGGGTTACTACTGCAGATTTATTTGTGATTTTGGCACTAGAGCAGCACCATTAACTGAGTCCTCAGACAAGATAGTATGGTCTAGAACAACAGAAGCTGCATGGAAAGGTTTGAAACACGTCTTGTGTGCAGAACCTGTTTTGCAGGCTCCTAACTTCAAAAAGCAGTTTATATTGCAGACAGATGCCTCAGGTACGGGATTCGGGGAAGTCCTTTCCCAAGTGGTAGAAAGGGAATAGAAAGCCATCCACTACCTTAGTTGGAAATTGCTGCCCAGGGAGTGCAAGTACTCAACTGTGGAGAAATAGTGCTTGGCAATTAAGTGGGCAGTAGACTCATTAAAATATTATTTATTGGGGCAGCAGATTTTGTTGGTTACAGATCATGTCCCTTTACACTGGATGCACACGTACAAAGAAGTGAATGCTCGTATAACCAGGGGCAGAACTATGTGAGACAATGGAGGCGCCTGCCGCCGGGCTCCAGCTCTGAAGGGGCACCTCCTCCATTCTCCACAACATATTAACCCCACTTAGGGCTGTAACTATGTACCTGGAATGTACTGTCATGGCCACCCAATACATGGCACCCCTCCCCGACACCTGAGAAGCCACCATACACTAGTGGAGAGCTCCATGTCAGTTCATCAGCTGCTGCCTTCGTCTATCTATAGCCTGTCTGCATTCAAATTGCTATATTACAGTGTCAGCTGCTGTGACAGGGGGGGGCACCAAATTATAACTTGCCTCCGGGCATCTGGGATGAACTTACACCACTGCGTATAACCCGTTGGTTTTTATCTTTGCAGCCATATAAGTTTGAGGTGCAGCATCATCCAGGGAAACAGAACCTCAATGCTGATGCCCTTTCCATGAAGTTTGTTGGGCACGATCTTCCGAGCAACCCTATGGTGAAGCTAGAGGAGGAGTAGGAAGAGGTTGAGGATGGTGAACTGTGGAAAATGGTAGAAAGCTGTTTACCTGGATGGATGGCACAAATAGTGTGGGGAAGACAGATAGCTCGTCTAAAAGGGTTTTTAGCTTCACCAGGGTGGTTGAAGCTAAGGGGGAGGATGGGAAAGGGTCAGCATAATACAACATGAAGTAAATGTGGAGTATCCAGGTATCCTAGGATTGGTAGAGCAAAGTCCTTAGGAATGTGAAATATCCAGTTCAGGTGTTGCCTCAATCAAAATCTGAGAAGGCAGCTGATTACAGATACCTGTGTGAGGCTGGTTTAAGAACTTTAGAGACACTGGAAATTGATCCTGATGGTGCAGTAGTCATCCAGGTTATAGGCCCAGGGGTAACTAGTGTAACTGAGAGTCCACTGAAGAAATATATTGATGTTTGAAAGACTCTGTGTAACATCTTGCTTATGAAACTGCCATATCCTGTATACCTGCCTGTGGTGAGAAAATAAAGCTGCAGTTGGATTTTACATGGTCTACGTGATTCGTGTCACAGTTCTTTATGATTTTGACACTCTGCTGTGTGCAATATTCTAAATAGTATATTATATATTTGGTACACTGCTGTGTGGCATATTATTTAACTGTGGAGACTGACACGTGGCATATTATGATTTGTAGGGAGCAGAAGCTGTTGGCGAAATGTTACCTAGGTTGCCTGGAAACCTTGCACCAGCCCTGCGTGCCACGGTATGCTATGGGGCATTCCCCGATCATGGGAGTGCGTCTCCATTCAGTTCTATGGAGATGCAAATGCACGTCTCCAATCATGAAAGTCTGTCTCACGCCATGGATGGTGCGAGACTCTGCTCTACGGACAAAGATCTAGCGGGGCAGATCTGTACATATACGACACTCGGCATTCTTGAAGTGACTTTATTATTATTATTATACAATGAATACAATCTAGTACTCTTGGGAGGACAAACCAATACTGTGCGGTGTCGGTGATGTGCCGTTAGCGCGGTGTTGGGATGCTTATACTGTAGCAGCGTCACATCACGGCTGCAACATCACTTTTTGTTTTACTTCGCTCTCCTGTAGGGGTGCTCAGTAAAATAAGTGACATTGCTCTTTCTCATAATAATATACAATGTGCACAGCCACACATTGCAGATAATTGCATTGAGCCATTGCATTTTGTTATTGTTCTTTTAAGGACTCTTAAGCTAAAGTCAATATACAAAGCACTAATAATTATATGTGACAGTGACATCTGCCATAGTTCCGAGCCAGGATGTTTACTTATAGGACCAACCTCATCTTGGGTGTGATATGTATTTCCAGTGGGAGCATGGCCAGCGGTTCAATTCCCGACAGCGTCTACCCGACAGCGCTGGAAATCCCGATTGTCCTAAAGGTAAGTATCAACTAACCTAACCCCCCTAACCCTAACCCTCCTTAGGGGTGCCTAACCCTAACCTCCCCCCTGTGCCTAACCCTAACCCCACCTCTAAGTGCCTAATCCTAACCCCCCCTTCCCTGCTGCCTAACCCTAAGTCCCCCGGGGGGGTGCCTAACCCTAACCTCCCCCCGGGGGTGCCTAACCCTAACCCTCCCTCCCCCTAGCCTAACCCTACCCTCCTGGGGGGGTGCCTAACCATAAGTCCCCCTGGGAGCCCTAAACCTAACCCTCCCCCCTCACGGCTGTTCGCTGCAGTGCCCGGCATATGCTCGATCAGGATGCCGGGCGCCGGTCTCCAGACGTCGGGCAAATTACAGGCGTCTACATTTAGATGCCTGTCATTTGTCCCTAGTCAGGATTAAAGCATTCAGGAAGCCGACGGTCAGCATTTAGACTGTCGGGTTCCAGACTACCATCCCCCTCATCTTCCATAGCTATGGGGTCTCTCTCTCTATGACCCAGTTTTGTATGCCTGTATAAATGTAACTCCAAGTGTTTCAACTTGTGAAAAAGTTTAGTTGTAGATCTTCTATAAGTGCCTCCAACCCCTTTTTTTGACAAGATATTTTCCATGATCTTACCTACAGTACAGAGACAATGGACACTATATAACAGGAAACTACATGAACAATAGGTTCTGTAATACAATTTTGTTAGGGTCACTTGGCACACACTCAATATTTTCTTTTCCTAACATTATAACCTTCACTCTTCCTACAGTATTCTTACATGATTACCAGGGACACATGGATGGAGGCTTGGCCAGATAACAGGGAGTGTCAGAAGCCTGAGCATAGACATCACTGTGAGGAGGAGTTGGCGGCCCGTGGCTGTGCCCATTACATCAACATAGTCTTTACATATCCAGTCTATAAATGTACTGATTTTATATAATAATAAATATTTACTGTACCTCCTTAATTTTTTGTGTTGTTAATTTAAACAATCAACTGTAATAAATTGTATATGGAGCATACTCCGTGCAGGAAATGGAGTGTCAGGGTGGTCCTGCTTCTCTATAACCAAAAGTGGTGATGGTGGAACAAATCATCCTAACACTCAGTATTAGAAACATGTAAAATGGAGAGAGCACTGCGATATAATTTAAAAGGAAAAAATAAATACATATACAGATGTGTCCACATACAGTAAATATTTTGCTCAAATCACAGAAAATAGCCACGTTTGTTATGCCACAAACTTTGTGATGTATCCGTGCCAAGCGTCCTGCCAGAGGCTTTTTTTTTTTTACAAAATTTGCATGTAAATTGCATCAATATTGCAATAAATGTAGAAAGCAAGGGTAGTCTGGCTGCTGGCACTGGCATTGATTGTACAGTACTTCTGTTTGATTACGTTTTTAATTTGGGTAAAAAAGGCCACAGATGGCTCAATATGAGCATTAGCATCATGCCTCTTAATGTAGGTACACACCTAAGCGATATATCTGCAGATCATACACACTGAACGACCATCATCTGCATGCTGTAGCGGGTCCCAGCAGCTAGAGGGCGTGTCAGGGGCATGTTCCGGCAGGCAGGGGCCGCTGTGTGTGTACAGGTGATCGGCTGATCGCCTGTACACACCTGCCGATGGACAGACATATCTGTCCATCGGTTGTGCACCGCAGCCAATGTGATATGTCGGTGAACGATGACATTCACCAACATATCGCTTGTAAATACTGGCCGACAGGCAGCAGATATATTGGCCGATCAATTGGTAATTGTAAAGGAGGTGGAGTAGGAATATTACTCTCCCAATTTTTCACATACACAGTTCTCCCACAGGTACCTTCACTCACATTTACATCATTTGAAGTACATTCTATCAGGACTTTCACCCCTTTCTCGAGTTGCTGCTATCTATCGCCCACCTGGGCCACCTCAACAATTTCTGGAACATTTATCTGCCTGGTTCCCTCACTTCCTATCCTCAGACATCTCCACCATCATTATGGGTGATTTCAATATCCCCATTGACAGTCTACAATCTCCTCATGCCTCTAAACTACTCTCTCTAACCTCCTCTCTTGGCCTCTCCCAATGGACTGACTCCTCTACTCATAAGGAGGGCCACTGGCTTAATCTTGTATTTACTAGACTATGCTCAGTTTCTGATTTCACTAATGCTCCTTTCCCTCTCTCAGATCACAACCTTATCACATGCACACTCTCCTCCATTACATCAACCTCAATGTCAGTGAAATCAACCAAACCTCCTAAAACCCGCAGAAATATTAATGCTATTAACGTTCAACAACTATCTACCTCTCTACAACAACAACTCTCACCAATTTCTACATTCACTTCTCCAGAGATTGCTGCATCACACCTAAACTAGATTCTAGTAAAAGCCCTCGTTGAAGTAGCTCCAGCTACCCATCACACTCCGCGTAGACTTAGACGTCAACCATGGCATTCTAACTTGACAAGGCATCTACAAAAACTCTCACGTAAAGTAGAACGTCAGTGGCGAAAGTCTCGTACTCCATGTGACTTCCTCACATATATGACTATCTACAACTCTTATCGTACTGCTCTGGACACTGCCAAACAAACATATTTCAAATCTCTTATCTCTGCTCAAGCCTCTAACCCCAAGCAATTTTTTAATACATTTAAACTGCTTCTTACCCCTCCCTCACCCAAACCACCTGCTACTATCCGTGCAAATGATCTTGCTTCCTATTTTAAGGACAAGATTGATAATATCCGAAATAAAATGGAATGTTCTTCCTTAGATAGTGACCTGCTCAGTTCCCTACTTGAACCCTCTGGCACTTTCTCTTCATTTGACCTCACAAATGAAGATGAAGTATATACACTCTTCTCATCCTACTACTCTATTACCTCTCCTCTAGATCCTATACCCTCACAAATCAGTACAGCTCTGTCTCCTGTGCTCATCCCAACCCTAACTAAAATCTGTAATCTCTCTCTCTCTACTGGCATCTTTCCATCACTATTCAAGCATGCAGTTATTACTCCAATTCTGAAAAAACAAAATTCTGACCCTAACACTCTCTCAAATTACCGTCCTATCTCCCAGTTCCCATGCCCCTCCAAGCTACTGGAGAGACTTGTCTACACTCACCTCACACACTTTCTTAACACCCACAACTTATTGGACCCACTTCAGTCTGGCTTTTGTTCCCAGCACTCCACACAGACAGCACTGACTAAGGTAGTAAATGATCTGGTCACTGCCAAGGCTAAAGGCCATTACTCACTCCTAATTCTTCTAGATCTCTCTGCTGCTTTTGACACTGTTGACCACTCTCTTCTCATACAAACATTACAATCCCTAGGTCTTAAAGACACAGCTCTTTCTTAGTTCTCTTCCTACCTATCTGATCGCTCTTTTTCTGTTTGTTTTTTTGATTCTGCCTCCTCTTTGCTACCTTTATCAGTTGGAGTACCGCAAGGCTCTGTCTTAGGTCCATTGCTATTCTCAATCTATACCACCTCTCTTGGCAAACTAATCTGCTCTTTTGGATTTCAGTGCCATCTGTATGCAGATGATACTCAAATCTACCTATCCTGTCCAGATTTATCACCATCTGTATTGGTCCGTGTCACTGAATGTATTTCTGCCATTTCATCTTGGATGTCATCTCGCCACCTGAAACTTAATATTTCTACAGAATTAATTTATATTTCCACCGGCCAATAAAAGTTACCAACCTGATCTCTTTTCTCACTGTTGATAACTCAACAATCCACCCCGCCCCACAAGCTCACTGCCTTGGTGTCATCCTTGACTCTGAACTGTCCTTTGTTCCCCACATTTAATCTGTCTCAAAATCATGTTACATACATCTAAAAAACATATCCAAAATTCGACCATATCTCACACAAGACACTGCAAAAACTCTAAACCATGCACTCATTATTTCTCGCATTGACTATTGCAATAGTCTCCTTACTGGTCTTCCCAAAAACAGGCTATCGCCATTACAATCCATTATGAATGCAGCTGCGAGGCTTATCTTCCTTGCCAATCTTCCTTGTTCATCGTCTGCTGCCCCGCTCTGTCAGTCCCTCCATTGGTTGCCAGTTTTCTACCGTATTCAATACAAGATACTGTTACTTACACATAAGGCCATTAACCAAATTATACCAACATACATCTCTTCACTCAAAATATCTCCCAACCCGACCTCTTCGCTCAGCACAAGATCTGCATCTCTCATCCCCATGCATTACTTGCTCTCATTTACGGTTACAGGACTTTCTTCGGGCTGCACCCACTCTATGGAATGCCTTACCATGCACAATAAGACTTACCTCTAGTCTTCAATCCTTCAAGCGTTCCCTGAAAACTCACCTCTTCAGACAAGCTTATCAGATTCTACAACCAACCACATAACCTTCATAGCTTCCATGTCTTATTACAATTTCTCTCACAGTCCACACATAACCACACACATTGTCTTTCCTTCACATACTCCTGACATTTGGCCGACATTCCTGTGTGACTGGATCATGCAGCCCACCAAGAAACTCTGCATTCTGGCCGGACCAAATTGCAATATATAGCACCTATCCTTGTGTATCAATGCCTATTTCCCTATAGATTGTAAGCTTGCAAGCAAGGCCCTCTGACCTCTATGTCTGTCTGTTATTACCCTGTTTTGTTCTATAAATGTTTCCAATTGTAAAGAGCAATGGAATATGCTGCGCTATATAGGAAACTGTTAATAAATAAAATAAAATAAATATATAAATAACAACAGTTCCCGAAGCTGTCTAGAACTCTAATTAATGGCAACTCTCGATCCAACTCTGCACTATCATTTTACTCACATAATATCATGAGCTGTAGCAAAAATAAATGTTAACTATTTCAAATAAGGGTTAACATGCTCTTTATTAAATTATTAATATTTTATTATCTTTGTGCTGCTGTTCAAAAGCAATGCATTTTGTGGATTACAGTATGTTTATTCAGGCAAAGAACATTTGTACCTACTATCAATAATGAACATTTATTTTTGATCTAGCTCATGTTATTCTGTGAATAAAATAATGTTCCAGAGTTGGTTCGAGATTTGCCATTCATTATGGTTTTACACAGCATCAGGGATAATTTGTTATTTGCATATTTTTTAATAACAGCCTATTTCTATTATATTCCATTGGGTTGACTAAATAATTTTTATTAAAGATCAGCATGGTTACGTAAAATAGAGGTTTACATTTTACTGTGGTGCTTGATTCTGATTCTCTATTAAAACTGTCCAAGGACCTCCATGGGTTATAGAAATTATAGTAACATAAGGAAATGAGATAACAATAAACTAAATAATGAAAAAAGTTTATATACTTAGCTTCAGAAATTAATTAAGCATCATCACTTAATACTCATCATAATCATCAATATCATCATCAATCATCACCCACATCTTACATACTGTAGATCCTGACACATTTACATATTTCATATGGTTCTTGACCGAACAATTCAGTCCAAAGATCAGGCTACTAGTGTGAGATGTGATTCTCCTTCTCACAGTATACAGCAAAATCATATCAGCATTGCATGGCACACAAATATGACACTTTTCTTACTTTTTTAATCTAAAAACGATTTAAGCATTACATAATAGTATATATCCATAATGCAGGATTTATGATTATTTATATAACCAAATCATATAAGCTTTACATAATAGCACTTTTAGAATCGGCAGCATCCAACGTACTTGAAGCCATTGTTTAGCAATGGGTGCTGACCTCCTGCCTACTGGCATTACTGCTATTTTGTCAGTTGATTTCTGCAGTCAAACCCCAACCACATAAACAAGATTGGTTATTTATTCTGACACTGAATCGAAACTAAAATGTATAGATAAGGCAGTTATAAATAATGTTTTTTTTTAAAGTTTTTCCCCACTATGCAAACCAAAACACCCTTTTCATTTTGAAGTTCTTGCATATTAAAATCTTGCTAGAAACTGAGAATGAAATGTCTGGGCCAACAAAAATATGGAAAAAAAAAGTCTTTGAAGTACTTGCTTTCTAGAAGATAGGACACACATTTGCAGTGATATGAAATAGCAAAGACAGTAGTGTATTTGGAATACTGCTACAGTAGGATACAACATTTACTATCAATTGTCACAGCTTAAGCTGGCCACACACTAGACCAACTTACATCCAACCAGCCAACTTGTTGATTGGTTGTAATGAAAATCTGGTAACGTATGGGAGTAAATGATGATCAGCAATTTGCTCCTAAATGCCAGAAAACAGATGAAAATGGTCGTTCAGACAAGTTTGTTAAATGTTTGATCTAAACTATTTGTTCAAACAACAGTTTTGGTCCATTTTCCAGCTTTTGGGAGCAAATTAATGATTGCATTCCTTACCAGATTTTCATTCCAACCAATCAACTAGTTGACTGGTTGGATGTAAGTTGGTCTAGTGTGTGGCCAGCTCTATGCTGTATGTATAGCTGGTATAAGTAGTTTTCTATGTTATCTAGAAAGGATTTTACATTTTAGATGATTTATCAAATATATGTATAAGAAACAAAGATCTACATTTGAGTTTTATTTTAATATGTATTAAAAAAACAATATTGAATTAAGAATTATTTTTTTGGGACAAAGGAGGTTTAAATGTCCCGTCTTTCTTAAATCCCCCATTGTCTTGACAAGACAAAGATTGAAATGTATTGGTGTCTCACGTTCACTACCAAATTGAGAACAAACTTTTTTTTTATACTGTGTACATTACAAATCCCAGGTCACCTACCGTCTGTCACCAAGTTATTTGAAATTGACAACCATGCTATACCTTTGGTATAAATGTACTGTCTCTTAAAGCACAGATATAATACAGTATTTTTAATTTTATCCACTGTTGTTTTTTATGTTTAGCTGTTGTAAAAGTAATGCTATAGGGGATCAGTTTCTTTGTTTTCATTGTCCACTACTATTTTGAGTCTTGAGTCACAAAAGTCATCTATTAGGAATGAATAGGATGTGTTTACATTTAATAACTTTATGAAGGGATGACATATGTGGAAAAGTTAGAGCATTTCGATGTTATGAAAAACAAATGACCATTATTGGGGAGATGTATCAAGTCTTGGAGAGAGATAAAGTTCCCAAAGCAACCTAGCAGCTCTGTCATTTATCTAGCACAGTCGTTGAAATGATGGACTCTGATTGGCTGTTTTGGGCAACTTCTCCACTTCATCTCGCTCTGAGGCTTGATACATCTCCCCTTATGTGAGTTAACATGGGTACAATTTTCAATCTTCTCGATTGACAATTGGAGCTGGGTGAGTAAGAATCCATTACTAACACACAGATGATATGTGCTCACACAGCAAGACCCAACTCTTCAAATTACAACCCAGACATTAGAATGTTTAAATACAGTAGATGGAACTTTGCATTGGCCACTGCCTAGGGGCACTCTTGTGTCCTCAAAATTTATTACAAAATAATGGCAATACCTGGCTTATTTAAACAATGAATACCATACTAAATATATGTACAGTACTAATGTTATTGTTTTGTTACTAAATAACTGAACTAAACAACAGGTCTCTTCAGGATACTTTACAGATGTGTCCTGCTACATCTTTGCTGATCGCGCTAAAAACATGTGGACGCATTGCGCCATGTGACTACTCGCATCTGCATACGCTTTGGTACGCTATGGCGCACACTGCAATCGCACCATGCAAACCTATGCAAATGCAGTGCACGTATCCACTGGCAGGTGCACACCATGTGCTATGTGTAGCGCGATTTGCTACATACACAGCAAAGATGTAGCAGGACACATCTGCAGGGACATATCTATAATGGGTGCAAGGTGTGCGGGGCACACAAGCCCCCGGGTCCAGGGGGGTCCACACCGCACACCCTGCACCCATAGATAATTGTACTTACCTCTCCGTCGATTCCCAAAGTGCTGTTCCGAAGCGCCGGACCGGCACTGTAGAGCAGGAAACACTCAATGGGATTTGCGCATGCGCTGAAAAGATGTCCCCGGGAAAGGATGCGTGGGTGCCATTTTCCTGGAGACCCGCGCATGCGCCGTAGATTCTGGCATGAAGCAAGAATCTACAGCACTCAGTGCCACGCTGAGCCGCCGTCAGAGAGGAGGGGGCCCAAACGGCGGCTGCACACAGGCCCCCTCCTCTCTTAAAACGCCCCTGCACATCTGTATACACCTCCACTGTTTAAATTTAGTGAGATAATTGTTGTCAAGATATCTGGGAAGTTACCAGAGCAATGCCAATTGTTGCACATATCCTTGGGTACAGTTTTGTTTTGTTTTTGCTGCGACAGTCCATCTGCCTTCCTGTAATTCTCACCTTATGATAAAAAATAACAACATTTAATTTTTACAAGTTCAAACTCCATCTCAGTAACCTACTATTCTCTTTTGCAGTCAATTGTAGCTAGATAAAGGAGTTTGAGGCAGTCACAATAGAAAACCCCAGGTCATAAAGTAGGACTGAAATCTTTTGAAATCCCACACTATTGCCAAGCATTCCAGTATTTTACAGGGTCGATGTGCACAGGGTGCTCCTGACCATCCTTTCCCACCTGGCACAGCATGGTACCCAGTCCATGACCAAAGGCATCAGACATCTCCAGTAGTCTGGTGCCACTAGTACTGAGTAGAAGAAAGGAATGCCTTTCAGTATGTTACATGCATGTAGCAGTCTTCCATCCAGTTTATATTTTGGCTGTATTTCTTGGATGTTAAAGTGATCAAGGGTTAGATGAGAGTATTGCAATGCGGCATACATGTGTGATAATTCTTTTGGTTACCAGGTAAGTCTGTATCTGATTTTGATTGATCGGTTGAGTTCAAATTAATTTTCTTGCCTCCAATAACACAATACCCCAAATAAAAAACATCTCAGGTTTCCCTATTCAGCCTCTACAATTCTGTTTAGTTCCTTTGGGCATGTGTGACAGGTGATCCTCCCATGTCTTTCTGAATTTACCCATTTCATCCAAATACACCAGGATGAACTCTCGGCATTCTTGTAGCAGAGAAACAACAAATGTTACTGCAACATAGAATGTGATTGGGGCATTATTCATTAAAATGGACTTTACAGTAAACTCAAAAAGTCCAAATAGGATGGTGAATATGAATGTTCTTGTGCCTGCCTGGCAAGGCATATCTTCCAGTATCTTTAACTAAGGTCCAAATTGGGCTGCCCCCACTGATCCAAGAGCTCATCTATATGAGGCATGGGGCCAGAGTGGGACACATACTAAAAAAACTAAGATGCCCAATTACAATGTCTTCAAATGGTGCATTTTCATTTTGGAGTGTCTCTATATGCTCCAATGGTGTACCATCAGTGCATCAACAGTGGACTATTAGTTGCATTATCAAAACTTGCATCAGCCCTATGGCAGGTGCAGTTTCTTAATCTGAATATGGCCTCCTGTGTGAGCCGTTCAGCATATTTGGATGCAACAACTTTCAGGGCTTCATTCAGAGGTGGTTGGAGGATGCAAGCGGTCACTCAGAAACTGGGTGGCCGCTTGCATCCTGACCGCCCGCCTCTGTTGCGGTCATTAGGCTGTGGGTTAACACCCACAGCTCTAACGACCGTTCCGGTGATGGTCGCGATGGTCAGAGACCATCGTGACTATCAGGGCTTACGACGAGACCCTACGGTAGGGTCTCCCTTGTCGTAAGCCCCGGAGAACTTCTGGCTCTGTCTGAGCCGGAAGCTCTCCACTGACGTCACTAGTGATGTCAGTGGGGCCTCCCCCAAACGGTAGGCATTCCCATGGGAATGCCTCCGTTTGGGCTGCCACCTCCACGGCCCGCCTTCCAAATGGGGTGAGCTGTCAATCAACATCGACAGCTCGCCCCCTTTGGATCGAGACCCACTACGACCGGCGCTGTCGGTCATAGCGGGTCTCACGCATGCGCATGCTCTGTGGGGGGCCATTGACCCGGTCCGAGCGCATCGGTGCTAACGACCGGGTCTGAATGACCCCCTCAGTGACTTGTCCATGACACGTCCGATACAGCTTAGCCAACCCGTTACCTCCGAGGTATGTCCACTTCTGATTCTGTTCTACATCTTTGAGCAGGAGCATTCAGGATGCATGTGCTGTGTGACTCAGATGCATGAACAGACTTACAAAATCGGCCAACTGCATGCAGCACTGACACTGCGTCCATCTCTGAATCATGCCCAATGTAGATTGGAATTTTTTAAGAACAGTGGATATGAAATGTAGGTCACAAAGTACATATACAACATACAGTAGTACAATGGTAGTAAAAATAAATATCAGAAAAACTGGCAAGATAATACAATGAAAACAAGACCTCAAGGCTAACCACAAGGGTTAGGAATGAAATAAAGTAGGTCAATGGCAATGGCCAAGGTTCTTCAGACTTTTAAAAATGGAGGGGAAGAGAAAATGTCTGGGTTTTTTATTGTAGATAATTTGAAATAGAAACATGGCAGCATCACTCCACAATTAGGTGTTAGTTGTCCTGGTGGGAGAGTATATGGGTAGCAGAAAATTTGTAGGGGAGTAGTTTGAAGATAATGTGAGTTAAAGTTGATGAAAATTTGCAGACAAAGGCTTCTATTTGCACATTCACTTTTAAAAATGTAGGCTGATAAAATGTAGTTATTGCTGTAGCTGTAAATGGTTTAAGAAAATCCTAAACATAAGCCTATAAATAAAGGATAATAATAATAATAATAATAATAATAATAGCCTGAAGAGAAAAAAATGGCAAAATGACACGGAAATATTATACAGTAATTAGCATAGTCTATGAAAGCTCAAGCCTATAAAAATTAATTGTGCACAGAAATAGACCCAAACCAAAGCAGTGGATCTGAGTGACATTTATCCCAGTCCATATGCAGGTTTTATAGTATGCTGTAAGCTGGTAGGTGACAAATCCAGCAAGGATAATGGAAGTAAAATTTGAAATCATAGCTAACATAATTGTAAATAAGTAGTATAAAATTCAGCCCTGTTGTTGTGCAAGTTCGGTGAATATGGAGCAGAATGGAGAAGGCATAAATGCACCATGACAACCTTTCATGGAATACAGCTCAGCCAGGGACTAATAGTGGAAGTTTTGCATGGATACACCCTGTAATAGGAAAAATAAAATGGGAGAGGGAGCAGCCCATGCCCTTACACTAGTAGTAGGTATATAATTTGTAAAAACAAATAAGGAAACAGAATGGGGGCAAAAAATACATTGCATAGAATGAGAGTCGAGGTAAGAACCAGGACCCAACCCCATTCATAAACCTTATACATTGCAGAAAACATGTGATAACTCCAGGGCAGGAAAAAGGCACCCAGGGAGGCCATCTAGCCATGCTGGGTCAAAATGCATAGCAATAATAGTAAAATAATACCTCCACAAAATAGCGACAATTTTGTACATACAGTAGCTAAAATAGAATGACATTTACTCACACATTATGTTATGTCATATATATTATTAGTATCCTTTCTATGGCACCACAAGTGTTCCACAACACCTTACAAAAGTACATAGACAGACAAATAAGTGAACAAGAAACCAGTGACTTACAGTACAATACAATGCAGGATAAGTAAATGGTTTATACACATTGCTACATAAGCGATTATAACACTGAAAATAAGCAGCAGGGAGTCAGCAACCAAGTGTTAGATGCTCCTGCAGGAAGTAAGGAGTGAAAGAATGTATAAGTAAGAGAAGCATATAAGGGAAGAGGCCCTACTCGTGAGAGCTTACATTCTAAATGGGAGGGGAAAACAAATAGGTGTTACACAGATGGGGTAGACAGGGAGGAAGGAGCATGTAGTAGCAGGTTAGGATGAGAGCTGAAGGGCTTTGGTATTTGAAAGTTTGAAGATTTGTAGAGAGATGCAGAGTCTGATGGGGAGAGAAAGAGAGTTCCAGAGGTATGGAGCAGCACAGCCAATGTAGCAGACTCTTGCTACATGCGGTCTTGACAAGAGTTTTCCCAACAGGTGGTGAGGATTCTACTCCAACTGCAGAGAAGGCAACTGGATCAATGATGAGATGTTTCTCAGCAGATGTAGTCTCATTTTCTTGCTCCATGGAGCGAGAGAGGGCATCAGCCTTCCGGTTCTGAACCTGTGGGCGAAAAGACATTTTGAAATTAAATCATGAGAAGAAAAGAGCCCATCTGGCTTGCCTCAGATTTAGACAATGGGCTGTCTTAATATTAGGAAGGTTTTTATGGTCTGTGAGCATGGAAATAGAATGCATAGCTCCTTCCAAAAGATAGTGTCACTCTTCTAATGCTAACTTAATAGCGATAAATTCTTGATGCCAAATAGATTAGTTGCACTCAGCCGCAGGTAATTATCTGGAGTAAAACCCACAGGGGTGGAGAAGACCATCAGGAGCAAATTGAGAGAACACAGCTCTGACTCCTATGGTAGAAGCATCATGGCTGTGTGACATCAGACTGATGAAGAACAGCTGCAGAAATTAACTTCTGTTTGATTTTTGGACATTTTTCCTTTGCTTCCTCTGACTATCAAGATGAATTGGCCCCTTTTTGAGTAAGAGCGGTAATAGGAGCAATAATGATGGTGGAAAAGTTATTTATGAATTTGTGGCAGTAATTAGCAAACCCTAGGAAGCATTGAACAGTCCTGAGTGTATTGGGAAGTGGCCATTCCTGAAGTGCTTGGAGTTTCTCTGGATCCATTTTAAGACCAGAACCTAAAATAATGTATCCCAGGAAGGGGATATATTTGACCTCGAAGACACATTTCTCCAGTTTGCAGTAGAGATGATTGGATCCGAGACATGTCAAAACCTCCTTGACTTGCCAGCGATGTTCCTCCAGATTATTGGCAAATTTGAGAATATTGTCAAGATAAACAACAAAATGTTTGTACAACAGACCGAAAGGCATAACAAGGTTCTCATAGTGACAGATGCAAGTGTTAAATGCGGTCTTCTGCTCATTCCCTCCTAAATGCATAAGAGATTACATGTACAGCATAAGTCCAATTTCGTGAAGATGGTGGCTCCACTGACTTGATTGAAACGTTCTGTAATAAGCAGGAGAGGATAGCAGTTCTTAATAGTGATTTAATTCAGCCCCCTATAGTCGATGCAGCATCTTTTTTTTTCATACGAAAAATAAACCCGCACCAGCAGGAGAGGTGGAGTGACGAATGAACCCGTTCTCCAAATTCTCTTGAATGTAGTCAGTCATGGCCTCTTTTTTTCTGGGTGTGACAGTGGATAAATTTGCCCTCAGGGAGGAGATTTCCCAGGGATTCATTCAATTTGACAATCCCATTCATGGTGAGGTGGAAGAACATCAGTACCTGCTTTGCCGAAGACATCAATAAATTCTTGATATGGAGATGGAAGTGTATACGGATGAGAAGGTACTGCAGAACATAATTTTTTGAAGGCAAGAACCAAAACAGGAAGATCCCCAAGCAGTGATTTGTGTAGTTTGTTATTCAATTTGAGGATTATGTAGACTGAGCAAGGGCAAGCCTAAAACTATGGAAAGCAAAGCCCTGGGTATAACAAGAAAGCTTAAAAGTTCAGAGTGTGAGGCACCAATATTGACTCATAGTGGTCGAGTTTAGAGGGCAATTATACTTCCTTGGATGTGGCTACCATCAACCGCTGTGAGATATATAGTACTAGGCAGATTCCCAGTTGGTAAGATCCACCGATGGACTAATTCGGATGTAACAAAGTTGCCATCTGTGCCTGAGCCCAATAAGGCAGATACTTACTTGAAGCGCTTGCCCACATGAATAGAAACTTAGAGAATACAATTGGTTTTTTTTGTAGAGGGTTGAAGTACTTCTAACCTTGCCGAGTTAGGAGCAGGAGTTTCTCAGATTGTTGCCTGCGGCATTCTTCCTATGATAAACGAGAGCAGTTGATTTGCATAGGCTCTTCTTTATGAGGAGAACTGAATGAGGCAAAACTGTTGCTTGAGGTTTAAGATAAATGAATCTCCTTCTCTCAATAGCACATCCTTTGAAAAGTAAGTCCACATTGGTACACAAGGAAACTAAATCCTCTAGCTTGTCTGGGAGATCTCGGGTAACAAGATCATCTTTAATTTTATCAGATAAGCCATTCCAAAATGCTGCATAGAAGGCTCCATTATTCCAAGAATGTTCTGATGCCAGTATTTGAAACTGCACCTGATATTGGCCTACAGAGTTAGAACCCTGACATAACCATAGAAGGTCTTAGGATGCAGTTGACACTCTTCCAGGCTATCAAAGATTCGGTGGAATGCTGTGACATATTGGTTATAAAATTTTAGAATGGAATCTGATCTTTCCCATAAGAGTGAAGCCCAGTCTAAGGCGGAACCAGACAATAGAGAGATGATATATGCCACACGGATATGGTCTGTAGGAAAATGATTGGCTTGAGGCTCAAAATTTATTTAACATTGATTTAGAAATCACCTGCAATTCTTGCGGTTCATGGCAAATTTTGCAGGCATAGGAATGTGCAGACGGGGTGCCACTGAAGAAACTAGAACTGGAGCAATTGGAATGGGTGCTGTGGTAATCCCTGAACCTCTCAGAGTAGATTGAATGCTAACTGGCCAGCCAGTCAGTTCTTGGTGAAGCTGTACCACCTGACCCTACACCACCTCTTGGTGTTCTAGGCAACAATAAGATCATGTGAAAACCTAGCAACTTGTGCCTGATTCTCAGCTGGATCCATAGGACCAGTACAAACTGTCATGCCTGAGGATTGGTTTGGATAAGAAGCGTGGACAAATTTAGGTGGTTTTAGCCAGGACCTCCTCATGTAATGGTATGAGGGTAAAAATGAATTCGTGGTGGATGAATTGCCCGAAGGAGTCAACAAGAATGAAAAAGAATGATAAAAGTCTAATTTATTAATAAGTTGAGTTTGAGAAATTTATAATTTAATAAAAGTCAGATGTTGAATAATAATAACTTGCTTTGATAAGAGTCCGATGTTGAAGTATAGGAACTTCATTTGATGAGGATCCGATGTTTAAGAATAATAACTTGATTTGATGAGGATGTTGAAGAATAATAAATTGATTTGATATGTATCTGATTTTAAAGAATAGTAACTTGATTTAGTGAGGATCCGATGTTTAAGAATAGTAACCTGATTTGATATGGATCCGTTTGTGATATTTTAATGCAGTTGATCGATAAGGACCGATGGTGATACTTTAATACAGTTGATCGGTAAGGACCAATGTGCACGAGAGATAATTCCCAATGGCAAAGAACCATCAGCAAGCCCAAACATCAGCTAGGTGTTGAGTGCAGCCCGAGCGGACCTTTGTGCCATCCTAGACAGGCACTGGAGAGGTACAGTAAGAAGGTAGTTTTAAGTTGGATTGTGACATGCAGTAAGTTCCATAAGATAAGGTTTGAAATTAAATGGGCCTCACAAATGTGGTACCTCATTGAGGGATGCAACAGAGATGGAAGTTCCCAGGGATTTTTGTGGAATACCCTAAGACTGAAAAAATTCTCATTAATAAAGTTCCTTGCAGTTCCATTGTGTATCAGGGCTGTAGAAGACACACAGGAATCATTGATTAGAATTATTATGGGTACTTTTAGGGAGTTTTAACAGGTACTTCAATGACCTAGGGGTGCATTTTCCAGATTTTGAAGACAATGGGCAGAGCAGTGACTTTTGAATCCACAATATAAGCAAACACCCTATAGGCATTGTTTGATTTTCTCCTCTTCAGACAGTGTAAAACAACCTGATGGCAGCATGATTTTTAATAAAATAATATTTCAAAGTCAGATTCCTTACATATTTATATAGATCAATGTATGTATTAGCGTGTTTCATACTGAAAGATAGAGTTAAGCATATGCCAATTTCTAGAACATATCTGGATTATTTTTTCACACTGCACACGCTGCAAAAACATTATTTTAATAGTTCTAAAAAAGTGCCTTATAAACATTTCTCTTTGATATAATATACTATTAGATTACTCAGAATGTTGTTGCTTTATTTTTACTTTTTGTTTTCTAATAGACTAATGTGTGACTATTCCATGCATTTGATTTACAAGTTTTACTTAAAATAAAGGTAGATAGTAACAATGTTTAATTAATTATCCAACAAACACTAGCTAGTAGTTGATGTCTAATGAAATTTCAATACTCATTTCAAGGAAAAATTATTACAGCAACGATATGTATGTAGTCAAGATCATCTAAAGTTATGAGAAGAAATGACATCATAATTCATGTAAAAGTGTCATGATTTTTTATGTGAATAATAAAAACATAGCAAAAATAATTGAGTCTTTTTAATCATAATGGGAAGTGATTTTGTATACCAATTTAAGTATGTGATTCAGTTCTTTATTTTTGTCATAATTATTAATTATATTTTCTTGTTAAAGTCAATTATCCATTTCTCCCATGATAGTAAGGAACCTTCCTTAATTAGTTCCTAAGGGTCCTATACATTTTCATTTAAATAATGCATTTTTACATTTTACGTACTAGACTCTCTTTGTATCAAGTATGTTCACTACTGTATGAGGAATATGTTACTTTCATAAATATGCAACTGTGTATCTGAATTGACATTATGGTTTTAAAATACAAGTATAGATGAAGCAAGAATCATGGGCAATCATAAGGTACACTGAAAATTTTATATATTTTAAATTTAATATATTATTACTATTGATTTTTTTTTAAATGTGCAGTTGATTTTTTTATTTGTTAGTCACAGTATTTAAATACAAATATTTAGACTATTAAATTATCACTCAATCATTTATAACTTCAAGGCAATTGAGTTATAAATCCTAATCAAACTAGATGGTAAAAATTTATTATCAAGCAAACTCTATCTGGTATTTAATATCTATTGAATTTTCACTACTCATTTCAAGATAATTTATAGTAACAACAAAATTTATGTAACTAATATCAGCTTCAATTATGGAAATAAATTATTATAAGTAATTTAAAATCAACAATAAAACAGAAAAATATAATTGAGCTTAATTAATCACCATGGGATGTGATTTTGTTTACCAATTAAAGTATGTGTTTCTGTTCTTTATTTTTGTTATAATTTTATGATATATTCTTGTTAATGTTAATTATCCATTTCTTCCAGGTTAATAAGGAAGCTTTAATTACTAAGGGTATAATGGATTGTCATTTAAATTATGAATTTTGACTTTCAATATTAGACAATGTTTGTATGAAGTAGGTTGGCTACTGCTTTGGGAAAATGGATCATTCATAAACATATATCTGTGTATTCAATCTGGCAATTATGATTTACAAATACAATTATAGATGCAAAATGGATCATGGACAATAAGGTACGCAGAAAACAAAATACATTTAAACTCAATATTTTTATGACTGCTGATTTTTCCAAAGTGCTACTGATTGTCATTTTTATATTTATTTAGAGTCTCCAAAATCTAATTTAGGTCATTGGAATATCAGTCTATTTTTTAAATTGCATGTAAATGGCTATTGAGTTACAGCAAACCTAATCAAAACACCTCTACACTTTACATATACAGTACATTTTCACATTTAGTAAAATTAAAACTAATATTTTTTTACATATTCTATAGCAATATCAATGCAAATAAAGTTTTAGCTGTCAGTAATATATGTCAGTAATATATGTTATATGTTGTATGAGTTATTATATTCCTTTATTTCCATAAATGTATAAGAAAGATGTAACATCTCATTGAATGATTGTTTGTATGGATGTTTGTGTGGTTCCAAAATAATGCTTATTATTAGATGCAAAAAAAGCTTCCAATTCAAATTTTGGCTTTACAACAAATCAGAATCAGGCACTAACATCCAATTTTAATGCTCGTCTGAAAGATACACTTTGGTCCCTTCTGTAGAGCCAAATCCATATTGTGTGTCCAATCTATTCATTAATTAATTTTCTCTTAAAGATGTCATCTTAGAGGCATAACTTCACCTAAAGTAAGTTCAATCATATCATATTCTTACATCTAAGTTTTTGCATGAAACTGTGCTAAAACCGTACAATGGGGTATATTTACTAGAGTGAGAGTTTTTAGAAATGGAGATGTTGCCCATTGCTACCAATCAGATTTTACTTAACATTTAACTAGCACCTTCTAGAAGATAATAGCTAGAATCTGATTGGTTTCTATGGGAAACTACTCCACTTCTAAAAGATCTCACTTTAGTAAATATACCCCAATACCTCAACTGCCTCCAAATTCCTTAAAATATTATTATTTTTTGGTGGGTTTATATTGTAGAACCATGCTTTCATTGTATTTACTTTTTAGGAGATGTTCAAGGACAACCAAACAATGGTGTCGGAATTTATACTTCTAGGATTTCAGCATCTCCATAATTTCAAGGTCCCTTTCTTTGTTTTTCTCACAGTTATGTATGCCATAACAGTAGCTGGAAATCTTCTGATTATTACACTGGTAACATCTAGTCAGAAGCTCCATTCTCCTATGTATGTATTTCTCAGTCATCTATCTCTCTGTGACATTGTGATCAGCACAAATGTCACTCCAAATACACTGCAAGTAATTTTACAAGGCACAACTGCCATGTCTTTTCTTTCATGCATCACTCAGTTATATTTCTTTGGGGCATCAGCCATTATGGAGTGCTGTCTTCTAACGGTGATGTCCTACGACAGATACTTGGCCATTTGTCATCCACTTCACTACACATCTATAATGAATGCCAGGCTTCCACATTACCTTGTTCTATGTGCATGGATGATAGGCTTTGGGCAGGCATTGATTACTCATACATTTGTTCTAGATCTACAATTTTGTGGGTCAAATGTCATTGACCATTTCTTTTGTGATCTCGGACCTATCCTTGAGCTGTCCTGCTCTGATATATTGGTTATCCAAATTGATGTCTCTGTTGTGGCCATTGTAATGGCTTTTTCCCAGATGCTCTTTATAATTATCACTTATATCTTCATCTTTAATTCTATCCTTCACATGTCCTCTGCCACAGAGAGGAAGAAAGTCTTCTCCACATGCAGTTCCCACTTGGCTGTTGTCTGCATTTATTATGGTACCTTAATCACACTCTATGTTGCTCCATCAAGAGGATATTTATTCAATTTAAATAAGATCTTGTCTCTAATAAACTCATCTTTTACTCCATTGTTTAATCCTATTATATACTCCCTAAGAAACAAAGAGATAATGACAGCTTTTAATAAACTTATATCAAATATGCTACATTCTTAAGCTGAAAGACTGAAAACAGAAGCATGATTTTCAAATTATAAATGTCATTATCTTTTAAACTCTTCATAGCAAGTCTATCAGATTTATATGCTGAATGTGTTAATGTTAATGAACTCATTAAAGTTTTTAGGATATACTGGGAAATAAATAGTTTATTCAATGAATACTACTACTACTACTACTACTACTACTACTGCTACTACTAATATTATTACTACTACTACTGCTAATAATATTATTATTACTACTACTACCAATATTATTATAAATACTACTAATATTACTACTACAATGAATATTATTAGTAATACTACTAATATTACTACTACTACAATGAATATTATTAGTAATACTACTAATATTACTAATACTACAATAAATATTATTACTAATATTACTACTACTACTAATATTATTACTACTACTACTACTACTACATGAATATTACTACTACTACTACTACTACTACTAATATTACTACTACTACTTCTATAAATATTATTACTAATACTACTAATATTACTACTACTACTAATATTATTACTAATATTAATACTATTATTAATATTATTACTAATATTTCCACGACTACTATTGCTGCTGCTATTACTACTGTTTCTACTACTAATATTATTACTAATACTACTAATATTACTACTACTACAATGAATATTATTAGTAATACTACTAATATTACTAATACTACAATAAATATTATTACTAATATTACTACTACTACTAATATTATTACTACTACTACTACATGAATATTACTACTACTACTACTAATATTACTACTACTACTTCTATAAATATTATTACTAATACTACTAATATTACTACTACTACTACTAATATTATTACTAATATTACTACTACTATTAATATTATTACTAATATTTCCATGACTACTATTGCTGCTGCTATTACTACTGTTTCTACTACTAATATTATTACTAATACTACTAATATTACTACTACTACTATTGCTGCTGTTATTACTACTATTACTACTACTACTACTACTATTATTGCTGCTGCTACTTCTACTCTTACTCCTCCTACTACTACTACTATTACTACTACTGCTGCTACTTCTACTACTACTACTACTATTGCTGCTACTACTTCTACTACTCCTACTACTACTACTACTACTACTACTACTACTAATAATAATAATAATAATAATAATAATAATGATAATAATAATAATAATAATAATAAATAATAATATTATTCATGTTATTTATATAGCAATTTGCCCCTAATAGGACTCAAAGTGCTTTATATTTATAGTTATAAAACCCAAGCTACAAAATAAGATTAACAGAAAAGATAAATAAGCATTTTTTATTAGGAACTAAAGTATAGGGTCATTAATAAAATGCATGAATAAACAGGTACAGATGTGTCCAAATACACCTATCCTCTGTGTGCTATAAGTCATGTTACACATAATGCGTGAGTGCTGTGTGACTCAGTAGTGCCAGGTGTCTTTTCATGCAACTTTTTCCCTTAAAATGCATCTTATATGCAATGTGAGGTGAATAGGATGCATGCATTTTAAGGGAAAAGTTGCACGAAAAGAAGCTCAGCACTACTGAGTCACACCACAACATGGCATAACTAGAAGGGCTGTTTAACATGCAAGGAGGCAAGATTTATATTGGGGACACATCTATTGAAGCGAGTTCAATTGAGTTGGGGCTGGAAAACAAAAAAGCTTGACCTGAATTAAGGGAGAGTCTAGATACTGCTAAAAGTCCTCTGAATATGTAGAGCTTTGAATGTCAGTAAGCCAATCTTAAAATACATTTGCCATGCTTCAGGAAGTAAATATTATGTGGCAAGAATGGGACTGTTAAGTTAACAACAGGGCAGCTGCAAGTGGTGCAATTTTTTTGCTGGAATACCCAAGTGGAGGGCAATACAGTAGTCCAAGCTAGATGATAGTCTATGCTTGTTTCTGACTATGCTCTTGAGTGGGCATTTGACCATGGCTAATACCTGATGGTAAAGTTTCAAGCCACAATCCATGAAAACACCAAAATTTACACGTTTAGTGTTTTACAATTATGAATATGTATGCAACAAATTAACAGGAATCCTGTGTTTTGAAATGAACCTCCAGAAATCCAGAGGGATACTGTACATTAGTTTATAAATGTTCTGCATCAGCTTTTTGTTGTTCAGAGAGCAGATGTCAATGATGTCTAATGGAGGGACTGGATGGAACCAAATATACTTTCTTTTCCACAGTACCTTACACTGGTATACAGAGGTAAAGACAATCTGAAGAAGTCCATAGTGGAAGGGAGAAATAGATTTCAATCAATGTAAATGTCAATGCAGAAATACAATCATTTGATTTTGGAAAGACTTCTGCATAATATAGCAAAAGTTAAAGGTATGTTCTTGGATATTTATGATGATTCTGATATAAACTGTGTTCAATTTAAACTGTTTTATGGAGATGTTCAGGAGCATGTAGAGGGTGAGGCAGCCATTTTGGGCAAGCTCAGTGACATCGGATTGCTTTCCAAGTTTATTTTTCCATTAAAGCAGGTGTTATAGCTGATTAAATACTATCAGTAAAAAAAATAACGTTACATTCATCATACAATGTGGGTCATAAAAAAACTTTTTGCTTCTTTATATTTTCCTTTTCATAATTACGTTTTATGAATTGCTGGATTGCATTTTTAATCACAAATATATACAGATTTTATTCAATTAAGCCTATTATTGAGTAATTAAATGTATTAATTAAAATAACATTCTGAATATGAGCAGAGTATAAAGTACTTGACCGATTAAATGTCTTACATTTACTAAGAACTGCCACTGATCACACTGACTATTAAACCTACAGCGGTACTGTACAGTACCTGGAGGTTTAATAATCAAACATTTCCCCAAATCCTGAGACAATTAAAGTGTTTACATGGAAGTATTTCCGTATAATGGCTGGTGCTGGCTAGTTTAAATCTGTGTATATACTTGCTATCATGTCAAAATGGAATTTGCAATGCAATGACCTGGTATGCATATACGTTGCTTGATATAAGTATCAACTTTGAAATGGCCAGATGGACATTTATGTAAATATTATGCTGTGTTTTCCATCTTGCGAGACAAACTAAAATTAATGTGATATGTAGTGTTGCTGAATATGAGCCTTATCCTCCAGAATGTCTTCCAGTAGACTACTGTTGTTAAAGCACTTCTATACTGCTTGTGTTACAATATAAGCCCAATACCTACATACATGTGACTCTCAAAAAATAAAATAAAGACTCATTTAAAATGAGCAAAAATACATGCCCATGCAGATTCTTTATCTGTGTAAATGTGCTTAATTATCAGTCTTTGGGGGAGATGTATGAAACCTAAAATTGAGTAAAAAAGTTGCCCATAGCAACCAGCAACTTCTAGCTGTCAATTAACAAGTACATTCTATAAAATGATAGCTAAAAGCTGACAATGCTACTGTACTTCTCTACCTGTCCTCTTTAGAAGGATTGATACCTCTCCCCTTAAATCACTGTACCCATAATACAATATTGCACCTTGTGACTATACTAAACATTGCATTGTACAAAGAATGCAAATGGCACTTTAAAGATAAAACTGTTGTCACTTTAAAATTATTCAATTCATTCTGATCATTTAAATATTGTATCCTTTATAACTGCTCAGTTCAGTATTAGGCGGAGATGTACTAAGCATCGGTACATCCCCCCTGACTTCGCGTACATACCGCGGTTAATTACCGCGATATGTACAAATGATTTTGCAGAAGAGCTGTCCTTTACGATGCTGACGGGCAGAGGGACTTCTGGGTTGAACACCAAGAAGTCCTTCTGCGCATGCGCAGAAGGCCGCGGGCCGCAGAGGCTCATGGGAGGGATCCGATCGGATCCCTCCTAGCCAGGAGCATCACGCTAAGAAGCCCATAGGCTTCTATTGGGTAATGCCACCTGAAGGTGGCGTTACCTAGCGACACGAAGCAGCAGAATGCATCGCATTCTGCTGCTTAGTACATACGGGGAATGCGGTAAGACCCCCGAAAACGGCATTTTCAGAGGTTTTGCCGCATTTTCTCCGTTAGTACATCTCCCCCTTATTAACATCTTACATTAATCATGAGAGAAATACTAGGTTTGTATTAATTGTAAACACAACTTTTTTTTGTTTGATTGTGTTTATTACAAAGGTAAAATTCATTGTTCTCTTTCTTATGCATGCAGACACCCCTGCACTGATTAGGATGAAATCAATGTGAGCTGGTCCAGTTGTATCCTGCCCAAGTTTTAGAGAGGTTAGGGTCATGGTTGGATCTCCTGTTGGTGTACGCTGGGCAGAACTTTGACACAGATAGCCTGTTCTCAGCCTTCCACTAGATGGATTTGGTTGAAACATTTACAGAGTAGTAACATTGGATCCCAGAAGACATACTAGGGGATTGAATTCCCAGTCAGACCTCCTGTTGGTGTATAATGGGCAGAACTTTGACCCAGGGAGCCTGTTCTGAGCTCCAATCCCAGGAGGATTGGAACTTTTGCTTGAATGCTACAATTACCACCATCACTTTTGGCCAATAGCCAGCTCTCAATTGTGGGCATAGTGATCTTACAATATTTGTATTGTACCCTCCTATATTTCCTAGATGAGACCATTCACATACAACTCAGAGGGAATGAACCAGGTAGAATCCTGTGGCATTTTGCAATAGATAAGTAACTGCGGTAGTGAATTCTCTGTTTTCTTTCTCTTTGTCAATTTATGCCTGCAGCATTCACTTAAGGGTCCAAGTTTGTTGATGTGGTTTTGGTATGGAGTAGGACATACCTTCAAATTAGTCCCACAAAGTTTGTGGGGCTTAAACTGTGCTCCCTGGAAGGTTATAACCTTCTGTGTAATCCTATTTGGATACAAATATTCGTGATTGCCTGTGTGTCATGTTCAGCATGTGTTTGGATGCTAGTGCCCCAGTCTTCATATACCTAATCAAGTAGTCTACCACCGTGAACATGAACTCAGTGGACCAATGATGTCCATGGCGACTCATTTGAAAGACTCATTTATGATGAGAACTTTTCCTAAAAAGGTGTCATGTGACTGACTTTGTTACAGCCAGAAGAACCCCCAAGGCATTGACACATCCTGTGCAATGCTAAGTAATGTATAATGAGTAATGGCCCAAACCTGTGTCTAAGCCGTGATCTGTCTAGAAGCGGCTTCGTGACATCACAGGTCATGCACACCTTGTTGGCCACCCTAACTCCTGCTCCGACAGCATCCAGCCAGTTCCGGAAGCTAGCCAACCCACTCTCTCTCTCTACTTCCTGCCGCCTACCTGCCTGGATGCCCACCCACTGCTGACCGCTCTACAGTGTGTAATAGACAAGTTTTTTTATTGAATGATTAATGTGCATATCCTTCTGTGGAGGCAAGCCATGGGTTTTTTTTGTTAGTGGAGAGCGATGGATTTTTAGTTTGTTTGTTTCTGTGGGGGACAGCCATGGGTTTTTTTTTAGTGGGGAGCAATGTGTTGTAGGTTTTTTTTACTTTTGTGGGGGCCAGCTATGTCTTTTTTTTAGTGGGGAGGAAAGTGTTGTTGTTTTTTTTGTTTCTTTGGGGGCCAGCTATGTTTTCTTTTTGTGGGGCGCAATGTGGCATAGTTTTTTTTTTCTGTGTGGAGCAATTTTGTGGGGAGCAATGTGGCATAATTGATGTTTTCTGTGGGGAGCACAGGATGGTGTACCTCGGCAATTTTAAAATTGTGTGTAGTGTGCCTCGAGGTTGAAAGGATGAAAATCACTGATCTATACATTTTCACCCACATTAACTTGTCCCAAGTGGAGTGGTCCTTGGTCCTCTTAGCAGCACATCTTACCCTCGCTAGTGATGGGATTCCCTAAATACTACTCTGTCTGCTTTCCTTAGGTGTTCATCAATATTTTCCAGTTCCATCAACTGCACAGTAACTTACCAGTGGCAACATAGTGGGAACATAGCTAGTTGAGTTTATTCAATTATAAAGGGGGTAATTTCAAACCCTTCATTTAACCCTTTAGGACTCAGTGTATCCAATGTTAGAATCCAATAGGTCTCTCTTTTCATTAATACTTTATTTCTGTCCCCTCCCCTCTTATTCTGTTCAATATGCTTAATTCCTTTAAACTTCAAGCATTCAGGATTACTATTATGATGTTGTTGGAAGTGACGAGGTAAACTATGGTTTTGCATTTTATTTCTAATATTACGGATATGTTCAAGGATTCGCAGCTTAAGAATTCTTTTAGTTTTCTCGATATAACTTAGGCCACACTGGCATGTTACCATATATAAAATAAAAAAAGGAATTATAATTTATATAATTGGCAATTTCATGTTGTTTGGCAGAAGAAGTACCCTGAAAGGTTGTTGCTCCTTTATCAGATTATTTATATACTTTGCAATTTCCACAAGGAAAGAAACCTTTTATATTTCCCAGAAAAAGTCTACTATTCGTATCTGTGGGCCCATGGGAGATGGGTGGCAAATGGCTCTTTGAAATATATGATTTAATGTCCTTTAGCTTTTCTAAAAAGTATCTCAGGACAATCTGGTAAATGTTCCGTTAATAAGGGATCCAATTTAAGGATGTGCCAATTTTTTCTCAATATATCCTGTAGCTTCTTATCCTCATTATTATATTTCATGACAAATGGACAAAATAATGTCTTTTCATTCACTTTCTGTCTTTGTTTATATACTAATAAATCATCTCTATTTTTATTTCTAGCTTTTATCTAAGAACTCTCAACCAGTTCGATTGGATAGCCACATTTTGAGAATCTTTCCTCATAAATACCACTCTGTTGATCAAATTTGGCAAGTGAGGTACAGATTCTTCGAATCCTGGAAAACTTGGAGAATGGTATATTTTTTCTTAAAATTGAGGAAGATGACAGCTAGAGTATTGTTAATAGCTGTTACTATCTACTTCTTTAAAGAAAGTATATGTTTCAATATGTCCCAAATTCTCTAAATTTTAAGTATCAAACACTAAATCCAAAAATTATATTCTAGTTTTATAAATTATTTAAAATTACCTTTAACAGGTGTTGTTCCATAATAAGTAATATTCTCCAAACCAGTATACTTAAGAATTTGTCATTTTATTAATTAATTAAATAATTAGATCAAGCCCTTTTAACTGGGACATATTCTCCCAGGGTTATAATGCAGGAATAACAACGATTGACATTGTCACACAGTACTTATACATTATTACAATATTCAGATTATACGCCCCTTTAACGCCCACTACCATTATCAGATAATAGACAAAGCTTATTTTTGTTAACTCCTCCTTAAGAATCAGACTCGAAACTGAATTCCTTTTGAGTGATACTCATGGAATACTGCATCCCATATTTAGTCTGAATAGTTTCCTCAGCACAAGGACACATATACGGGCATTTTCTCTTCACTGTGTTAGATAAACAGTTTCCCTCGGGTGCGGCCTTAAACACATACACTCATTTCCATTTAAAACTAAGTTTGGACAGAGAAACAAAATGGAAGTACCAATGCCCTGTTAAATCTCATGTACTGCTTCATTATACAGCATAAAGCATATGTAAATATGGAATTATGTAAATTAGTCTTCAACACAGTTTTGTAAGCGAACTTCAAATTATACTCATTCACATCAATAAAATTAATAAAATCCTCAAATTCAACCACAGAGCCTTTACAAATAATTATAATATCGTCTATGAACCTTTTACACATGATGATATTTACTTTAGTACACTCCTCACTTAGGGTGCTATTTTCCCAATCACCCATGTATAGGTTAGCTAGGCTAGGGGCACAAATCGCCGTCCCGCATGTCTGAAGGAACCACTCATCCAAGAACATGAAGTAATTATACTTCAAGACAAATTCCAGGCACTCCCCAATAAATTGTACCAACTCTAAACTAACCTCAGGATCATTTGACAGAACACTCTTTAACACCTCTATCCCCTTTTCATGGGGTATTGACGTATATAAGACTTGGGCATCAACAGTACACCACATAAAGTTGAGGTCCCACCCAGTCTTTTGAATAATTTGTAATATATTAGTTGAATCTCTGATATATAAGCCAAGGTTTTGAACATATTTTTTTATATAAATGTCAACAAATTCAGAGACTCTTGATGCAAGTAAACCAATGCCTGCTATTATAGGGCACCCAGTTGGATGCACAGCGTTCTTGTGTAACTTCGGGAGATGGTAGAAAGTGGTTATCCTGGGTGTCGAATTTTATAAGTAGTTAAATTCATCTCTAGAGATACAATCTTTTTGAAAACCTCTTTGTAATAACATTTCCAGATCTTTTAAGTATATTTTAGTCAGATCTCCATTCAACTTAACATAAGCTACACCATCATTCAGAAGGTTATATGATTCTTGTATATAATAATCTCTATCCAGTACTACAATGCCACCCCCCTTATCAGCACTTTTGATAACAATTTCACAATTTTGTTCCAGATCTTTCAATGCTTTGAATTCCGATTTAGTTAGATTGTTATCTCTATTTTTCTTTTTGCTGAAACAATCTGAACTATCAATATCCTTTTTGACTAACTGTGAGAACATCTCAATAAAGGGACCTTTGGACTCCAAAGGATAATATGTCGATTTTGTTTTAAGTCCTGACCCTATTTTGTCTGTTTCCCAATTTTTAACTACAGCATCTGATTTTTTAATAAAATGCCGTTTCAGAGTAAGATTTCTAATTTATAGATTTAAAGCAATATACTCGTATAAGTCAAATTTACTCTGAGGACACGTTGAAGCAAACGATAGTCCCTTTTTCAGAACTTCTTTTTCCATAGGTTTTAACGGTATCTTAGATAAATTAAAAATGCCTCTTACTTCCTGTTTTGATGAATCAACCTTACTTTTGGATCTCTGCTTGAAAGATCATTTTTACTCTTTCTTCTATTGTTCTTTTTAGACCCGTAATTCTGAAATCTCTCTCTCTCTGATTTTGCTGTGTGGGTTTCGGTAACCCTAAAAAAAACGGACTACCAGTGTCATCTTCAACATGGCTAAATACTTCAAATCTATTTTTATAACTATTTTTAAAGGCTAAATTATTCTGTCCATCAAATCTATTTTGTCTCTGTTTATAGTTTTGAGAGTATCATTTCCATCCTTTATTTCTTTTATTAAACCTGCTGTCATCATTATATTTCCATCCTTGAATCTTGGATCTTTTTCTTTGCTCAGGGGTAAAATTATGTTTATTTACAAAATTAGACTCATTTCTAAAACCTTTATTTCTCCATTGATCAGTACCTGTCTCTTTCCTATTCATGCTATTAAAAGTAGATGTTTTAAAATTAATTCTAGATGGTTGTCGAGCTGTATGCCAACTGCGTACCTGATTCTGTTGATAATCATCTCTATCTATATTGTACTTCTTCAATTTAGTTGCAATAATATTTTCTTCAATAATAGTCACTTTATTCTCAATATTTATATATATATATAATATATATATATATACACAGTCAGGTGCACAAATATTGAGACATTGACAGAATTTTCATATTTTGGCCTCTATTCACCACCACGATGGATTTGAAATTAAACAAACAAGATGTGCTTTAACTGCAGACTTTCAGATTTAATTTGATGGTAATTACATCCAAATCAGGTGAACAGTGTAGGAATTACAATGGTTTCTATATGTGCCTCCTGTCACAACCCTGGCTAGTTTTTTACCTTTGCTTTGAGACTTATCTCTGCCAGCTGCTCTATGGATCTGTGTTTGTGATTCACATGGGAGATCTGCTCTGAATCATGCTGGTTGTGACATTTCTTTGTGTGCAGACTGCTCTCCTTCCCACAGTGATTAGCCACCTGGACTCTCCTCTGTCTGTGAACACTGCTAGCCCTGATTGGAATCACAGGTGTAGTTCTGACTCAGTGCTGCAGAGATGAATACTCCCTCTGCATGTTGTGCCTTCCACCACTCAGAATGCTACTAGAAGACCACCTGTCCATATCCACCAATTGCAGCCAGACCCAGGGTATATATATCCTCCCCTGATGGCATTCTGGGCATGAACATCTCTTTACATTCCGTGGTGTACAGCTTATGCTATAGCTGTACCTCTGAGTACAAAGGGTATCCCAGGCTCCTGCTGGTTCCTAGACCAGTTCTATCTGAAACCTGCTGTGTCCAGTAATCCTGTTACCGCCATCTCCATTTGGCTTACCAAGCTGCAACCAGTAGCTTCCATGCTAGCATCGATCAACTATGGCTCCCAAGCCGCAACTAGTAGCTTCCACGCTGCAATCTATCATCTACGGCTCCCAAGCCGCAACCAGTAGCTTCCATGCTACCATCTATCAACTACGGCTCCCAAGCCGCAGCAAGTAGCTTCCACGCTACCATCTATCAACTACGGCTCCCAAGCCGCAACAGGTAGCTTCCATTCTACCATCTATCATCTACGGCTCCCAAGCCACAACCAGTAGCTTCCACACTACCATCTATCAACTACAGCTCCCAAGCCGCAACCAGTAGCTTCCACGCTACCATCTATCAACTACAGCTCCCAAGCCACAAGCAGTAGCTTCCATGCTACCACCAACCACCTATGGTTCTCTAGTCGTGACAAGTAGCTTCTTCGCTACCACTAACCATCTACGGCTCCATAGCCGCACCAAGTAGCTCCCGTACTACTATCGCTCACCTCACAGCTCCCTAGCTGCTCCAAGTAGCTTCCGAGCTACCATCAGTCTCCTTACGGCTCCCCAGCCGCACCTAGTAGCTCCTGTGCTACCACCGTTCACCTCACGGCTCACTAGCCACACCAAGTACCTCCCGTGCTACTGTTGCCCACCTCACGGCTCCCTAGCTGCTCCAAGTAGCTTCTGAGCTACCATCAGTCTCCTTACGGCTATCCAGCCGCACCTAGTAGCTCCCGTGCTACCACCGTTCACCTCACGGCTCACTAGCCGCACCAAGTAGCTCCCGAGCTACCACCGCTCACCTTACGACTCCCTAGCCACTCCATCTAACTCCCGTGCTACCATCAGTCTCTACACGGCTTCCCAGCCGCACCAAGTAGCTTCTGTGCTACCGTCCGTCTGCAAGCCCAACTACTGGTACCCCATCCAGCTCAGTAAGCCTTCCTGCCGGTCCCAGTCTGGTCCCTCCAATTTACTTCTGGTCCCACTCCAACATTTCAAGTTTCCAGTTCCAGTCATTCATCATCAAAGGCAGTTCTCACTGCTAACCAATTCTTATGTTAAAAGAGCTATTCCCATTACCCATGGTTCCAGTCAAGTTGGTCTCTGCTGAATCCTGTTCATCACCAGAGTCAGGTAAATCACAAACACCAATTGTGACAGTATGTTCAGGCCTAACGATGGTGGTGGATCAAGCACCTAATCTTGGATCAAGTGCTTTCCGTGACCTGATCACTCGCTTGGATTCACAGGAGGTGGTACAGCATCAAGTACTACAGCTTCTGCAAATTCTGACTAACCGGCTAGATGATACCCAAATCTTTCCTGAACCTCTTACTATCTTCCATCAACTGCTGGAACAGCTACAGGCTCTACTCAGCAAAATTTGTCAGGTCATTCCTGAATTTCTTAGAGCTACCTCTGTCTTAACTAGAACCTCTGTCTTGGAATCTGTAAGAACGAAAGATTCTTCCATGCCAAGTAAAGTGAGACATCGAAGTTACCCATGCCCCAAGCTCTCTGTGGCTGAACGCCAGCGGCATAAAGATTTACATCTCTGTCTCTATTGTGGAGCTTCTGACCACTTTATCAAAGACTGTTTCCTTTGCAAATCCAGCAGTAATACCATGTGTCAATGTTCCGGTCCCAGCCCGGATTCTGCATGTTCCGGTCCCAGCCCAGATTCTGCATGTTCCGTTCCCAGCCCGGATTCTGCATGTTCCGGTCCCAGCCCAGATTCTGCCTGTTCCGGTCCTGTCCTAGATTCTGCCTGTTCCGGTCCCAGCCAGGAATCTGTCTGTTTCGGTCCCAACCTGGATTCTGCCTGTTCCGGTCCCGTCCTGGATTCTACCTGTTCTGGTCCCATCCTCAGAATGCTACTACCAGACCACCTGTCCATATCCACCAATTGCAGCCAGACCCAGGGTATATATATCCTCCCCTGATAGCATTCTGGGCCTAAACATCTTGTTACGTTCCGTGGTGTACAGCTTATGCTATAGCTGTACATCTGAGTACAAAGGGTATCCCAGGCTCATGCTGGTTCCTAGACCAGTTCTATCTGAAAACCTGCTGTGTCCAGTAATCCTGTCACTGCCATCTCCATTCGGCTTCCCAAGCTGCAACCAGTAGCTTTCATGCTACCATCTATCAACTACGGCTCCCAAGCCGCAACCAGTAGCTTCCACGCTGCCATCTATCATCTACGGCTCCCAAGCCACAACAAGTAGCTTCCACACTACCATCTATCATCTACTGCTCCCAAGCCACAACCAGTAGCTTCCATGCTACCATCTATCAACTACAGCTCCCAAGCCACAACAAGTAGCTTCCACACTACCATCTATCAACTACAGCTCCCAAGCCACAACCAGTAGCTTCCACGCTACCATCTATCAACTACGGCTCCCAAGCCACAACCAGGAGCTTCCATGCTACCATCTATCAACTACGGCTCCCAAGCTGCAACCAGTAGCTTCCATGCTACCACCAACCACCTAAGGCTCCCTAGCCATGACAAGTAGCTTCTTCGCTAGCACTAACCATCTACGGCTCCCTAGCCACACCAAGTAGCTCCCGTGCTACTATCGCTCACCTCACGGCTCCCTAGCCACTCCAAGTAGCTTCTGAGCTACCATCAGTCTCCTTACAGGTACCCAGCCACACTTAGTAGCTCCTGTGCTACCACCGTTCACCTCAGGGCTCACTAGCCGCACCAAGTATCTCCCGTGCTACTATCGCTCACCTCACGGCTCCCTAGCCACTCCAAGTAGCTTCTGAGCTACCATCAGTATCCTTACGGCTACCCAGCTGCACCTAGTAACTCCCGTGCTACCACCGCTCACCTCACGGCTCACTAGCCGCACCAAGTAGCTCCCGAGCTACCACCGCTCACCTTACGACTCCCTAGCCACTCCATGTAGCTCCCGTGCTACCATCAGTCTCTACACGGCTTCCCAGCCGCACCAAGTAGCGTCTGTGCTACCATCCGTCTGCAAGCCCATCTACTGGTACCCCATCCAGCTCAGTAAGCCTTCTTGCCGGTCCCAGTCCAGTCCCTCCAAGTTACTTCTGGTCCCACTGAAACGTTTCAAGTTTCCAGTTCCAGTCATTCATCATCAAAGGCAGTTCTCACTGCTATCCAATTCTTATGTTAAAAGAGCTATTCCCATTACCCATGGTTCCAGTCAAGTTGGTCTCCGCTGAATCTGGTTCATCACCAGAGTCAGGTAAATCACAAACACCAATTGTGACACCTCCCACTTTTTAAGGGGCCAAATGTAATGGGACAAACTAAACAATCCTAAATCTAACTTTCACTTTTTAATAGGCACTTACAGCCTGAAGTCTGGAATGCATAGACATCACCAGATGCTGAGTTTCATCCCTGGTGATGCTCTGGCTGGCCTCTACTGCAAATGTCTTCAGTTCCTGCTTGTTCTTGGGGCATTTTCCCATCAGTTTTGTCTTCATCAAGTGAAATGCATGCTCAATCGGATTCAGGTCAGGGGATTGACTTGGCCATTGCATAACATTCCACTTTTTAGCCTTAAAAAACTCTTTGGTTGCATTTGCAGTATGCTTCGGGTCATTGTCCATCTGCACTGTGAAGCGCCATCCAATGAGTTCTGCAATACGTAGCAGTCAATTCTAATTGAAAAACCTTTCTGTTTAAAGTATCAATGTGATCCCCACAATGAAGGATTCACTGTAGAAATATAGCAGTTAGCACATAAAGTCATAGAGTCTAGCCCGGGTACTCCTGAAAACATGCAGTGTATGCCAATAAAATTAATTATGCAAGCAGGACTTAACTGAATCGTTGTTTCATAGGGAAATTCACAATAGTCAGTACCAAGGACTTGAATATCCAATATGAGTATGCCAGCATGCATATATATAGTCCCTCTTACGGTATAAACCGCTTGATAAATGTGCCTGCTTCTAATGAAAATAAGGCAAGCGTGCACCACCTGGCATTAGCCGTGTGCCAACTCACGTTACTGCGGTCTTGAAATGTCTGGACCGCCGTCTGAGCATCCTTGAAATCTGCGATAGAGGTCCTCCTGATGGAAGGTTGCTCGTCCCCCGGCCAGGTGATAGCACAATGGGAGAGTTAATGCCGCTTAGTTCTTGTCATGAATTGATGTGGGATATCTATTGCAGATTCTGAGGACACTCGACAGAGGGTCCAGACATTTGAAGACCGCAGTAACGTGAGTTGGCACACGGCTAATGCCAGATGATGCATGCTTGCCTTATTTTCATTAGAAGCAGGCACATTTATCAAGCGGTTTATACCATAAGAGGGTCTATATATATGCATGCTGGCATACTCATATTGGATATCCAAGTCCTTGGTACTGACTATTGTGAATTTCCCTATTAAACAACGATTCAGTTAAGTCCTGCTTGCATAATTAATTTTTTTGGCATACACTGCATGTTTTCAGGAGTAGCCGGGTTACACTCTATGACTTTATGTGCTAACTGCTATATTTCTACAGTGAATCTTTCATTGTGGGGATCACATTGATACTTTTGAACAGAAAGGTTTTTCAATTAGAATTGACTGCTACGTATTGCAACATCTTGGATTGATTTCTTTTCTTTTTTAGCTTTCAATTTGCTACAATTTGTTTTTTACATTAGAAGGCCTTCTAAGTTTTTTTATTTTACTGTTCATATATATGTATCATTTATGGTTTTCTTCTACCCTTCCTCCCTTTCATACTATGTTTATTCTATAAGTATTAGATTACGGATAACACTGTGTATTTTACTGTTTAACAATTTGGGATATTAAATATGTGTGACCTCATAATATGGCTTTATAATACATGTTAGATATCATACACTTTCTACATAGATACCCAGCGCGGATCATTATCATGTATTATTATTTGTACCTTTAAACCTGCACAGGAGGTTTTTCGGATCTGCTGCAGGGTCTCTTGGACCTGACAGGTGCTTAGATTGCTCCTTGGAAAGCGCCTTGGATTTAATTTATCTAGTATCTTGACTCATGTAGTTGCAGTATACATGTGAATCCAGTAGGTGGCATACCAAGACAAATACAACATATCATAGAGTACCTGCTCATGTTCCTTGCAACCTTTCAGTGTTACTGTAGGTTAAGTAGCAACAGATTTGGGATCTGAAAGATAAGATTTGTTTGACATAGCAGCTTTACGTGGCCTGCTCCAAGCAACCCCAAACATCTTTTCATGTTAATCCCTGAAGGAACAACTGCAAATATTATTTACAAAATCATTTTGTGATCTATCTCTACAATATGAAATATATATCACAACATTAGATTACATTAGTGTCTTTGTAATTTTGATCCGCTGCGCAATAACAGGCATCCACATGAGCAAAATTTTGTGCAAACTCTAGTGTGTATATATATATATATATATATATATATAAATATATATACTGTATGTATATATATATATATATATATATACAGTATATACTGTATATATATTGATAAATAATATTAACTTTCAATCTGTGAAAATATAACCAGTTTATCAGTTATAATTATTACATTTTAAAAATTGTACATCATACTGTTTGTGTCCTATTCTCTATTCTGGTTTCTCATTTTTTTAAAAAAATTGAGCAACAAGTAAATATTAGGCAACATGATTTAAATCCCTTATCTCTGTCTAAACTTGTTCCATGAACTACAGATATAATAGAAACATTCATTAACCCCATTGAATAAAGTCAGTCTTTAATTCTTTGGAAATTCTGAAGAAATTTAATTTATTACAAGAGGAAACAGTGAGATAGAAAGTTGAAGTTATTTATTAATAGTTATTTATACAGTACATACAAATTCTGCAGAACTTTACAGAGAATATTTGGCCAAGAACATCAGTCCCTGGCTGACACGGGGCTGGTGCATAGGAGGGGCTGGTGCATAGGAGTGGTGCATGGTGTATAAGACTCTGATTATATAGTACACTGATATTCTGTTACTAAATAGTTACACTCACTATATTACACGTGTGGGTTACCGTGATGTGCGGTCAAGTAAATGGCTATGGAGGCACTGGCTAATATCAGAGCCAGATTTACACATACATACATGATTCCGAGTGTACATGTGGGCATTATACAGAGGTGCAGCAGAACATAGTGCTGGAAATTTGGTGAGTTTTGATCAAGGATGTGTAGAAAAAGTAGACAGGGGAGGCAGTGCCTCACCTGCTATACACTTTCTATTCCAGAGTATTGACTATAAAAATTATAAGAATTATACATAGAAGATTTATAACATTTTCTTACATTTTTTCTTATTATTCTTACTTTGTAGTATACCTAAGTATGATAGGAAAAGCTCTGCTTACCTTACTCACCGGAGGGTTACATTAAGACACTAAACATTTATTATTATTATTATTATTATTTATTTATTTATATGGTGCAACAAAGGTTCCGCAGCACCTTACACAGTACATAAATGAGTATACAAGAAATAACAGTTATATATGGAATAGGAAGAAGTTGCTGGTATTTTGGCATAAACACAAAAGGATTAAAGCCATCTTGTAAAGTGCAATGGAATATGGTGACCAGGCCGCATAGGCTTGGTCACTTACCAGTAAGTGTTGAAGGTATGTAAAATGACTGATGGTCCTTCGTGTCCTTTTCGCTGTCGGTGCGCTGATGTTAGACCCGGTACACGTAATTCTGTGTCCGCTCGGTCCTGGCTGCTGTAGCAGGGTCACGTGGAGTGGTATAGCACGGACTGGCTGCTGGCCTGAATAGGTCTGCTGTGTCTTGCTGTTAGGTGCAGCTTCACGCTGTTGGTAGTGTCTATGGTGTTGTCGGTTGCTGTTGTGGGTGCCTCCAGGTGTTCTGGTGACCGGCTAGAGGCTTGCTGTTGCAGCATTCTTGTGGCCCTAACTTCCAGTCCCGGGCTCCCTCGCTTATGCACTTGCCTCCGGGAGTGTTGGTGATGGGCCGGGAACGTGATGGCACGACGTTCCTCGTGGCCCTAACTTCCAGTCCAGGGGTCTCGCGTCTGTGCTTTGGATGATGTTTTACTCACTCCAGCTGGAGTTGAGTGTACCATGATATGGTAGGTGGGGTGCAGGTGTGTTACAGGTGGTGAGCCAGTGTGCCAGTGTGTTTCTGGTCCAATGCATTTCAGCACTAAGGGCCTGATTCAGAGCTGCTCGTAAGCGGCCGCTCGTTCGCTCCGAGCGATGTTTGCACATCTGCGCATGCGTATGGGTTGTAATGCGCATGCACCGACAAGTCAGTGCGGTCGGAAATCGTGTGCGCGCTATATAGCGAGTGCCTGCTAATTTGAGTGACAGAATGAGGCGTTTGTGGGTGGTAACAGGGGAAGGTGCTTGAAAACGGGGAGTGGAGATCCGAACGCAGGCGTGCCAAACGGTCAAAACAGGCGTTTTAAGGGTGTGCATAATTAACAAAGCAGCGTCATCGACCATGTCACTTGGTTGTCTTTTAGCCTGAACTGCTCGCATGATTGCGGTAGGAAAATGCTACCACAAGAACAGCGAGCAGTTCATACGCCTTTCGATGTACTCGATTAATCAAATAAATAGCGGAGATGACGTATGATGCGAGCAGCCAAGGGGCGTCTTTACAAAATAGCGAGCGCAAGTTTTGGACGCTCGTTCAGACATAGAGGCATCAACAGACCGCAAAGAGCGATCAATTTAAATAGCCAGCCCCTTTTTCTGAACGAGCGTCCGCAAATAGCGTCCGGCTCTGAATCAGGCCCTAAGTGCCTTTGTCAAGGATGTCCAGGTATTTGTGTGAGGTGTTTAAATCACTTCCTGGTGTGTGGTGATTGGCGGAGAGGAGGTGACCACTTGTGTTGAATGATTGATTGGACTAACGAGGCAGTCTGGTTGCTATGATTGCGTGGGTGTGTCCGTGTTATCAGTGTCAGCTTTGTGTCCTGGTGTGTGTTATTAAATTGAGTTTGCAAGGAAATCCTAGCTATAGATCGTGTATGTGGGTATGCAGATTGTCAATTCTAGTGTAATATCCTTGTTTCAGTATGGCTTGTATTAATCAGGGTTGCTGTGGTATCAAACTGACACACAATTGTTGTCAATGGTGTCTGTGTGGCAAGGCTTGATGCCAGGGTTTGGTTATTTAAGATGTCTGGGATATTAAATGGGGTGCTGGGAAATGCATTTCTCTGTGTTTCAAATCCTGTGTGGGCGGTCTTGTGAGGGAATGGCTGTGGGTGGTATCCTATGTTGATGGTGTGTAGGGAGTGTATGTGGTGTGGGACTATGGTTGGCAGGGGTCAGGGCACAGTGGGAGGGGGAGGGAAAGAAATCCAGACACTCACCAAACAAAGAATAAAAAAGGTGAAAGTCGCAATCATAGAAAAGAAAAAAAATAATTCCTGAGAGACAAGTGGGGCATCCAACATAACATACTACACTGGATGCTTACACCTATACACAAAAAGAAACAAAAAAACAACAATCTTTCAAATAAATATAGACATTTACTGAATTATTTACCAATAGGAAATCAAACAAGAAAAGCAGCACCATAAATCCACATATAATAAACTACAAACAAACCAACAAGATATACTGACATCCACTTACCAACAAGAATCTATCATACCAGCAATACATGACATATCTGCATACTAAGGCCACCGAGGACAACAACAACGCAAGTGCATAAGCGAGGGAGCCCGGGACTGGAAATTAGGGCCACAAGGATGCTGCATCAGCAAGCCCCTAGCCCATCATCAGAACACCCAAAGGCACCCACAACAGCAACCGACAACACCATCGACACTACCGAGAGCATGAAGCTGCACCTAACAGAAAGACACAGCAGGACCTATTCCGGCCAGCATCGCCGCTAGCACAGGCAGCCAGCCCATGCTATACCACTTCACGTGACCCCGCTACAGGAGGCAGAACCGAGCGGACACAGAATTACATGTCCCGAGTCTAACACCAGCACACCGACAGAGAAAAGGACATGAAAGACCATCAATCAACTTACATACCTTCAACACTTACCGGTAAGTGACCAAGCCTAAGCGGGATGCCGCCTCTAGCACTGGACTATTACTGGACTGAGTCAGCCGCAAGCCCACCGGCCATCGTCACATTGACTCTTTCACCCTTATATATACAGGGTATGAACATTCCCCATGAACAACACCAGGATCACCATATGTTTCTCAGTGTAGAGGAGACCGGCAGTAGTCAACGAGCACTGTCTCAGATTTTGTACTGCGAATAAACATCAGTTCATCCTACAATTATTGTAATAGTCTTTATTGACATAATCACTGCACATCATCTGCACACTAGTTGAACATTACCTGACAACATCACCCGATCCCTGGGGTGCCGCATTTTCCCATCCCCCCTTTCTTGCCTGTGCAACGCTGCCTACCCTTACCTTTACATGTAATATGAATACTTATATGATACAATGATTTTTTTTACTACCATTCTGTGATACTTAAAGGTGTCACAGGTCCCTTCACTCTATAACACATTTTTACCGGCTCAGAGAGGCAATTCCCTCTCTTTATTTGGTTGTGCCCTGCTTTCTAGAAATTGATAACATTTTATAGATTAACTTCTATTATAAAATTAACAGGCTTGGCGACAGAATTCCACTCAGTTATTTGGTCACACTTGGCTTCCAGCATTTATTAAAAGGTTATAGCTTAGCCCTAGTGGTCTAATAGTCTCCTGAAAGACTAGGTTTTGGAGCACATATAAATGAAACAAATAAAGAATACTTTATTTACTAAAAGACTACAATGCTTAGGTATAAAATATGTCACAAAGGAAACAGTTAAATGTGTTACAATTTTCAAATAAAAAGGTATACACTTGCAAATTATTGACAAGCTAAATCCATGCTAAGGGTACAGTAGAAGTCATGGAACAGTCCCTCAATCAGATTGAACCCTAGAGTCTAAATAATGCTCATGTATTTTATCAGCAGACCATCACACCTAGGATGATGTCATTCAAGACTCTACTGATTGGTTAATTAGTTAATTAGATCTGGGACCCTTCCTGAACTGTTCCAATTGCATTTAACTTAAAGCCAAGGTATTTTTTATAACTCCCCCTGCAGAATGATCACTATTATCTATTATTTAAGGTACATTATGATTGTAAATACAGTACGAAGTTGTGTGATGTGGTACTGGGGTGATACTTCACACCTTGGAAATTGTACGTCTGAGTGATTTCTAAATTACACCTCACCTGCACCTGTATCTTTATGATTTTATACTAGCCCACCTATCATAGACATATCCAGTTTATGTCATGAACCATATCAAATATAACGTGCCTTTAATATGATGTAGACAGAGCTGCACAAGGCTGAATACCCTTAGGTGGTTTGAATACCCCCATACTTTTCTGGCTTCCCATGGCCACAGTGGAGTGTATGGATGCTGAGTATGCATCAGTTGTCCCTTAATTCCAGCATGCTGGTACTCCAAGTACCAACATGCAGATGAGGCTTGCTGGAAAATACATTTCCCATGTAAAAGACAATATTTCTTGAAATTTGTTATTTACCACTATCAATCCAACACCCACTGCCCAGGGGTCTGGGGGATAGCCCTGGAATTCATCCCTGGCCCGGGGTTACCTGGAGATGAGCGACCCATTTTTTGGGGAGTTCCTACTTCCCCTGAAATGCCTGGCCTGGGCTGACTAGTAAGGTAGTTAATGTTTTGACTGGAGGTTTACGTTAGGTGTGTTCCCTGGCTGTAACATTACCCCCCTGTTAGTAAGAGCCCGATGCTGATAGGAAATACCAGGGAACATTACGCATTTGTTTCCCCGGTATTTCCTCTGCCAGGACTGGAGCACAGGAGCCTGGTTCTGGGTCATTGAAATACTAGGGACCCCCACGCCATTTCTTCCCATATCTCCTGAACAAGGACCAGCTCAAAAAGCATGGTGCTGTTTAAGATTTGTGGGGGGACCCCACAACATTTCTGTTTCTGTTTTTAACACTTTTTTGACACTATACACAAATATAAACCTGTAGTGATCTCACTGGTCTTCATGTTGATTGCCGTGTTGTACATATGCGAATTATAGCGTTTTCTTCACAGCAGTGAAAAATACCATCTAGTATGCAAATGTCACATCCACAGGAACTTGTAAAGTACCTGTGAGATTTGCCTACTGTATTTGACCCTATTCAGCTCAAGAGAGCCAGTTACCACCTGACTGTTCCACATCCTATACTTCTATTGTTTTAGATCTGCCATTCACTGGGTAGCTAAATAGCATTACAGGGGTTCTCCTATTCTCTCTCTTGACCCCCCTGTTCTCTGTATTCCCCCAGGCTACCAGTCATCTCTTTGTCAATTTCCTTTCTCTCTCCACCCCCCTGTTCTCTATCTTACTCCCTCACTATATATATCTGTCTCTTCCTTCATTCCACAAATTATATTGCTTTCTTTATTGTCCTATACCCCTGTTCTTTCCATTTATTTTACCCCCATTATCTCTCATCCATTCCCTTGCACTCACTCTGCACCCATACTCTCTATTTACTAACCCCCACATTCTCCTCTCTACTGCCATTCTCTCACTCTCTTTCCCACTCCCCCTGCATTACAATATGTATGAGGACATCAGCATCATGCAATTAATTTACATTTTTTCCCTCACTTCTTATGCTTCCTCCTCCATGCCATGTCTCCCCCTATTTCCCCATCTTTCTGGGTGTCTCTCCACCTATCTTATTTCTTATCTGTCTCTCTCCATTTATCTCCCTTTTACTAACTCCCTGTCTGTCTTTGACCATGTTTTCAGCTAATATATTGTTACTAACTGTGGATAGATAGCACCATATACAGAGACAGAAAACATTGTTGGGATATGGGGAGGAATCACTGTATGACAGCCTTTAAAAGGGGGGCTGGTGTTTACCTGGTAAAAGGAGAGGACATGTGGGCCAGGCAACTGTGGCTGCAGACTGCTCTGTGTGAAACCCCTGAAAGTGTATTGGTCAGTTCATAGGAGTACATGGTAATGGACATATAGAATGCCTTGTCTTTTAATATAATGTAAATTCATATATGTACACAAGTTTAATGTAAAAGCATGCCAGTCATATATAAACATGTATGTGCTGTTTGATAGGTACAGTGCCTGTAGATAAAACATGTCCAGTTGATGTGTATATGGACTGCCCCCCCATGGAGAAACAGTGGAACCCGCTGCCCACTCTGGACACACGGATCCAGTGGGCACATGGCCAGGAGCGAGACATTGCTGCAGCAGCAGAGGGAAAACCTTCTCCCTCTGAACTTATCAGGGGGCCAGTGGAGAGAGCGGCATGTGCGTTTGTCGGGAAGAGGTCCCCACACGTGACTGCTGATATATAAGGGACCCACGGAGGCTGCTGGGATGAGGGTGCCTGAGGTAAGCCAGCCGTGAGGAAAGTGCTGCGCTTACCGGAGAGCGGGACTTACCGGTGCCCGCTGTGTTGATCCATTGCAGCCAGAAGGTGTCAGCCGGGATACAGACAGCCAGAGAGCAGTGAGGATGCTACCGGCAGGAAGCTGTACAGGAGGGAGCCGCCCAGAGACCTCCCCTGGAGCTGATGACTGACAGCCGGGGGCCAGCCTGCAGGAAGGACCGCTGTCTGGATCCTCTAGGGTGCTGAATCTGCTAAGCTGATCGACTGGAGAGGTCTGTAAATAAAACCAGCACCACCCAGCATTACTACTTCAGTCATAAGCTGTCAGTTATATAGAACCAATAGCTTTCCATCAAGGGCCAATCCTCACTGCAATATAAATGTTAGGGCCGGGGGTCCTGTATCTTCTGTTGAGGGGACTGAAATCTAAGAGCAGCTACTATAAGAGCCCAGGATAGCTTTTGCCCCATCACAGACTACTTCAGTGATTATAGTCAAACAACTTGTTGCTGTGGGAAGGAACTATTACTACATATAACCTGAGAAAAAGAGTGCAGGTCCTGTCCATTTACTAAACAGGAAAGGTATATTAAAGCTGCATTATAGCAATAAAAAATACTACAGAACTCAGTACGTTATATTGATGTCCAAAGTTTCATCAGACACCAGTTTGAGACAAAGATAATTAGCATCGGCTGTAGACTACTAAAGAAATCCTCAAACCCGGGTTTGCAACATACAAGTCCACAACAACATTAGCAGATAGCATCCTTTAGTGAAGTAATATTATTGAGAACATTGTTTCTTCAGTACTAGGATATTGAGAGCAACCTACTTAGCTTCTAATGTGCACCAACGTAACGGGTTACTGGCCAGAGGTTAAGTGACTTAAGGGACATTCTGGGACTTTTATATTAATTCAACCTGGTATGAGAGTAGAGTCATTATAATTGTTGCATATAGAAGCATTAAGATATTTCATTAACCCATTTATTTCACAGCTCAAGAGAAAAGCGTTCCTGATCAATAAAGCTTTAGCGAATGTATGTGTGAACTGTTGTTATCACTATTGTTGTAGTTGTAACAGAGTTATAAGCAGAAAAGTTAATTGCTTATATTTATTGCTTTTCTATGCAATATATTACAACTAAATAAACTAATCTTAGCGAATATAGTATTTTCTCATGTCCGTGCCTGTGTTAGTGTCAATTCTTCACCTCGCTGCCGGAAGAGATCAGTGTGGACATCTCTGGAATAACTTTCAACACGGTGAGTGTGTTACATCTGAAGAAGGTGGAGAAGCTAGAGGAACTGAGAGTCCTACAAGCCTGTCACAAGATGCCTCCATCATCATGCCACAGGTCCGCCAGGCAGATGCTCAAAAAGTGTCATATTGGTAGTTTGCTTTCTGGTACCGAGAACTTGGAGAAGCTGGCTATGCACTGCAGCTTATTGTTGAATCCAAGCTCTTCTTCCATCAGCGGAGGGTTTTTGGGGGGAGTATGTGTCATTGCTCTCAGCAGTGTGAAGGTACTGCAGTGCGGGAGGAGGATGGGTACAGTGGTAGATCCAGGGGGGCTATCAGCACAATTACCTCCCACCTTCCTGTGACACTTGCCTCCTGTCTGCTACCTCTCAGTGAAATACAAAAGCAGCACTAGCATGTGGCACATCAAGAAGGGAGAGAGCGGCGACCACTGCTATAGTCCACCACTGGTTGGACAGGCACAATTTCTTTAGAGAGTGGGTGGAGGTGAGGAGATCAGGATAGACCCTATGCCTCTGCAGCTGCCAATAACAGCTCTGAGCAGGATGGTGCTTCCCCTCACCTCTAGTGTGCAACTGTGGCAACAACTCTAGAGGCAGTATGTAATAGATGCTCACACTTGGGCTTGACCTTCCTATAGTTTCCTTGTCTCTAAAGTGTTTGAGAGTCCAGTGAGCTATGACACGGAGTCCAGACATTTTCTTCTATAATCTCTCTACATGAAGGAAATTAAGAAAATACTTTTTTGTGTTTTGCTAACTTAGATGTAAAACATCTGTGGTTGTGTGATTTAATGTAAGCCTTGTTTTGTAATAGACATTTCTGTATATGCAAGGTAAATATTTGTGAGCACATCTTGGCACGTAACTCCCTAAAGATCTCTCCAGTTATTGATTAAAATGATTGTTTGCTCATGGCACCAGTCCTCATAGTGTGACTCTCTATATAAACCCCCCACTACTCAGAGGCAGCACAGACCCCATAAAGAGTCATGGGGGGCAGAACTCTCTGTCTCATCTTTCTATGTGGGATTATCCGGACCTATGCACAGCAGTGAGTATGGGGATGTCCTCATCTCCTTTCTGATTAAAAAAACTTTGGGGCTATATTTATCTAACTATCCGAGAAACATTTTGATTTAAAAGCTGCTTCATATATTAAATTACTGCAAGATGCCAAGTATGCACTTATATATAATTTCAAATTGTGTCTTCATTTTGAGTGCAAACATAGTTGTGTTGACTTTATTGTATTAATTATCTATCAACCTATAAATAATCTATCAATCTACTGTAAACACTATCCATTTTTTTTTCTTATCCCTTAAAGTATAAACAGATGTTAAGATATGGGTGGTCATTTTTCTGATGAAGAGGGGCATTACTGTGTGCTAATACAAACTGTTTTCATTTCTTGAAGTGTTACTGTGATTAGGTGCTCAAAAATGGTAGTTGTGATATTACATCAAGCTAGATCTAGAGATCTCAAAATAAAAAAAAATATTGACAATGCAGATAATATTGGCTAATTTCAAAATATCAGGAAGATTCATAGATTAAAGATCAGATTGCCCTTTTTGCTAAGAGACAAACAGAGAGATGTACAGGAAAAGCTCTGCCTCACCTGACCGCACATGACTGGTTTATATATATATATAACCGTGATGTCCGGTCAGTTAATGCAGAGCCTTTCCTGTCATACTTAGATATACTCCAGAATTTTGACTATAAAATTATAAGAAAAATGTAAATAAAATATTATAACTATCTTCTTTGTATTATTCTAATCATTTTTATAGTCAAAACTCTAGAGAAAAAGTGTATGGCAGGTGAGGCACTGCCTCTTCAGTCTACCTTATTTGCACATCCCTGATCAAAACTTACCAAATTTCCAGCACTATATACTGCTGCACCTTTGTTTAATGCCCACATGAACCCTTAGGTTCAGATATGTATGTGTAAATCTGGCTCTGATGCTAGCCAGGGGATGCAGTCAGGATGCCGATGGTCGAAATGCTGACCGCCGGCTTCCCGACTGTCAAATCTCGGCAGAGGTCTAATGATAGGCGTAGCAATCTTGACGCCTATCATTATCCCTATGACTCCCAGTATACCGAACGATGGTAAGCCGGGCGGTGGGCGCGGACAGCCGTGGGGGGGAGGGTTAGATTTCAGGGCTCCCGGGGGGGGACCTAGGGTTAGGCACCCCCCCAGGAGGGTTAGGCTAGGGGAAGGGGGGGATAGGGTTAGGCACCCCCAGGGGCAAGTCAGGGTTATGAACCCACCCGGGAGACTTAGGTTTAGGGCATTTACCTCACTGCACATCACTGATATATATTAGGGAGGTGCGCCGGACCATTTTTGCCGGTTTTGGAATTTGGTTCTAATTCGTCGTCCGGCTTTGGATTTGGATTTGCCAAACTGCGGTGACTGGCTTTGGATTTGGATTTTTTTACAAAAATGTATAAAAAAAGATAAAATCACATAAATTGGGCTTTTTTTTTCTTCCTAGGGTATTATCAACCTCACTAACATTAATTTCCAGTCATTTAAATCAATTTAGACCACCTCACAGTTTATAGTATTGTTTTCACCATTATTGGCCAAAGGTTGCAGTGAGCTGACTGGTTACTAAGCGACAGAGCAGCGGCACAGTAGCACAGACACCACAGTTTAAAACACATCTATGAAACATTACCACACAGCAGTGGCAGAAATTAAAGGTAGTGCAAGATGGAATGGTCCTTGGGTGGGGTGGGGTACGGCCAGCAGAGTCACTGTACTTGTTTACACAGTGGGCTATGGCCCAAGGAGTCACACTGCACAATCTTATTCACACTACACCACACATAGGGTCTCATTCAGACCCGCTCGTGAGCGCTGTACGCTCGCAAGCGGGTCGATGGTGCCCAAGTGTGCATGCGCACAATGGAGGGAGCTCTGTCGTGCGCATGCGCGTGACCCGGCGAGCGACGGGGAAGCCGTCGCTCCAGGTCTCGCACCAAAGGGGGCGTGCTGTCGATGGTGAGTGACAGCACGCCCCCTTTGGTGGGCGTGCCGGGGGCGTGGCTGCCCAGACGGAGGCGTTCCCATGGGAACGCCTACCGTCTGGGTCCGGCCCCACTGACATCACTAGTGATGTCAGTGGGAGTGATTTTGGCTCTGATAGAGCCAAAATCACTCCAGGGCTTGCGGCAATGAGACCCTACCGCAAGGGTCTTGACCATCGCGACCATCTTCATGGACGCTCGCATAAGCTGTGGGTGGTAACCCACAGCTATGCGAGCGTCCAAGAGGACACACAAAAAAAAAAAAAAAATGCCCTGATTCAGAGTGGGCGCTCGTTCAGGGCGTCCGGCTCTGAATCAGGCCCATAGTGCCACTGATTCACATTATACCATAAAGTAGTGTCTCTTATTTATGTTACGACACACAGTAGTGCCCCTTTTACACACTGCCCACAGTAGTGCCCCTTTTACACAATGTCCACATTAGTGACCCTTATGCACAAAGCCCACAGTAATAATGCCCCTTATACAATGCCCACAGCAATAGTATCCCTTACACAATGCCCCCAGCAGTGGTGTCCCTTACACAATGCCCTCAGTAGTAGTGCCCCCTGTGCAGTACCCTTAGTAGTATGCCCCAATTAGTAGTGCCCCTAGTAGTATGCCCCCAGTAGTATGTCCCCAGTAGCATGCCCCCAGTATAAGTGTCCCTAGTAGTATGCCCCAAGTAGTAGTGCCCCCAGTAGTAGTGCCCCCAGTAGTAGTGTCTCTAGTAGTATGCCCCCAGTAGTAGTGCCCCTAGTAGTATGCCCCCAGTAGTAGTGTTCCCAGTAATATGCCCCCAGTAGTATGCCCCCAGTAGTAGTGCCCCTAATAGTAGTGCCCCCAGTAGTATGCCTCTAGTAGTATGCCCCCAGTAGTATGCCCCTATTAGTATGCCCCCCATTAGTAGTGCCCCAAGTAGTATGTCCCCAGTAGTATACCCCCAGTAGAAGTGCCCCTAGTAGATGTGCCCCTAGTAGATGTGCCCCTAGTAGTATGCCCCCACTAGTAGCATCCCCAGTAGTATGCCCCCAGTAGTATGCCCCCAGTAGTAGTGCCCCTAGTAGTTGTGCCCCTAGTAGCATGCCCCAGAAGCATGCCCCCAGTAGTATGCCCCCAGTAGTTGTGTCCTATTAGTATGCCCCCCCATTAGTAGTGCCCCAAGTAGTATGCCCCCAGTAGTATACCCCCAGTAGAAGTGCCCCTAGTAGAGGTGCCCCTAGTAATATGCCCCCACTAGTAGTGCCCCCAGTAGTATGTCCCCACTAGTAGTACCCCCAGTAGTAGTGCCCCTAGTATGCCCACAGTAGTATGCCCCCATTACAAGTGCCCCTAGTAGTATGCCACCATTAGAAGTACCCCCATTAGTTTTGCCCCTAGTAGTATGCCCCCAGTAGCGCCACCTTACACTCTGCTCCTCTCTGCACTATGGGAGAGACATTGTTACGTCTCTCCCATCACCCACAGCGGGGGGAGCCGGAAGGTGGAGTTCATGAGTGAGCTCCAGCCTGCTCCCTCCGGAGACGCAGCAGCCAATGAGAGTCTGTCTGACTCTCATTGGCTGCTATAACAAACACACAGCCACCGCTGGCAGCTGTGTGTTTGTTTCTGTGTAGGGCAAACCGCTATCACTGCATTCTGCCCTACACTAATAGGGCCCTGATGTCAGATTCTCTCATGAGAATCCGACATCAGGTGGCCGCCGTTTGGCCTCGAAGTGGGATCCGAGTCAGACGGGGAACACCCAAAAAGCGTTCGGGTGGACTTGGATCCCTGATGTTCTGAGCGGTTCGGAACAATCCGAAATGCTCATCTCTAATATATATATATATATGTAATAGCGGGGGTGACGGCACTCGTGGTGACTTGTTTAAGATAGACACTTCAATCTCTTATAAGAGATTGAGTGTCTGTCTTAAACAAGTCACCATGAGTGCCGCCACCCCCGCTATTACTTACATTATTCCCTGATGCCAGCGAGCCAGGAATGTGGAGGGCATCGGTGCAATACACCTTATGGACATTGTGAGTGCCAGCAACTTGGTTACTTAAATATATATATATCAAACAAACAGAGGTGGCACCCTGCAGACTTTGTTAAGAGCAAATATAAAAGTCCTTTATTCCGATGTTTCGGGGTGGATCCCCCGTCTTCAGGGACAAACTTTGTCGGAATAAAGGACTTTTATATTTGCCCTTATATTAAGGATGAATAGAAGAAGATGGAAATCACCATAGAGAATTCCAAAGGGGGTGGGCAGGGTGTTTAAGGGGCTATACCTCAAAAGCTTTTGGAGGTACACCTGCGGAAGGCTCCTACTGAGGCTGCACATCAAGTTGAAACTTCCTATCTCAATAATGGCGGATTTGTAAGGTAATAGTTTAAAAACCACAACTTTCTCAATTACCTAAACCCCAAAATCACCTACCCTGGAATAGGGGTGAGCGGGTTCGGATTTCTGAAATCCGAACCCCCCCCCCCGAGCCCCCCCGATCCGAGGCCAATCTGAGTCAGGCTCCACTTTTCCCGCCTGACTCGGATCTGAAATCGAGGCAAAACGTCATCATCCCGCCTTCCGGGTCTCGCGGGTTTTGGATCCTATATAAGGTACCCGCGTTGGCACCATTTTCTCACTCGGCTGTGGACAGTGAAGAGGGAGGGTGGGAGTTAGGGCTGGCTGGGCTGTGTAGTGTAGTGTAGTGTAGTGCAGTGTAGTGTTGTGCTGGGCTGCGCTGTGCTTCTGTTGTCCATAGGGGCTGTGTCCACTCCTTTAAAGTCCATAGGGGCTGGTTGGACTGTGTTGTGCAGTCAGTTGTCCATAGGCACTGTGTCCACTCCAAAGTCCTGTGCGGTGTCCCAGTCCTAAAGGGGTGCTGTAGTGTTGTCCAGGGGGTGCTCTGTCCATCAGGGGTGCTCCCCCCAAGTGCAAAAAAAATATATATTTTTTCTGTGTTTGTGAATTGTGTGCACTGTGGCTGCACGTGCATCAACAAAGGAGCAGCGCCAAGCGTGCGCCTGTGTCCCATAAATAAAGGGCCGGCTGGATTGACCGCTAAAGGGTGCTGTAACCCCCAAAGGGCACTCCAAACAAAATAAAAAAAAAATTTCTGTGTTTGTGAATTGTGTGCACTGTGGCTGCACGTGCATCAACGAAGGAGCAGCGCCAAGCGTGCGCCTGTGTCCCATAAGTAAAAGGCCGGCTGGCTTGTCCGTTAAAGGGTGCTGTAACCCCCAAAGGGCACTCCAAACAAAATAAAAATATATATTTTTTTGTGTTTGTGAATTGTGTGCGCAGTACCCGCACGTGCATCAACAATGTAGTGCCAAGCGTGCGCCTGTGTCCCATAAATAAAGGGCCAGCTGGATTGACCGCTAAAGGGTGCTGTAACCCCCAATGGGCACTCCAAACAAAATAAAATTTTTTTTTCTGTGTTTGTGAATTGTGTGAACTGTTGCTGCACGTGCATCAACAAAGGAGCAGCGCCAAGCGTGCGCCTGTATCCCATAAGTAAAAGGCCGGCTGGCTTGTCCGTTAAAGGGTGCTGTGACCCCTATAGGGCACTCCAAACAAAATAAAAAAATATTTTCTGTGTTTGTGAATTGTGTGGGCTGTAGCTGCACGTGCATCAACAAAAGAGCAGCGCCAAGCGGGCGCCTGTGTCCCATAAGTAAAGGGCCGGCTGGCTCATTTCTTAGAGGGTGCTGTAACCCACAAAGTGCACTAGTCTCCAACAAAAATAAAAATAATTTTCTGTGTTTGTGTGCGCCTTAGCCGCACGTATATATCAATATAACATAAATGGAGGACCAAACTTTCTCCGATAAAAATAAAATAGGGAAAGATCAAGAAGCACTTCCTCCTAGTGCTGAAGCTGCTGCCACTAGTCATGACATAGACGATAACATGCCATCAACGTCGTCTGCCAAGGCCGATGCCCAATGTCATAGTAGAGGGCACATACAATCCCAAATGACAAAGTTCAGGAAAATTACCTTGAAAAAAACATTTAAATCATCTGAAGAGAAACGTAAACTTGCCAATATGCCATTTATGACACGGAGTGGCAAGGAACGGCTAAGGTCTTTCCCTATGTTCATGACTAGTGGTTCAGCTTCACATGACGATGGAAGCCCTCCTCCCCCTAAAAAAATCAAACGAGTTAAGCTGGCAAAAGCACAGCGAAGAACTGTGCGTTCAAAGAAGATATCACAAATCCCCAAGGAGAGTCCAAGTGTGGTGGCGGTTGTGATGCCTAACCTTCCCAGCACTGGACGGGAAGAGGTGGCTCTTTCCACCATTTGCACGCCCCCTGCAAGTGCTGAAAGGAGCACCCACAGTCCACTTGCTGATATGCAAATTGAAGATGGCACTGTTGAAGTACAACAAGATGAAGATACTGGTGTAGCTGGCACTGAGGAGGAAGTTGGCGAGGAGGATTCTGATGGTGATGTGGTTTGTTTAAATCAGGCTCCGGGGGAGACAGTTGTTGTCCGTGGGATGAAAGAGCCCATCACGGTCATGCCTGGGCAGAAGACCAAACATTCCACCTTTTTGGTCTGGCAATATTTCTATCCAAATCCGGACAACAACTGTCTTGCCATATGTACCATATGTAAAGGTGAAATAAGTAGGGGTAGGGACGTTAACCACCTAGGAACATCCTCCCTTATACGGCACCTGCAGCGCGTTCATAAAAAGTTACTGTCAAGTTCAGAAACTTTGGCTAAGACCGTAAGCAGTCCAGGGACACATAAATCCCTTTTTCCAGTTTTATTCAAGGAATCGGTGGATGAGGAGGATAACATCTTGCCTCCGTAGAGCCAGTTTGTGCAGGGACACATTAATTGCCAGCTTGTTTTGTGGGGGCCCAAACGAACCAATCATTTCAGCCACAGTCATGTGGCAGACCCTGGCGCTGAAATGATTGGTTTGTTAAAGTGTGCATGTCCTATTTATACAACATAAGGTTGGGTGGGAGGGCCCAAGGACAATTCCATCTTGCACCTCTTTTTTTTCTTTGCAGTATGTACTGTTTGGGGCCTAGTTTTTCAAACTGCCATCCTGTATGCCACTGCAGTGTCACTCCAAGATGGGCCACGTGTTTGTGCCGCCCACTTGTGTCGCTTAGCATAGTCATCCAGCTACCTTGGTGCAATCTTTTGGCCATAAAAACAATATTGTGAGGTGTGAGGTGTTCAGAATAGACTGTAAATGAGTGGAAATGAAGGTTATTGAGGTTAATAATTGCATAGGAGCAGAAAAACCCACAAATTCTGTGATTTAAGCTGTTTTTATGCTTTTTTTCAAAAAAATACAGATCCAAAACACAAAACCCAGAACCCAAAACACGGAAGGGTGGTTTTGGCAAAACCAATCCAGATCCAAAACACGAAGAAAGATCCAGATCCAAAACCAAAACACAAAACACGAAAAGTGGCTGGTGCACACCCCTACCCTGGAACAATAGCTACCTAATAAAACAAACCCAAAGTGTAATTTTGCCCCCTACCCTGAGTTAAGCCTTCCCAAATATCCCACATAGAGAACAGCAGAAAAGTGGTCTTAATTGAGTGTCAGAAAATACAGACAGTTGGAAATTTTTTATGTTTTTGTCCTGAAATTTAGCATGTAGCACTGAGCGAAAGTTCTACCAGCCCATACCAACTTTCAGCTCTGTACCTCCAATAGCTTTTGAGGTATAGCCCTTTAAACACCATGCCCCATCGGAATTTCTCTATGGGAAAATTCATTTTTTTCAGAGAGGACCCCTACGTCGCTCGTCCCCTGTATTTTGGCCACCAAGACTGGCTCTGATTAGCCTGGTCCTGGTTGCGCTTAATACAGGGAACCACTGCATCATTTGTCCCGTATGTTTAGCACACCCAGCACTGGGGCTCTAAAGCTCGATGCTGGTTGTGCTGTGGAGGCACATCATTTTTTTTTATATTTCACATTCATTTTTTAAAACAATACATGGATGGATCTCACTGATACGTCCATGCATCTGTGTCTTATTGATTTGATTTCCTCAGGTGCATGCCCAGCACTAGTGAGTCCCTCTGTCGCCTGCTGATGCTTCTGTGCACACCCGTTGCTTCCACTGCTCCGCACCCCCACTGCTGCCACTGCCCCACACACCTGCAGGCTGCCCACTCAGCCGTCTCTCCCTCTGCACTCTTAAAACACCTCCTGTGTGCTGTCTGTTCCTCCACCCATGTTAGTGTACCTATTTGTTGTCCTTCTGCCCTGCAGGTGGTCCGGTATGCTCGTCAAAACCCTGATGGTTAAAAAATTATAAAAAAGCAATGAAATTCAATGGTTAACCATCCCTCCTCTACATGCCTTTTTGTCTCACATATCCACGCTGCTCTGTCTCCACCCCCCTTCCACACCACTTCTATCCCATCTGCACAGCTCTATTTTCTGCTTAGACCTCATTGCATAGACTGCATGTGCGTATTCCAATGAGCACACAATTCTGTGAATTAGCAGCTCCACCATTTTGTGAGTGACAGCAATCTCATTCTGTGTTAACTGCTGAATCAGCAGTTAACCACAGGGTGTGATGGCATACCATATCTGTATTGTGCAAGGAACATGTCCATTAAGGCATCAGCCTTAATTATTGTAATTTCATTGCTTTTTTTTGTTTGAGTGGCACAATTTCAGTAGGCTTTGTGAAATTTCAGATCATGTCTAAGAAACCTTAATGGGACATGTAAAACCGACAGACAGATCCCTGTATGCCCATAAATCCTATCCATGTTGTCATAATATTTTATGTTAATTTCCCTGTATGTAATTATATTATAATCATATATTTATTTTTTTACCCTACCAGATGTGTCCTGATAACATCCAATGTGCTGCGAGCCGACAGCGAAGAGACCATCGTCATGGATGGACAGGGCTCTGCATTTGAAGCTGACATCACAGTCCAAGATTTTCCTAGGAAGAAATGGAATTTAGTGCAGGGAAGGGTCTCTGTTAATAGTGCTAATGGCTTCCTGGTAACAACTAAACTGACGGTGAGGTTCTGGTCTGTGATCTATTGTATAAACTAGGATCATGTGAAATTTTGCTATGTAAATGTACAGTACACATATAAAACAGATACAGACAGTAAAGCACCATGGTGCAAATAGATCTAGACCAATAAATAGAGTAGGGATGTGCGCCGGACCATTTTTGCTGAATTTGTATTTGGCTGTGATTCGTCGTCTGGCTTTGGCTTTGGATTTGGATTGTTTCCAAAAATTGCCAAAAAAGCTAAAATCACATCATTTGGCCTTTTTTTGTTCCTAGAGTACAATTAACCTCAATAGCATTAATTTCCAGTAATTTACAGTCAATTTAGACCACCTCACAGCTCACAATATTGTTTTCACCATTAATGGCCAAAGGCACTGTGCTTATACACACAGAGGGCTATTGCCCAAGGAGTCACAGTGCTTATAGCCTTATACACACAGAGGGCTATGGCCCAAGGAGTTACAGTGCTTATACACACAGAGGGCTATTGCCCAAGGAGTCACAGTGCTTATACACACAGAGGGCTACTGCCCAAGGAGTCACAGTGCTTATACACACATAGGGCTACTGACCAAGGAGTCACAGTGCTTATAGCCTTAAACACACAGATGGCTATTGCCCAAGCAGTCACAGTGCTTATACACACAGATGGCTACTGCCCTAGGAGTCACTGTGCTTATACACACAGAGGGCTATTGCCCAAGGAGTCACAGTGCTTGTATACAGTAACAGTACACAGTGGGATACAGCACAAATAACTTATATTCATTTTTTGTTTCCTTTATTTATACTTTTAAAAGAATAAATATATATATATATATATATATATGTATATATATTTTTTTACACTGGAGCAGATGGGCAGTACTTTAATCAGCAGCATAGATCAGCACAGCCAATGAAGTCTGGAGTCTGTACACAGGTTACTACAGCCACTTTAATTACCAGAGTAGCGCAGCATACGTCAGTGTGCAGTCTTCCCCCTACCCTACAGTCACATAACAGCACAGCCAATGGAGTGTGGAGTCTGAACACAGGCTACTACAGACACTTTAATTAGCAGAGTAGCGCAGCATACGTCAGCGTGCAGTCTTCCCCCTACCCTGCAGTCACTTAACAGCACAGCCAGTGGAGTCTCTGGAGTCCTTTGACAACTTTGCAGAGCTCTGCGCAACGTGCGTGCTCACTGAAAAATGGCACCGAGTCCCGGGCGCGGCGCCTTATATAGAGGCCGAACATCATCCAAGTCTTGTGAGAATCCAACGTCAGGAGGATGACGTTCGGCCTCGAAGTGGGATCCAGGTCAGGTGGAAATGGACTCGGATCCCTGCTCATCCCTAAAATACAGTGAATACAGCTAACTATAGGGGAGAGGTAATGGTTAGGTAGTTGGTTGGACATTTTTTTAGCTTTGTTTGACAAAAATAAGTCTCCCTGATATTTTTTTTTTAATATGTACAGGGATTTGGTAAATATAGTGTTATGTTTGATATGTTTATCTGCTTGCATTGGAAACACTATATACTGCATTCTACACTGTGACCCAGAATCTACAAAGACATAAGTCATTTACAGTAGGTCTGATTATTATAAATACCATGGCTTGAGATCTATTGGAATTGGCTGTGGCAGTTGGTGGTTGTATGATTTTGGTCTGATTTGTTATAATGGAAAGTGATAGAGTCAATTATTTTGTAGATCTAGGGTGGAATGTGTTAGAGCCAATGGGATTCTTGAAGGAGATTATATAGAGTGGGAATTGGGAGAGTATGTTTCCTCTTTCGTCCTGTTGCAGGTGATTTCCAACCAACCTGTTCCTTTATTAGGATGTCGGGTTATGTGCATATTTGTGCTGCAGGTAGAATAGCATTATTGTCAGCAGATGCATGTGAAACAGCAGTTACTTGTGCAGTATCGGATGGAGGCATGACTTGTGTCACAACCCTAGAGGTGGGACAGAGCAAGTGGTAGACATGGTTGCTCAGCTCTGGTAATCCTCAGCAGTTAGCCAATGCTGGTAGCATTTAGTCTATAATAATCTCCTAATCCTCATCCATATCGCGTGAATTCCCTACCCTGTGTTCTGTCATTTAAAGATGATGAACAGAAGGCAAAGGTGAGGCCATGTTTGAATGAATGTGATTATCCCATGTACTATACAATAACTGGGGTTCAGCATTGAATTGATCTTGAGAATGATGAGGTTTTGTGAGGTTGATGTTCATTATTTCACGAAAGAGAAGAGTCATAAAGACTGGTCGTTATACACTTAGGGGTAAATTCATAAAGAATTATGGCCCTCATTCAGAGCCGTACGCTCTGAGCAGAGCGCACGCTCTGAATGAGGGCCGGCATCCATGAAAATGGAGCGTCCTTCTGGACGCTCGTATAGCTGTTGGTCACCACCCACAGGCTATACGAGCGTGCATTTTGATGGCCGCGATGGTCGAGACCATCGCGACCATCGAAATTGCGAGCCGGAGCCTGCGGTTGAGGTTTTCAACCTCAAGCTCCGGAGTGATTTTGGCTCTATCAGAGCCAAAATCACTCCCACTGACATCACTAGTGATGTCAGTGGGCCGGCTTCTGACGGGAGGCGTTCCCGTGGGAACGCCCCCGTCAGGGAGGCACGCCTACCAAAGGGGGCGTGCTGTCAATCAACATCGACAGCACGCCCCTTTTGATCAGACACAACGAGTGAAGGACTTTCCTTCGCTCGTCGCGTCTGGCGCATGCGCACGACGGAGCTCCCTCCGTCGTGCGCATGCTCAGTCCATAACATCGACCCACTTGCGAGCGGACAGCCGCTCGCGAGTGGGTCTGAATCAGGCCCTATGTCTGGCTGACTATTAAAAATGCTTGAAAACTCATGGATATCAGTGAGTTTGTTTCAAATAAAATCACAAATTTAGTAAGAATTGTGTTTGAATGAATTTTCCGAAGGCACATGAAATCGTGTTTGCAAGTGTGTCTGTTCAGTTGTATTAGCACAATAGACCTGCTTGTCATGAGCACGTTTAACAGAAGCACTGCACAGATCAGTGTGATCAGCAGCCTTCTAATTGTAAAAGAGTAATGAAAGTATTAAATTAAAAAATAAAACATTTGAAAAATATGTGTCCCCCCAAAAAAAGCATAACAAGCCCTGGGCCTCTGAGCCTTAGCTTGTAGAGGATAATTGGGGAAAAAACAATGTGGGGTAGGTAAGTATGTAGTGTGAGTGGGGGTGGGCGTTAGTTCGGATCGGATGTGTGAGTGCATATGTAATAGGGTAATATAACATATGGTGTGTGTCTTGTTTTACAAGTGCCGCAGGACAGGCTTGCGGATACCTGTGGTTTGTCTGTGAAAAACAATATTAACCCTTTAATTACATCATTACCATGGATGAAGGGAAAAGCCTTAGGCCTTCAGCCCATGGCTGGTAAATGCTCAAGGATGGGACACTATTTTTGGGAGGGTCCTGCTTTCTATGGATTGCCCGCCCAGGGATGATCAGTTTGATTCTGGTTTACATTATGGCAGGGGGACCCTGTATGTCTCTCTGCTGTAGTGTATGCCCCCTGGCTGGTTCAGCCCGATGTTGGTTAAAGGAAAATACGGGGAACCCCATGTTAGTTTTTCTCCCTATTTTCAAAGGTCCAGGCCTGTTTATGTTTTTTTGGGGAAACTCTATGTCATTTAAAAGAAATTTAGCACTTTTATGACTGTTTTACAAGCAGAAGACTGCAGAGATCACACTGATCTGTGCATGCTTCTGCTAAACACGCTGCTGAGGAGGGGGTCTATTTTGCCCAAAGTTTGCTGTATTTAGGATCATGTTAGCAGACACAATTCTTAGTAAATCTATGTGTGCTATTCCCATCTATGTAACGTACTTGATTAATTGGCCGATGGTGAATTGAACTCAATTTGTGTTTTCACCCATGTTTTGTAGATGGAATATTCCCGTATTTGCCTTTATTACATCTCAATGGGTCTGATGTACTGTACTAAGCATTGAATCCGTGATGCAGTACATCCCGCCTATTCTTTGCGATGACTTTAACATCCAGAAGTCCCTTTGGCATCATTCTGAGCATGAGCAGAAGGTCATGGGGGTGATGGGAGGGATCTGATTGGATCCCTCTTAGGACAGGCATATCAAAAAGAAGCCCATAGGTTTATATTGGGTAATGCCACCTAAACATTGGATTACCCATCGAGACAATGCATTCTGGTGCTTAGTACATATGAGGAATGCGGTAAAACCCCCGAAATTGCATTTTCGGGGGTTTTACAGCATTTTCTTGGTACATCACACACAATGTCTGAAAATCAGGGGAAACTCTCACGGGAATACTTACTCGGCAAGACACGATTCTTAGTAAATTAACCCACCAGCATCTATACACTATACAGCACAAAATGGGCATCATGTTTGAATCACTCCAAGAGGGGCAGGGTTCTTTAAATTTCACATTTTATCCACATCACAGAAACAGTGACAAGCCATTCTCAGTGTACAAGAAAGTGGACTGCTACATTACCCACATACAAAGCCACAGATTAAGCACAACAGAACTTGGTTTGAGTAAAAGCCTCAGTCGCTTGCATCAAAGCTCTTCTTAGTTCTTACACATAATTAGAGAAATGTTGCACAATAAATTGATCAGTGTAATCTAGCAATGTAGTTTTAGGACTCCCAATTTTTTTTTATTTTTGTCAATAAGATGAACATTTTGAGCAAAAATGACCCTGGGCATGGCCGAGTCACCCAGACATGCTAAAAAGGGCTCTTTGGTGTGACGGAAGCCACAGGACACATTTGTAGGGGCAGATTTAATGACATGCCAGCTGCTGATGGCAGATTGTGTTGCGCGTTTTCTGCATTTTCTGGTAGGCTGATTCTGCTCCCACCTCTATAGGCTCAATTGAATCTGCTCCCTGGTGCGAAAGAAGTTGCAGGGAACTAGTGCATAGGTCTTGAAGTTTGTAACTGAGCTCCTCATCACTGTCCTTCCAATGCCATAATACATTATACCACAATAGTTGATACTAGAAATGTGTGCCGTCCCCGTATTTTGGTTTTGGATCTGTATCTCCTCTGGTTTTGGATCTGGATTGGTTTTGCCAAAACTGATCTTCCGTGTTTTGTTTTTTGTTTTTTGTTTTTGGATCTGTACTAAAAAAATCATAAAAACAGCTAAAATCACATAATTTGGGCCTGTTTTTGTTCATGCAATATTATTAACCTCAATAGCATTTATTTCCACTCATTTCCAGTCAATTTTGACCAGCTCACACCTCACTATATTGATTTCATCCAGTTTAGACCCAAAATTTGCACCAAGCTAGCTGGCTGACTAAGCTAAGCGGCGACAGTGGGTGGCACAAACACGTGGCAGTTCAACTTCCAACATGGCACATCTCAAACAAATGTTTTTATTATTCAAGAGAGGCCTGAGAGAGTTGGTGTATGTGTGTAGTTGAAAGCAGGGACAGGAAGGGTTGATTGGTAGTAAATTTAATTTTATTTTTTGTTTCCGAAGTAAATTTATGAGCGAGAAGGGGAGGGGAGGTGGGGAGCCATTTACAAAATAAATATTTTACTCATTCACATCAGTCTTTGCCCCAGAAGAATCCTTGAGAGCCATGCCTGCTGCAGCTGAGAGTGGATTTTTTCACCCCAGAAGGGGACCAGGAAGACTTCTAGTAGTGCTTTCCAAAACAATTCACTGTTAAATAATCCTTTGCAAAGCTTCCACATGAAAAAGCATTGCCCAACCTGTCAGGGACATTAAAAAAAACATGGTGAGTTAGTGGCCTTCAAACTGCCACTTAACCAACACAGGTATGTGGACAAGTGCAAGATTTAAGGTCTTAGAATGTATCTTTCTTGAGAATCCTGCATCTGCTTCTGCTGCTAGGAGTGGATTTTCATCCTAGAAGGGTACCAGGAAGAGTGCTTCTGTTTTCCAAAACAATTGACTGTTAAATAATCCTTTGCAAAGCTTCCACATGAAAAGCATTTCCCAACCTATACAGGGACATTAAAAAAAACATAGTTAGTTAGTGGCCATCAAACTGCCATTGTACCAACTGTCCACTTAACCAGAGCAGATATGTGGATAAGGGGAACAGAGCAGCAAATGCAACATTTCAGATTTAAGGTTTAAGTTTTACGTTGTGTTTTTCTTGAGAATTCTTAAGCACCATGCCTGCTGCTGAAAGCGGATTTTCATCCCAGAAGGGGACCAGGAAGAGTGCTACTGCTTTCCAAAACAATTGACTGTTAAATAATCCTTTACAAAGTTCCAAATGAAAAGCATTTCCCTATCTGTAGAGTTAGTTAGTGGCCTTCAAACTGCCATATTACCCACTGTCCACATAACCAGAGCAGATATGTGGACAAGCAGAATAGAGCAGCACATGAAATATTTCAGATTTAAGGTTTAAGTCTTATGTTGTGTCTTTCTTGATAATTCTTGAGCACCATGCCTGCTGCTGGGAGTGGATTTTCATCCCAGAAGGGATGAAGACATTGTTTTGTTTTTCCCAATGGACACAGATCTGAAGAGATGTAAAGAACTGTTGATTAGCAAATTGTCAGCTCAAGTGGCACATGATGCTGCGATGGCTTCTTCTTAAATATTTCCAGGAAGTGCATCTGGTGAGAAAAAACTAAACTTTAAAAACACCCATTGGTGATGCAGATGAGTCAACACAACCAAGTTTAGACATCTGGTCGGGTCAAACTCAGAATTGCCGTCAATTAATGACACCTCTACGGTCACCATTCAAAGAATGGTTGAGGACTATTTAAAAAAAATGTAATGATGGCATCCAAATAGGCATGTCAGACAGACCGTTTAACTACTGGCAGGCAAAAAAGGTAATTTGGATGCCCTTGCACAAACTTGCTTTGCTTTACTTGAGCTGCCCACCCTCCAGTGTGTACTCAGAGTTTTCAGCACAGTTGGGAACCTTGTCAGTGATTGGCCTGAGACTACTTCCCCAAAATGTGGAGAAGATTATGTCCATCAAACTGAACTACAAATTCTACGAGAAAGACCATTACATCAATTACGTGCAAAAATTACAGATGCACCTGTAATGGTGGATTCCAGCAGGGACAAATTAATATTGTGTAAAGAAGTTGATCTATACATCAACCCAGATTCTACCAGCACCCAAGCCTATATCATCATCCCATTCTGTGTTGTGTATAAATTACAGCTGTGCTCCCTGTTAGATTGGGGATTCATTGTCCACTTTAGTGGATGTGAGCTCCATTTTATTCCATATCACCACACCCCTAAACATCTTCTGATCTGGGCTACAGGAGGAGAAGCTGCACTCTGGAATATGGTTGCATGGAGTTTCCCCACAGAAAAAAAACACTTCATATTTATTTTTTTTGCACTTGGGGGGAGAGCACCCCTGAACGAGGCAGCAGATCCTTGATAAACTACACAGGCAGCACCCCTGCACAGCTATGTTGTTGATAAGTGCGGATAATGCATGCACATGCACAGAAAAAAAAAAACTCTTTTATTAATTTTTTTTTACACTGGGGTAAACTGCTGCCCCTGAACGAGGCAGCAGTTTCTTGATAAACAACACAGGCAGCACCCCTGCGCAGCTACATTGCTGATAAGTGTGACTAACGTGCACACGCACAGAAAAAAAAACACTTATTAGATTGTTTGTGTTTTTTATACTGGGGGGGAAGAACACCCCTGAATGAGGCAGCAGTTCCTTGATAAACAACACAAGCAGCACCCCTGTGCAGCTATATTGCTGGTAAGTGTGACTAATTCGCACACACACACAGAAAAAAAACTTTTAGTAATTTGTTTGTTTTATTTATGCTGGGGGGAGAGCACCCCTGAACGAGGCAGCATCCCCTTAATAAACAACACAGGCAGCACCCATGCACAGCTGTGTTGCTGATAAAGTGGCTAATGCACACACACACAGAAAAAAAACCTTTTATTAATTAGATAGTTTTTTTTACACTGAGCGGGAGAGCACCCCTGAATGAGGTAGCAGCCCCTTGATGAACAACACAGGCAGTACCCCTGCACAGCTACGTTGCTGATAAGTGTGGCTAACATGCACACACACACAGAAAAAAAAACTTTTAGTAATTTTTTTTTTTTTTTTTACACTGGGGGGAGAGCACCTCTGAATAAGGCTGCAGCCCCTTGACAAACAACACCAGCAGCACCCCTGTGCAGCTATGTTGCTGATAAGTGTGACTAATGCACACACACACAGAAAAACAACTTTTAGTAGTTTGTTTGTTTTTTTTACACTGGGGGAGAGCACCCCTGAATGAGGCAGCAGCCCCTTGATAAACAACACAGGCAGCACCCATGCACAGCTATGTTGCTGATAATGTGGCTAACGTGCACACACACACACACACACACAAAAAAAAACATTTATTAATTTGTTTGGGTTTTTTTACACTGGGGGGGAGAGCACCCCTGAACCAGACAGCAGCCCCTTGATAAACAACACAGGCAGCACCCCTGTGCAGCTATGTTGCTGATAAGTGTGGCTAACGTGCACACACACACACAGAAAAAAAAACTTTTAGTAATTTGTTGCGGTTTTTTACATTGAGTGGGAGAGCACCCCTGAATGAGGCAGCAGCCCTTGATAAACAACACAGGCAGCACCCCTGCACAGCTACATTGCTGATAAGTGTGGCTAACGTGCACACACACACAGAAAAAAAAACACTTATCAATTTGTTTGGGTTTTTTTACACTGGGGGGAGAGCACCTCTGAATGAGCCAGCAGCCTCTTGATAAACAACACAGTCAGCACCCATGTGCAGCTATGTTGCTGATAATGTGGCTAATGTGCACACACACAGAAAAAGAAACACATTATTTTTTTGGTTTTTATTACAATGGGGAGAAGAGTACCCCTGAACGAGGCAGCAGCCCCCTGATAAACAACACAGGCAGCACCCCTACTCTGCTACGTTGCTGATAAGTGTGGCTAACACACACAGAAAAAAAACTTTTATTAATTAGATTGTTTTTTTTAACACTGGGGGGGGAGAGCACCCCTGAACAAGGCAGCAGCCTCTTGATAAACAACACAGGCAGCACCCCTGTGCAGCTACGTTGCTGATAAGTGTGTCTAATGTGCACACAATCAGAAAGAAAAACTTTTAGTAATTTGTTTGGGTTTTTTTACAATGGGGAGAAGAGCACCCATGAACGAGGCAGTAGCCCCCTGATAAACAACACAGGCAGCACCCCTGCTCTGCTATGTTGCTGATAAGTGTGACTAACACATACACACACACAGAAAAACTTTTATTAATTAGATTGGGTTTTTTTTACACTGGGGGGGGAGAGCACCCCTAAACAAGATAGCAGCCTCTTGATAAACAACACAGGCAGCACCCCTGTGCAGCTACGTTGCCGATAAGTGTGTCTAATGCGCACATACTCAGAAAAAAAAACTTTTAGTAATTTGTTTGGTTTTTTTACACAGGGTGGGAAGAGCACCCCTGAACGAGGCAGCAGCCCCTTGAAAAACAACACAGGCAGCAACCATACACAGCTATGTTGCTGATAATGTGGTTAATGCGCACAAACACAAAAAAAAACACTTATTAATTTGTAGGGGGGATATTTTACCCTGGGGAGAAGAGTACCCCTGACAGGGCAGTAGCCCCTTGATAAATGACACAGGCAGCACCCCTGCACAGCTATGTTGCTGATAATGTGGCTAACGCACACACACACACACACACAGAAAAAAAACTTTTTTTTTTACACTGTGGGAGGGAGCAACCCTGAACGAGGCAGCAGCCCCTTGATAAATGACACAGACAGTACCCCTGCACAGCTATGTTGCTGATAATTTGGCTAACGCACACACACACACACACAGAAAAAAAAACTTTTTTTTTTACACTGTGGGAGGAGGGAGCAACCCTGAACGAGGCAGCAGCCCCTTGATAAATGACACAGACAGTACCCTTGCACAGCTATGTTGCTGATAAGTGTGGCTAACGCACAGAAAAAAAACACATATTATTTTTTTTTACACTGGGGGTGAAGAGCACCCCTGATGGACAGAGCACCCACTGGACAACACAGCAGCACCCCTTTATGGACTGCAGTGACAAAGGAGCCACTGACGCTCCCCTCTTCTGTCTGCAGCACAGCTCCTAGTATAGACAACAACACAGCCCTTATGGACAACAGGCACAGCACAGCAGCCAGCCCCTATGCACAGCAGCTGCACAGTCCCTCGCTTGCGTCCTCTTCACTCAGTCTCCACAGCCGTAATGAAAATGGCGGCGAGCGCGGGGAACCTTTATACAAACCAAAGCCCATACTTATAGCCAGAGCTGGATTAAGGCTTTGGGGGGCCCGGGGCACTTAAGACAGGGGGGCCCTAAAGTCTAAAATTAAAATCATTCATCATCAATCACTAGAGAGAGAATTACGGTACAATTCGGTGGTATATATTAATATTATATATAGCATATAGGTATCCTGTAGAAAGGAAAAAGCTGCACTCCACAGACTTTTAAAATAGTTCAAATTTGTTTAAATAGTTACCGATATTTCAAGACCTCTATGAATCTTTTCCTCAGGGTACATATTTACACTAATTTAAAAGTATGTGGAGTGATGCTTCTTTCTTTCTATAGGATACTGTACCTATTTGCGCCTACTAAAGTAGGAGTGCACTCCGGCATACTGTTTCTTTTCCAGAGTGCCAAACTTCACATTTAAAAAAAAGTGACTTACCGATAACCTACATCTCCAACTCATTTAGCCAACTGAAGCCATGTCACTTTTGTGGCATCACAGGCATTGTATAACACAGCACGGTTGCTGCGTGCTGAACAGCGATGCGTTCCACCCGCGGCACGCTAACCCCTGCGCACGTGACCAGTGTGTGTTAACCAATGGGCGCTTCAAAAGAGAGTTGCTATGCAACATGATAAATACACAATCTCGGTATAAAGAAGCATGGATAAGCACTCAAAAAAATACCTGTATAATCCAGGCAGACTATCTTGTCCAGGGGGTAAAATAATATAGGGACTTGGCCATAGGGACACACAAACCAATCTCCAATTATTGTGTTAAAGTACAAGCATATCACTTCTAGCTATACCAGATACATTATATATATATATATATATTAGGGGTGAGCGGGTTCGGATTTCTGAAATCCGAACCCCCCCGAGCCCCCCCGATCCGAGTCCGATCCGAGTCAGGCTCGACTTTTCCCGCCTGACTCGGATCTGAAATCGAGGCAAAACGTCATCTTCCCGCCTTCCGAGTCTCGCGGGTTTTGGATCCTATATAAGGTACACACGTCGGCGCCATTTTCTCACTCGGCTGTGGACAGTGAAGAGGGAGGGTGGGAGTTAGGGCTGTGTAGTGTAGTGTAGTGTAGTGCTGCTGTTGTCCACTACTTCAAAGTCCATAGGGGCTGGCTGTGTTGTGCTGTGCTGCTGTTGTTAATAGGGGCTGTGTCCACTACTTCAAAGTCCATAGGGGCTGGCTGGACTGTGTTGTGCAGTCAGTTCTCCATAGGGGCTGTGTCCACTCCAAAGTCCTGTGCAGTGTCCCAGTCCTAAAGGAGTGCTGTAGTGTTGTCCAGGGGGTGCTCTGTCCATCAGGGGTGCTCCCCCCAAGTGCTAAAAAAATAATATATTTTCTGTGTTTGTGAATTGTGTGCGCAGTAGCCGCACGTGCATCAACAAAGTAGTGCCAAGCGTGCGCCTGTGTCATAAGTAAAGGGCCGGCTGGCTTGACCGTTAAGGGTGCTGTAACCCCCGAAAGTACACTCCAGTCCAAACCAAAAAAAAAATTATTTTCTGTGTTTGTGAATTGTGTGCGCAGTAGCCGCACGTGCATCAACAAAGTAGTGCCAAGCGTGCGCCTGTGTCATAAGTAAAGGGCCGGCTGGCTTGACCGTTAAGGGTGCTGTAACCCCCGAAAGTACACTCCAGTCCAAACCAAAAAAAAAATTATTTTCTGTGTTTGTGAATTGTGTGCGCAGTAGCCGCACGTGCATCAACAAAGTAGTGCCAAGCGTGCGCCTGTGTCATAAGTAAAGGGCCGGCTGGCTTGACCGTTAAGGGTGCTGTAACCCCCGAAAGTACACTCCAGTCCAAACCAAAAAAAATATTATTTTCTGTGTTTGTGAATTGTGTGCGCAGTAGTCGCACGTGCATCAACAAAGTAGTGCCAAGCGTGCGCCTGTGTCATAAGTAAAGGGCCGGCTGGCTTGACCGTTAAGGGTGCTGTAACCCCCGAAAGTACACTCCAGTCCAAACCAAAAAAAAAATTATTTTCTGTGTTTGTGAATTGTGTGCGCAGTAGCCGCACGTGCATCAACAAAGTAGTGCCAAGCGTGCGCCTGTGTCATAAGTAAAGGGCCGGCTGGCTTGACCGTTAAGGGTGCTGTAACCCCCGAAAGTACACTCCAGTCCAAACCAAAAAAAATATTATTTTCTGTGTTTGTGAATTGTGTGCGCAGTAGTCGCACGTGCATCAACAAAGTAGTGCCAAGCGTGCGCCTGTGTCATAAGTAAAGGGCCGGCTGGCTTGACCGTTAAAGGGTGCTGTAACCCCCAAGTACACTCCAGTCCAAACCAAAAAAAAAATTATTTTCTGTGTTTGTGAATTGTGTGCGCAGTAGCCGCACGTGCATCAACAAAGTAGTGCCAAGCGTGCGCCTGTGTCATAAGTAAAGGGCCAACTGGCTTGACCGTTAAGGGTGCTGTAACCCCCGAAAGTACACTCCAGTCCAAACCAAAAAAAAAATTATTTTCTGTGTTTGTGAATTGTGTGCGCAGTAGCCGCACGTGCATCAACAAAGTAGTGCCAAGCGTGCGCCTGTGTCATAAGTAAAGGGCCGGCTGGCTTGACCGTTAAAGGGTGCTGTAACCCCCGAAAGTACACTCCAGTCCTAACCAAAAAAAAATTATTTTCTGTGTTTGTGAATTGTGTGCGCAGTAGCCGCACGTGCATCAACAAAGTAGTGCCAAGAGTGCGCCTGTGTCATAAGTAAAGGGCCGGCTGGCTTGACCGTTAAGGGTGCTGTAACCCCCGAAAGTACACTCCAGTCCAAACCAAAAAAAAAATTATTTTCTGTGTTTGTGAATTGTGTGCGCAGTAGCCGCACGTGCATCAACAAAGTAGTGCCAAGCGTGCGCCTGTGTCATAAGTAAAGGGCCGGCTGGCTTGACCGTTAAGGGTGCTGTAACCCCCGAAAGTACACTCCAGTCCAAACCAAAAAAAAATTATTTTCTGTGTTTGTGAATTGTGTGCGCAGTAGCCGCACGTGCATCAACAAAGTAGTGCCAAGCGTGCGCCTGTGTCATAAGTAAAGGGCCGGCTGGCTTGACCGTTAAGGGTGCTGTAACCCCCGAAAGTACACTCCAGTCCAAACCAAAAAAAATATTATTTTCTGTGTTTGTGAATTGTGTGCGCAGTAGTCGCACGTGCATCAACAAAGTAGTGCCAAGCGTGCGCCTGTGTCATAAGTAAAGGGCCGGCTGGCTTGACCGTTAAAGGGTGCTGTAACCCCCAAGTACACTCCAGTCCAAACCAAAAAAAAAATTATTTTCTGTGTTTGTGAATTGTGTGCGCAGTAGCCGCACGTGCATCAACAAAGTAGTGCCAAGCGTGCGCCTGTGTCATAAGTAAAGGGCCGGCTGGCTTGACCGTTAAGGGTGCTGTAACCCCCGAAAGTACACTCCAGTCCAAACCAAAAAAAAAATTATTTTCTGTGTTTGTGAATTGTGTGCGCAGTAGCCGCACGTGCATCAACAAAGTAGTGCCAAGCGTGCGCCTGTGTCATAAGTAAAGGGCCGGCTGGCTTGACCGTTAAAGGGTGCTGTAACCCCCGAAAGTACACTCCAGTCCTAACCAAAAAAAAATTATTTTCTGTGTTTGTGAATTGTGTGCGCAGTAGCCGCACGTGCATCAACAAAGTAGTGCCAAGAGTGCGCCTGTGTCATAAGTAAAGGGCCGGCTGGCTTGACCGTTAAGGGTGCTGTAACCCCCGAAAGTACACTCCAGTCCAAACCAAAAAAAAATTATTTTCTGTGTTTGTGAATTGTGTGCGCAGTAGCCGCACGTGCATCAACAAAGTAGTGCCAAGCGTGCGCCTGTGTCATAAGTAAAGGGCCGGCTGGCTTGACCGTTAAGGGTGCTGTAACCCCCGAAAGTACACTCCAGTCCAAACCAAAAAAAAAATTATTTTCTGTGTTTGTGAATTGTGTGCGCAGTAGCCGCACGTGCATCAACAAAGTAGTGCCAAGCGTGCGCCTGTGTCATAAGTAAAGGGCCGGCTGGCTTGACCGTTAAAGGGTTCTGTAACCCCCAAAGTACACTCCAAACCAAAAAAATATATATTTTCTGTGTTTGTGACTTGTGTGCACTGTGGCTGCACGTGCATCAACAAAGGAGCAGCGCCAAGCGTGCGCCTGTGTCCCATAAGTAAAGAGCCGGCTGGCTCATTTCTTAAAGGGTGGTGTAACCCACAAAGTGCACTACTCTCCAGCAAAAATAAAAAAATATTTTCTGTGTTTGTGTGCGCTTTAGCCGCACGTATATATATCAATATAACATAAATGGAGGACCAAACTTTCTCTGATAAAAATAAAATAGGGAAAGATCAAGAACCACTTCCTACTAGTGCTGTTGCTGCTGCTGGGAGTTGTTCATCATCCCAGAGAGGAAGTAGGAACATCACTACTTTTACTAAACAATTGACCCTCCAACAGTCCCTAGCGATGAGGATGAAGTACGACAGCAGTCATCCTGAAGCAAAACGTATAACTGAGGCCTTGACTGCTATGTTGGTGTTAGACGTGCGTCCGGTATCCGACATTAGTGCAGTGGGATTTAGACAATTGATGGAGGTAGTGTGTCCTCGGTTCCAAATCCCGTCTAGATTCCACCTGCATCCTCAAAGCAGCAGCGACAAGCGTGCGTCTGTCTGTTAAAGGGTGGTGACACCCTCAAAGTGTGCTACACAAACAATAAAAATATTCTTCTTTTTTCTGTCTTTGTGAATTGTGTGGGCTGTAGCCGCACCTGCATCCTTAAAGCAGCAGCGACAAGCGTGCGTCTGTCTGTTAAAGGGTGGTGACACCCTCAAAGTGTGCTACACAAACAATTAAAATATTGTTCTTTTTTTTTCGGTCTTTGTGAAATGTGTGGGCTGTAGCCGCACCTGCATCCTTAAAGCAGCAGCGACAAGCGTGCGTCTGTCTGTTAAAGGGTGGTGACACCCTCAAAGTGTGCTACACAAAGAATAAAAATATTCTTCTTCTTTTTTCTGTCTTTGTGAATTGTGTGGGCTGTAGCCGCACTTGCATCCTCAAAGCAGCAGCGACAAGCGTGCGTCTGTCTGTTAGAGGGTGGTGTAACCCTCAAAGTGTGCTCCACAAACAATAAAAATATTCTTTTTTTTTTTCTGTCTTTGTGAATTGTGTGGGCTGTAGCCGCACTTGAATCCTCAAAGCAGCAGCGACAAGCGTGCGTCTGTCTGTTAAAGGATTACATCGGTGACAGCATCCAAGTAGGCATGTCAGACAGTCCGTACCTGTACTGGCAGGAAAAAGAAGCAATTTGGAGGTCCCTGTACAAACTGGCTCTATTTTACCTGAGTTGCCCCCCCTCCAGTGTGTACTCCGAAAGAGTGTTTAGTGCAGCCGGGAACCTTGTTAGCGAAAGGCGTAGGAAGTTGCTTCCACAAAATGTGGAGAAGATGATGTTCATAAAATGAATGATCAACTCTTCCAGGGAGACCAGCCTCCAGAACGTACAGAGGGACCTGTGGTTCCAGCAGGGACGAATTAATACTCTGTGAGGATGAGGATGTACATAACACTGAAGAGGGTGAGGAATCTGTGGATGAGGAGGATGAGGACGACTTCTTGCCTCCGTAGAGCCAGTTTGTGCAGGGACAGATTAATTGCCAGCTTGTTTTGTGGGGGCCCAAACGAACCAATCATTTCAGCCACAGTTGTGTGGCAGACCCTGGCGCTGAAATGATTGGTTTGTTAAAGTGTGCATGTCCTGTTTATACAACATAAGGGTGGGTGGGAGGGCCCAAGGACAATTCCATCTTGCACCTCTTTTTTTTCTTTGCATTATGTACAGTTTGGGGCCTAGTTTTTCAATGCCATCCTGTCTGCCACTGCAGTTTCACGCCTAGATGGGTCACGTGTTTGTGCCGCCCACTCGTGTCGCTTAGCATAGTCATCCAGCTACCTCGGTGCAACCTTTTGGACATAAAAACACTATTGTGAGGTGTGAGGTATTCAGAATAGACTGGAAATGAGTGGAAATTAAGGTTATTGAGGTTAATAATAGCATAGGAGCAGAAAAACCTACAAATTCTGTGATTTTAGCTGTTTTTATGCTTTTTTTAAAAAAAATACAGATCCAAAACACAAAACCCAGAACCCAAAACACGGAAGGGTGGTTTTGGCAAAACCAATCCAGATCCAAAACACGAAGAAAGATCCAGATCCAAAACCAAAACACAAAACACGAAAAGTGGCCGGTGCACACCCCTAATATATATATATATATATATATATTCACACACACACACACATGTACATATACTGTGTGTATATATATATATATATATATAATTATATATATATATATATACACACATCTATCTATCTCTCTCTATAGATCTATATATAGATATATATGTATAATATATAGATATATATATCTATATATATATATATATATATATATATGGAGAGAGAGATTTATATATAGATTTATATGTATATGATATAGATCTATATATATATATATATCTATGTATATATATATATATCTATGTGTATATATATATATATATATATATACACATAGATATATATATATACATAGATAGATATATATATATATAAATCTATATAACAAAAATTGAGCTGCCTAAACGAATAAGGTCTGTCACTGACTTACCCTAACACTGGGACAGACAGTGCACAGACCAGGCTCCCTGCTGTCGTTGTTGAGCCCAGTGCCCGCTCCTCAGTGGTGAATAAGAAAGGAGGCCAGGGTGGAGGACCGGCGCAGGCAGTCGCGCAGCGTCATGAGATGAGATTGAGTTCATGACGTTGACGCGGCGCCGCGCATAATGTATGCGCAGTGCAAGCATCTGACCTCTGCCGGCAGCGACCACAGCCCATTCAAGTAAGAAAGACGGGGGCCAGGGCCGGCGGTGGAGGCGATGCAGAGTCTCCACTTGGAGCCTGGCTTTCTGCCGCGGAAACGCGGCAGAAAGGTGCTTGGTGCCCTGAGCACTCGGGGCCCCTCTGAACTTCGGGGCCCAGCACAGATGTGCCCCTAGTCCCCCCGTCGCCGGGCCTGGTGGCAGGGGGCCCTCTCTGAGAGGGGGGCCCGGGGGTACATGCCCCCAATGCCCCCCCCTTAATCCGGCCCTGCTTATAGCTACAGGTTTCAGTTTAGGCTGAATATTTCCAGTGTAGTGCAATTTATTGCTTGTCTACTGTATTGTTCTGTACTGCTTTATCATGCACAGTCTTATTGTTTTGCTCTCTGTATGGTGCTGCTGACAACTTGTGGCTTCTAATAATAATAATAATAATAATAATAATAATAATAATGGTCAGATAGTAAGTAGAGAAACTTTGTTGGTATAGTTGGAGGACAGACATTTCTGGATATACACAGCATTGTATATATATACTGGAGACTCAGAATATCGACATAGAACACTACAGCACCATGTAATCCCCAAAGGTAACATATGTAAGGAGGTACTTGGAGCACACTTGCCTTTTGAAAAAGCACTTCAGGGAGATTGTGATAGCACTACCTATGAGTGTGGCAGTAAAGTGGGCATCTGAGGGGCGTGTCATAAAATTGACTTGAGCCTAAACGCAGTTAGCAGGGCCGTAGCTAGGGTAGTGCGGCCAGTGCCATGGCACAGGGCACCACAGGTCAGGGGGCACTGTTTATAATCATTCTTGCTTGCAGCTTCCTCTTATTTCATCCCCAGCATCTCCTGGCCCCCCCTATCTCTTCCCTGGCCCTTCCCCATGAAGCCATTCCCCTTTTTTGGGTGCATTAGGTCCCTTTGAAAAATGAGGGGGGCGCCAATGCTCTTACTTTCACAGGGCACCAAAAAGTCTAGTTACGGCTCTGGCAGTTAGTAAGATATATTTGCTGATGAAAACACACTGATACTTTTCAGTAAATGCATGTAGCCATAAGGATCATTGTGCCTTCTAAGCAATGCAGGGAAATGATACTAATGATCCCATTTGAATGTATATATCTCTGTTTTTTTTTTATATAACAGCTTCATAATGGGGGTAAGGTGCAATCAGGGAGATTGCTGGGCTCTTCAGGGAGGCAGGGAGATTGCTGGGCTCTTCAGGGAGGCAGGGAGATTGCTGGGCTCTTCAGGGAGGCAGGGAGATTGCTGGGCTCTTCAGGGAGGCAGGGAGATTGCTGGGCTCTTCAGGGAGGCAGGGAGATTGCTGGGCTCTTCAGGGAGGCAGGGAGATTGCTGGGCTCTTCAGGGAGGCAGGGAGATTGCTGGGCTCTTCAGGGAGGCAGGGAGATTGCTGGGCTCTTCAGGGAGGCAGGGAGATTGCTGGGCTCTTCAGGGAGGCAGGGAGATTGCTGGGCTCTTCAGGGAGGCAGGGAGATTGCTGGGCTCTTCAGGGAGATTGCTACTATTTCAGGGAGTCTCCCTGACAATGAGGGAGAGTTGGCAAGTATGACTTGGAGTTGTCAGGGGTCTTTCATGGATTTGCTCATGATATTAGGTATGTCAGGGGGGTTTGTGGTTATTGTGGAATACCGATGTGCTGGAACTAGTTTTCAATTTTCATGAATATCTGTAACATACATGTGACACTCGGTGTGGGTATTAACCACTTAACTTTGTTTATAAAACCGCTCAGCACATGTCATTTTTTATGATTTCATTTTTGTACTTAAAACTTATCCAACACTGTAAACTATAAAAATTAACTTAAACTTTAAACACTTTTAGACTATTTAGGATTTATATAAATTGCCGTCCCTATTATGCTGTGCTGTATCCATATTTTTGATTGATATGGGATCGCCAAATCAAGTGGTGACTTTTACATGGGTCTGCAGAGCTGCAGCCTCCCAGTGAATTCTGCCCCCTGCAGGTACGGCCTAACAGTGACAGTGGCTTTCCTTCAGAAGTGCTCCCTGCTAATCACAGCTGGACCTGCGGTCACATGAGGAGGTTTTTTCTCCCCCTGAGACTGCCAGTCCAGACTACAATAGCAGAGAGTGCTTCCCACTGGAAGCCACTCCCAGGGCCATAATTAGGGGTGCATGAGTGGTGGCACTGTCAATCCCAAAGGAACCTTGCTACTGGCTCACAGGATTGTTGCTGCAGTGCTGCCCAGGAGCATCCTTTGTACACTTTAGTCAGACACCCTGCAGTCTGAGCTGCCAATCGGAGCATCCGCACATTGCTCCAATCATTGCTTCACTTACTGGTGCTTGCAGCACCGCCTCCTTTGCGTGACATAATGACATCATGCACTGTGGTGCGGGGTGGTACAGGACACAGTTGAGCACTGTTACAGCACTTGCCACTACCCTGCTATAAAGACAGCCCTTGCCAGCACAATCAGGGAGGATCCCTTTAGTGACAGTAGCTAGAAACTGCGGATTCCAGACCAGGTTTAAATAGGAATGATAATTACTACTAGGAGGCAGTCCAACATCATAGATCACCTGACTGTGGTTCAAAAGGGAGCAGCAGCAGTTCCATTGGTTGCCACTAGACGAAGTCCTTATATATATATTTATATATATATATATATATATATATATATATATATATATATAATATATATGATGCGCTGGACATTGGTGGTGTAAGACAATGTATGCATTTGCCTTCCCACATTTCTACAATAAAATAAAAAGCAGAATGCTGCCACATAACACTGATATATGAGCTTACACACAAAACAGTAACAAAATAATCAAAATAATTATTTTTAAAATATGTGGTTTCTATGGTAAAATTACTTATGTATTATAAACAGTAACAAAACTGCTACTTTCCAATATACTGATATGTGTGGTCCCTATTGCTGCAAGCCCTGATTTTCAATGGTGATTTGAGTATAATACACTTATTTGTTACAGCAGGGTGTGTATTGTCCTATGTTTTTTCATTATGTTATTTTTTTGGGTATTTTCATGTATTGTAGATTCCATCCACAAATTTGGAGACAGACCCCAATAAGAAACAGTTTGTCTATGTCACTGTGACCTCCAATGTTTGCAATCTGGAGAAAGTGGTCTTGGTGTCCTTCCAGAGCGGATATATTTTTATACAGACCGACAAACCCATCTATACTCCGGGGTCCACAGGTGAGGGGCTGCATATATACAGTATGGGGCTTATTCTGGGTCATTGGCAAAGTGGCTGTGTTAGTGATGCTGTGAAAGCTGGATTTACTCGTACACTTATGCGAGTTCTCATAGGGCTCCGTCCACTGTTTTACCATCTATAGCCACAATTGTCATCATTAGTATTGGCAGTTACACCAGCCCCATGCTAAATACAAGAGATTCGTAAGAATCATAATAGCATGAACTTCTAGCTACACTCTTATGACACTCCCATTGATACTCGCATTGACATTCCCACAACATTCTCACAATACTCCCATGACACTCTGGTGTCCTTCCAGAGCATGATCTGGTCTTCCCTCTCCGCTGTGATATTTCTGATTACTCCATTTCCCCATTTCCCCTCTCTGACTATCACCTCCTTTCTTTTAACTTATCCTACCTCTACCTCCTAAGGCCACCATCACTAAGTGTAACATTGAGGCTATCAACACCATTTATTTTTCTTCCCTGCTTAACTTACTTCTTTCCTCTATCCTCTTTATTTCCTGTCCTGAACAAGCTGCTTCCCTATACATTGTCTCCCTTACTTCTGCTCTAGACTCTTTTGCTCCGGCGATCACTACTCATTCTCGCAGAACCACATCTGCACCAGATACCTGGAAAGGTGTTCACAAACCACCAAGAGACTGTGGAGAAGGTCACGCTCTAAGGCAGATTTTCTCCATTTCAAATTTATGCTCTCATCCTACAGTGCTGACCTTTCCCTCTCTAATCATTCATATTTTAAGCACCTCATCTTGTCCCAGTCCTCAAATCCCCGGCATCTCTTCACCAACTTCAATTCCCTCTTCTGCCCACCCCTCCTTGTCTCCACTCCTTGCTCTCTGCCCTTGACTTTGCTACCTACTTTACATCTAAAATTAAGTCCTTACATCAAGACATCATATTCTACCAGTCCCCCAGTACTCCACCTTATCCTTTCCCAGATCACCCATCAACTTCCATTTTACCTAATTTGACATCCTTCTCCCCTGTGTCTGGAGAGGAAGTCATGGCCCTCATCCAGTCTTCCTTCTTTCACCTTCCCCCTTGACCCTATCCCTTCACATCTCCTCTGCTACTTCTACCATTGTGCCTGTTACCATCTTGCCCACCTCCTCAAACTCTCCCTCTCTTCTGGCACTGTCCCTTCTGCATTCAAACATGCCCTTGTCTCCCCATTTTAAAAAACCTACCCTTGATCCTAAAACTCTTGCCAACTACTGACTTATCTCTCTCCTCCCTTTTGCTTCCAAACTTCTTGAGCATATTGTTTACAACAGCCTTACTACCTTTCTTTCCTCCCAGTCCATCCTTGACCCTTTCCAATCTGGCTTCCATTCTCTCCACTCCACTGAAACTGCCCTCAAGAAAGTCAGCAATGACCTCCTTGCTGCCAAGTCCAAGGGTCACTACTCTCTGTTCATTCTACTTGACCTTTCTGCTGCTGTCAACACTGTTGACCACCCTCTCCTGCTGCAAATTCTTCACTACCTTGGTCTACATGATACTGCCCTTTCCTGGCTGTCCTCCTATGTCTCTAACCGATCTTTATATGTCTCCTCTCATGACTCCTCTTCCCCCCCACATCCTCTTACAGTAGGTTTTCCACAAGGTTCTGGTCTTGGACCACTCCTATTTTTTTCTCTATATGTCCTCTCTAGGTGACTCATCAGCTTTTTTTATCTCAATTATCATCTTTATGCTGATAATACTCAGATCTACTTTTCCCCTTGATCTTTCCCTCTTTGGGCATGGCAGAGACAGCATACTTTATTAGGGGCAGATTGGTGGGCATGGTTGTATGATCGTATCATCATGGCCACGTCCCAAGCCACACAATGCTGAGATTACTGGTATAGTAGAGCAGGGGGCGAGCCATGATAACACAATTTAGCACAAATCGTGTCATCGCCCACCCTCCGCACTGCCTGGGGTTTTGAGCTAAAGTGTGGAGAGGAAGTCCGAGGTAGGCAGCTGGCTGGAAGACTTGTTAACCTTTCCGGGTGGCCAGGAGAGCCATCCCATTTCAGGAGAGTAGGCAAAAAGCTGAGTTAAATAGAGTATGTGAGAGATTGGAGATGGGGACAGAGTCGGATTGGTATAATATAATGTTCATGTCATTTTTTCTTCCCATTCAGTTCTCTACCGGATTTTCACTGTGAGTCCAAGTCTAAAACCTGTGGACAAGGCAGTGGTCATTGAATTCCTGGTGAGTGGCTGTTCTTGCCTAGTATCTCTAATGTTAGATGATCAGACAGATCGTTAAATCAATACATGCTAATTACATAACAAATGATTATTGCATAATATAACTATTATGTTCCTCTTTTAAAGAAAATTATTTGGCAGTACACAAGGTATCACTTTCAGTTGTGATATCTGAATAAAATAATATATATTTAATTCACATTTTCAGGGGATTTTATCACATTTTTAGCTACAAATACATAAATTAGGGATAAAGATAAAAATTTTAGGGACCTATTTCTCCAAATATTAACTATTTTTACTGTAATGTGATGGACGGATGTATCTGAAATTTACACCAAAAACACAGGAGCACTACAGTATACAATAGCTAGCTTAGCCCTGTAGCACCAAGTGTACTGTATACAGGTGATGGGCTATTATGGGTATGCCAAGGCTGAAATCCTGACAAGGGAGTTAAGATAGGTGTCAAAATACAGACGCCTATCTTAATCCAGATGCCGGAATCCAGGAGAATGCGTGCCCGAATGAGTTAAGTCCAGGGTGCCCGTCCTCTTAGCCACATGGGGGGGTTGGTTTAGGGCAGTTAGCAGGGTTAGTGTTAGGTTTTGAGGGGGAGGTTAGGGTTAGGCACCCCTAAGGGGGAGCATTAGGATCAGATACCACTGGGGGGTTAGGTTTAGGCACTAAGGGGGAGGGTTAAGTTTAGACATGAAGGAGGGGGACTTAGGTTCAGGAATTAGTGGGGAGGGTTAGGGTTAGGGTGTGGGGTTGTGTAGGCAGGTTTAGGGTTGGGCTACAAGAAGGGAGGGTTAGGGGGAGAGGGTAAGTATACATACCCAACCCCTGTCGGGATACCAATCATCGGGATGCCGCTGTCGGCATTACATACTGTGACACAGTCAGATTAGGAGGTCCCTCTCCTGGGTAGGGGACTCCTTCCTTACACACACACACAGCAGCAGGGAAGCAGCACACCAGTCTGGATGCGAGTACAAGCTGGTCGGCGCCAGTCTTTATTGTACAATGTCAGAAAAACATAAATCCTAGCCCTGTCGGGGCACTAACTCCACAGGTAGTTCCCTCACTACCAGAACCTGGCAGGGCCTAATGCCCCCACCAGCAACAAAGCACAGCACAGTACTTACAAATAGGGTTTTCAAGTGTCTCTGACTCCCTGTCTGCTCTCCCAGGTGAGACACTCAGCCCTAAACACACTAGGCTTATATTGGCCACTCTCAGGTGGAAACCCTAACAAGCCTGTTACCAGGCTGCGAGAACCAAAATCTGGAGTGGCCATGGGTGGAGCCCTCCCTCTCCTCTCACCCACAACCCCCAGGTCCCAAACCGGCTTTTCAAAAAGCCGAGACTCAAGCCTGCTACACTGCAGACTTTCTCCTGGGGATTTTAAACACATAAGACAGGAATCTGGGATAAATGTCCCTGTCACAGACCACTTTACCAGTGATCCTATCACATATCCCCCCCCTTTGTTTCGACCTATGGGGCGGAACAACTGAAGCCCCCAAACAATGAACGCGTGACAACGCATCTGCTTTAGACAACAGGCCCCCTGGCATGTGTTCCACTGAAAATTTAAAAGTTTGTAAAGCCAAGAACCATCTCGCATTACTGTCCTTATTTTCGGACATCCACTTCAAAGGGGCATGGTCAGTGATCAATTTGAACTTTCTTCCAACCAAGTAGTACCTGAGAGCCTCTAACGCCCACTTTATGGCCAATGCCTCCTTCTCCACTGTGGCATCGGGTAGGCATCGAATTTTGAAACACTGTTCAACTTTCGGAAGTCATTACAGAAACGCACACTCCCGTCGGGCTTTGGAATCAACCCAATGGGACTTGACCATTCACTATGTGATTCTTCAATAACCCCTAACTCTAGCATATTTTTAATTTCTTTCGACACCGATTCTCTTTGTGCTACTGGCAACCTATAGGGCTTTAGATTTACTGGAGGGGCTCGGTCGGCCAACAGTACCGTTCTATCTTTCCAGGGCTTTAACAGATTTATATGGTATATCTGTTCCGGCTTTCTTTTCCCCGGCTGGTAAACTTTGTAATTGACCTGTCCCACTCTTTCTAAGATTTCAAAGGGCCCTTGCCATTTAGCCAAAAGTTTATTTTCCACAGTGGGAACCAACACTAACACTCTGTCCCCAGGAGCAAAGCTGTGTAACCGAGCATTGCGGTTGTATACCCTCTGCTGTGCCTGTTGAGCCTGTTCCAGGTGCTCTCTCACTATCGGCACCTCTATAATAGGCAATGGAACTAGTGGACCCTTAAAATGTGGTCAGGGAGCATGATACTGACACTCAGGGCAGGATAAATCCTGACACATTGCCATGTGGGGATAGGACAAAGGACTATCAGGGTCTACGGGTTTACCATCAACTACCTTTACATTCTCCCTGGCTTTTACCAAAGTAGGGTCATTCAACTGCTCCACGGCAAAGACCTCTCTTCTGACCTCTAAATCAGGCAGACGACCACCTGGCCCGACAACACTTCCCACCTCAATGGGAGGCACATCAGTTGGCGGGCCACCGGCACGCTCTGCATTCTCTAGTTCGCCAACCATAGTAGAAAAAGGGAATAACTCTGACTCAGAAGAAACTCCCTCCTCCACTACATCGACAACCTTCTCAAATGGACCGGGGTTGTTCACTTCTGGAACAAAACGACTTTCCCACAACTTCCAGAAGTGAGCAAAGTCTCTCCCCAATATTGCATCGTACATCAGACCAGGCACCAAACCCACAGAAACTATAGCCGAACCACATGGTGTCTCGATGTTCACCTCGGCAGTAACATAATATCGAGTATCCCCATGTATGCAGGTCACACCAACAGTTTTCCCTGTATGCCTCAAGGGGTTCACCAGCTCAGCTTTTATAAGTGTCACCAAGCTACCAGAGTCTAACAGTGCTTTTGCTCGGTTGCCACCTACAGTGAGTACACACATGTGCTTATCAGTCTCAGCCTGCCGGTCAGCCGTACAGGCTGTCTGTGCAAAGAAAGACCCCATGTGGTAGACATGAGCAGTATCACATTGCATAGGTTCAGTTGTAAGTGAACAATTAGCGGAAATATGGCCGAAGTCACCACACCGGAAACACTGAATCATATTAATGTCTAGTCGTTTATGGGGCAAGAACCTTCCTGGCCTGGCAGGCCTGTCTCCAGGTTCTACATGTTGAATCATAGGCCCCCAGCTCTAATTTAACTTGGCTGGTACAGTAATTCTATCACCTTTTTCCAGTATGTAAGATAGACAGTTACAGCATTTTAACAGTGTCGGGTTTAATAGTTCAAAATATAATTTATTAACATGATTGAAGCGGTGAAGCCAATACTGTTAAAATACTGTAAATCACAATATTAGCAGGTGGGTAACGTGTGTTCCACCTAACAGAGTCTGCATTCTCAGTGTCAACCTTTTAACTGCCAATATGTGAAATGCATACCATTTCCAGGACATAAATCCTTAGGTATTATCTCCTGACTCATGATTGAGGATTGCAGTTGAGAAGCCCTAAATGAGAGCGTTTACTGGCTCTTGACACAATGTAATTATGCAACATGTATAAAACAAAGCAATATTTATGTTAAGCACATACATCTTATATATAAATTCAATTGGCCTGTTTATTTGTCTGTCCAGTTATGCATTCGGACACCTCTGCATCAATTAGGATGAAACCAACATGAGGTGGTCCATTTGGATCCTTGTCAAGTTTTAGGGGGTTATGATCCAGGTTGGACCTCCCATTGGTGTTTGCTGGGAAGATTTTTGCCCCAGGGAGTGTCTTCTGAGCCTTCCACTAGATGGATTTGGACAAAAACTTCACAGAATGGTAACATTGGATTCCAGAAGACAAACGAGGATGGTTAGGGTCACGGTCAGATCTCCCGTTGGTGTATGCTGGGCAGTACTGTGACCCAAGGAACCTGTTGCGGGCCTTCCACTGGATGGATTTCAATTAATACTTTACCGAGTGGTAAGATTGGATCCCAGAAGACATACTAGGGGGTAGAGATCTCAATAAGACCTCCCAGTGGTGTACGCTGGGCAGACCTTTGACTAGGGGAGCCTTTTCTGGGCCTTCCACTAGATGGTTTTAAACGAAAACTTCAAAGAGGGGTGGAAATTGCTCTGGGATGCCTAATGGAGTGTTTGGGATCCCAGTTGGACCCCACAGTGGAGTGCCCTGGGAACAACTTTGACCCAGGGAGCCTATTCTAGGCTTCCCACTGGATGAATTTGGATGACATCACATAATACAATGTATTAACTTGAAGATTTAATCTTGGGTAATGCCGTGTACTTCAGCTAGTACACTATATATATTTATGTGTGTTTGTTTAAATTCATCTATTAATCAATGATACATTTAGAAGCACACCTCTCTTTAATTTCATAATAAATTGGTATTAACCACAACTTTTATAACCTGGTCAGATGGAAAATTCAGGTCGGCCCTCTCAGAGGGAAAGTCCAGCATCAACTGCTCTGAATCGGGGTCAGTGCCACCTTTGTGGTTCTGGCGTAACTGGGTCCATATGACACTAGCCCATTACACAAATATATATTTATATAATAATTAACAAATACATCAGTAAATAAACACTCCCAGAAAATAAAAATTAAATTAAATATTATTTCTTCTTCTGTTTTGTTGTAGTTCTACGGTAAAGTTGTAATCAAATGAGATCCAGATAACCTCCATACACTATCTTACCCAATTACATTCCTTCTATACAGTGTACACATATCTTTACATATTATCTCTTCCTTCACTCACACACATCCTTCTGACCCTAGGCCAACATTCCTGTGTGACTGAATCCTAGGCCAACAGTTCTGTGTGACTGGATCATACAGTCCACCAAACACCTCTGCAATCTGGCTGGACATATATGTAATATGTAGCACTTTCCTTGTGTACCAATGCCAATTTCCCTATAGAGTGTAAGCATGTGAGCAAGGCCCTCTTTCCTATTTGTCTCTCTATTATTACCAAATTGTTATGATATAGAGGTATATTTAAGGATAAGTCCCACAACAGCCTGGAGGGCTGGAACACTTGGCAAACTGCGGCCATTCAGCAGACTTGAGGACTGATAACCCTTGGCAGGATGTGGCCTTTGGGCTGTGAAGCAAGATGCGGCCTCTGGGCCGTGTAGCAGACTTGAGGGCTAATAACCCTTGGCAGGATGACGCTGTGCCGGCGGGTTGACAAAGGCGGCAGTACACTTGAGTGCACAACCTGGGCGCTGATATGCCACTTGTGCCACCGGGTTGACACTAGCGGCAGTACGCTTGATTGCGTACACTGGACGCTGGAGTGCGGTCCGTGCCGCCTAGATGACAGAAACTGCAGGAGGCTGGTATGCGGACTGTGCCGCCTAGATAACACAAACGGCAGGAGTTATACAAAGCAGGCAGGAGAACTGGATACTCGACTGAAACAGGAGACCAACACCAGAACCGGAAACACATGAAAACGCTATCACCGGCATCTGAGTAGCCTTTGCACCAGAAGGAAATAGCCACAGGAGCCAATCCAGATCAGGGATGACAGCCACTGGCTGGAGGAGTTCAGTGAACGATCGCCTCGGGTTCGCATCGGCGGCTTGTGACATACATAAATCCCAATAATAAAATGCAAAGGAATATTCTGGCACTATATATGTAACTGTTAATAAATATAAAAATCTCTTAATGGACAATATAACTGTTCAGGAGAAACTCCATTCAGGATGACTGTGAATTGATGTGACCTGAGCATGACTATTCAGCCAATGAATTATCTCACAACTCAACCAATTGTATAGAGTCCGATGTGTGTAATCTCATTGGATGGCTGTGATGGTTGGCCTGGATCAATACATCTCACCATCATTCTCAAGCAGGGCTGGGCTCATAGGATGATCAGTAAATGGATTAAGGGATTGAGAGCTATTAACAGATAAATTGAAGTCAAGGCTGGATCAAACCCCTAAATTTGGTTGTTATTGGTTCTCCAAGAACCGGACCCTCACATTTCTACTTTATTGTAAGCTCCAAAGAAATGTTAAGAACATTGGCCCTCATTCAGAGCCGTTCGCTATTTGCGGTCGTTCGTTCAAAAACAAGGGGTGGCTATTCAAATGATCCGTTCGCAAATTGCAGTCTGTTCACACCTCTAAGTCTGAACGAGCGAGCAAAACATACGCTCGTTTATTTGTTAAAAACGCCCCCTGGCCGCTCGCATCCTACGTCATGTCCGCTATTTATTAGATTAATCGAGTACATCGACCAGCGTATGAACTGCTCGCTATTCTTGTGGTTGGTGTTTGCTACCACAAATTTGCGAGCAGTTCTGGCTATAAAATAACCCAGTGACGTGGTCAATGACGCTGCTGTATTAATTATGCACACCCATAATACGCCCGTTTTGACCTTTAAGCACGCCTGCGTTCGGATCTCCACTCCCCATTTTCAAGCACCTTCCCCTGTTACCACCCACATACGCCTCATTCTGTCACTCAAAATAGCAGGCACTCGCTATATAGCGTACAAACGATTTTTGGCCGCACTGACTGGTTCACGCATGCGTACTAAAAACCGTACGCATGCGCAGATGTGCAAACATCGCTCGGAACGAGCGTACTGCCGCTAACGAGCGGCTCTGAATGAGGGCCATTGATCACAATTTTCATGCTAAAAAATAAACACAAATACTCTAGTACTTTAAAAAATACACAAAATCCAGAACTGTATGTGTTTATTCTTCAAAGCAGTGTTATGCTGTCATAATGACTGTAATTCCTTTATATAGATGCATCAGATTTACAGTACATCTCACTGACATAGATAGAACTGATATGGAGCAAATAGCAAGATTGCTCTTCATGTATTATGAAATATATCTTTATACTTTACAGTTTGGGAGTATGGACCATATCAGCAAAGTTTGAAGACACCCAGATACAGAATTACACCACAAACTTTGAAGTGAAAGAATACGGTATGATTTACAATGGTTCATACTTCATATCAGTGAAATGGGATGTAGTTATGAGACCGTATCCCGGAAAGGATTTAACATAGGCGTCAAAATACTGATGCCTATGTTAATCCCAGACGCCAACCTGAATTAAGGTAAGTCCGGGGCAACCTTAGTGTTAGCTGCGCGGGGGAGGGTTCTCTAGCGGGGTTAGCGTAAGGTTTGGGGAGGAGATTAGGGTTAAGCACCTCTAGGGGGGAGAGTTAGGGTTAGGCACCACAGGGGGGAGGTTAGGGTTATTCACCCACCTGGGATGGTTAGGTTTAGCGTGCGTGGAGGGGGGGTTAGGTTTAGGCACCCCCGGGGGGGGACATAGGGTTAGGCACCACCCCGGGAGTATAGGGATAGGCACCCCTAAGGGAGGATTAGGGTTATGGGAGGCAGAGGGGAGGGTTAGGTAACTTACCTTCCGCTGTCGGGATTTCCTCCTGTCAGGCTGAAGCTGTCGGGATTTGAACCAGCGGCTAAAGGGCCGCCGGGATTTCAATCCCATTCCTAGTGAAATATCTGTAATTGACGCAGGGTGTAGGGTGCGCATGGTCTCCCGGGTCCAGGGCAGCCCATGCCACATACCCATCTCCCATAAATTATATTCACCTCTCTAGAGTCCTGCATTGATGCAGTAAAAAGGCATGGTGGCCATTGTCCCTGAGATTTGCGCATGCACAGAAGGCATGGTGTTTGGAAGCTGAAGGGTTTGGTCATAAATGGATGCAAGTTTGTATCCATATCTAGAAATCCAAAATGCTTTTAAAAGGAGAATTGAAAAGATTAAAATTAAGGGGTCTATTTACTAAGCAGTGTTAGGAGACAGAGTGAAAAGTGATAAGGTACCAGCCAATCAGCTCCCAACTGCCATCTCACAGGCTGTGTTTGAAAAATGACAGTTGGGAGCTGATTGGCTGGCACCTTATCACAGACTTATTACTTTTCACTCTGTCTCCTAACACTGCTTAGTAACTAGACTCCAAAGTTGGAAAGGGTGGAAGCATTCGGTGGGTGAGATGTTTGTGCAGGAAGGAAAATGTGTGATCAAAGGCCCTCATTCAGAGCCGTACGCTCTGAGCAGAGCGCACGCTCTGAATGAGGGCCGCCCTCCATAATTCTGGAGCGTCCTCCTGGACGCTCGTATAGTTGTGGGTCACCACCCACAGCCTATACGAGCGTGCAGTTTGATGGCCGCGATGGTTGTGACCATCGCGACCATCGAAACTGCGAGCCGGAGCCTGCGGTTGAAGTTTTCAACCGCAATGGACCGGAGTGATTTTGGCTCTATCAGAGCCAAATCACTCCCACTGACATCACTAGTGATGTCAGTGGGGCCAGCTTCTGACGGTAGGCGTTCCCTTGGGAACGCCCCCGTCAGGGAGGCACGCCCCGGCACGCCCACCAAAGGGGGCGTGCTGTCAATCAACATCGACAGCACGCCCCCTTTGATCAGACACAACGAGCGAACGACTTTCCTTCGCTCGTCGCATCTGGCGCATGTGCACGACGGAGCTCCCGCCGTCGTGCGCATGCTCAGTGCAGAACATCGACCCACTTGCGAGCGGACAGCCGCTCGCGAGTGGGTCTGAATCAGGCCCAAAGAGTGGGAACTGTGGGCCTGATTCAGACCCGGACGCTATTTGCGACTGCTCGCTGGCTAAAAGGGGCCGGCTATTTAAATCATGTGCTCGCACTGCGTCACGTAAAGCCACCCACTAAGTAACAGCGAGCGGCCACTCTATGCGCTCGCACCTGTATAAAGACGCCCCATTGCCACTCGCAACACACGTCATCTCCGGCAGTTGTAGGATTAATCGTGAACATCGAGAGCCATCGGAGCTGCTCGCAGTGCTTCTGGTAGCCTTTTCCCACCACAACATTGTGAGCAGTTCAGGCTAAAATACAACCCAGTCACGTGTGTACTGACGCTACTTTGCTAATTATGCACACCCACTAAACTCCGTTCTGACGGTCAGGCATCCACACCCCCCGTTGACAAGCACCTTCCCCTGTTACCACCCACAAACGGTGCTATCTGTCACTCAAAATAGCGGTCTGACTACGGGCTACGGGCGAGCACTTTCCCATCGCAATGACTGGTTCGCGCACGCATTGTGACTCATATGCATGCGCAGATTGCGAAAAATCGCTCAATGCGAGCGAGCGCAGCATAGCATCCGGGTCTGAATCAGGCCCAGTGTGTGATCTTGATTTGTGGAAATGAAACAGAGAAGCTGGTTGGTAAGAAAGAGAACCAGGGAGGGATATTTATCAGCAAAAGTGTAGACTATCAGTAATGACGTAGGGAGCAGAACATTTGAAGGTACAGGCAGGAAAAGTAATGAAGTCAGAGATAAAGCTGGATGTTATAGACAGTGGCCCTGATTCAGAGCCGGACGCTCTGACAGAGCACTCGCTCTGAATCAGGGCCGGTCTTTTTTTTTTTTAGAATGGCCTCCTGGCCACTCGCATAGCTGTGGGTGACCACCCACAGCTATAGCGAGCGGCCAGGAAGATGGTCGCGATGGTCAAAACCATCGCGACCATCGGGCTTGCGACGAGACCCTTGTGGTAGTGTCTCGTGGCCGCAAGCCCCAGAGAGATTTCGGCTCTAACAGAGCAAAAATCTCTCCCACTGACATCACTCGTGATGTCAGTGCGGCCGCCCCAAACGGAGGCGTTCACATGGGAACGCCTCCGTTTGGGCAGCCAGTCCCCCGGCCCGCCCACCGAAGGGGGCGTGCTGTCACTCAACATTGACAGCACGCCCCCTTTGGTACGAGACCCGGAGCGACGGAGTACACGTCGCTATCCGGGTCTCGCACATGCGCACGACGGAGCGGGCTCCGTCGTGCGCATGCGCACTGGCCCACCATCGACCCGGTTGCGAGCACACAGCACTTGCAACCGGGTCTGAATCAGGCCCAGTGTTCAGTCTTCAACCATGCAGTTCAAAAATGGTGACTTTTATAGCAATCACCAATGCAGGGGAGTAGCTAGAAAAGTCTTTCATGGAGCACTCTAAGCAAAGCCTAAGGAAGATCACCTATAATGATCTCTATGATACACAACACGCAAGAGTTGACCTCCAATGTTTTTTACTTTGTGGAAGTACAGAAGTGCAGCACATATATTTTTAAGGAATCAAATTTTATGTATAAAAATTATACTAATATCCCAGTGTTCTTTGCTATTTATTTCAGTCCTACCGAGTTTTGAGATAGAGCTGGAAACAACTCAAAAATTTTTCTACATAGCAGACAAGGAACTTACAGTGAAAATTTCTGCAAAGTGAGTAAATGTGTATTTCTAGTGTTCACAGAAAATATGTATAAAATATGTGCAGTTTAGTGATCAGTGATACATGTACAGGTGGTGTCTGTGTGTTCTAGTGATCAGTGATATACAGTATGTACAGGATCTGCCTGTGTGTACTAGTGATCAGTGATATACAGTATGTACAGGATGTGCCTGTGTGTCCTAGTAATCAGTGATATATGTACAGGAGGTGCCTGTGTGTCCTAGTAATCAGTGATATATGTACAGGAGGTGCCTGTGTGTTCTAGTGATCAGTGATATACAGTATGTACAGGATGTGCCTGTGTGTCCTAGTAATCAGTGATATATGTACAGGAGGTGCCTGTGTGTCCTAGTAATCAGTGATATATGTACAGGATGTGCCTGGGTGTTCTAGTGATCAGTGTTATATGTACAGGAGGTGTCTGTGTGTTCTACTGATCAGTGTTATATGTACAGGATTTCATCCTTACCCCCATTATGAAGCTGTTATATTAAAAAACAGAGATATATACATTCAAATGGGATTATTAGTGTCATTTCCTTGCATTGGTTATTATAAGGCACAATGATCCCTATGAATTTTTGAAAAATATTAGTGTGTTTTCATCAACAAACAGATCTTACTAACTGCTTCTGGGCTGGTTACATTTGGATGTAAGTCAGGTTTAGGACACGCCTCTCAGATGTAACTGAACACGCCCACTGTAACACGCGCTCATCGGTGCTGCTTTCACAATCTCCCTGAAATGCTTTTTCAAAAGTAGGCAAGTATGGTCTGCGTTCTAGTGATCAGTGATATATGTACAGGAGGTGTCTGTGTTCTAGTGATCAGTGATATACAGTATGTACAGGATGTGCCTGTGTGTACTAGTGATCAGTGTTATATGTACAGGATGTGCCTGTGTGTTCTAGTGATCAGTGTTATATGTACAGGAGGTGTCTGTGTGCTCTAGTGATCAGTGATATATGTACAGGAGGTGTCTTTGTTCTAGTGATCAGTGATATACAGTATGTACAGGAGGTGTCTATGTGTCCTAGTGATCAGTGATATATGTACAGGAGGTGTCTGTGTGAACTAGTGATCAGAGATCTATGTACAGGAGGTGTCTGTGTGTACTAGTGATCAGTGATCTATGTACAGGAGGTATATGTGTGTTCTAGTGATCAGTGATATATGTACAGGAGGTGTCTGTGTGTTCTAGTGATCAGTGATATATGTACAGGAGGTGTCTGTGTGTCCTAGTGATCAGATGATATATGTACAGGGGGTGTCTGTGTTCTAGTGATTAGTGATATACAGTATGTACAGGATGTGCCTGTGTGTACTAGTGATCAGTGTTATATGTACAGGAGGTGCCTGTGTGTTCTAGTGATCAGTGTTATATGTACAGGAGGTGTCTGTGTGCTCTAGTGATCAGTGATATATGTACAGGAGGTGTCTTTGTTCTAGTGATCAGTGATATACAGTATGTACAGGAGGTGTCTATGTGTCCTAGTGATCAGTGATATATGTACAGGAGGTGTCTGTGTGTACTAGTGATCAGTGATCTATGTACAGGAGGTGTCTGTGTGTACTAGTGATCAGTGATCTATGTACAGGAGGTATCTGTGTGTTCTAGTGATCAGTGATCTATGTACAGGAGGTGTCTGTGTGTTCTAGTGATCAGTGTTATATGTACAGGATGTGCCTGTGTGTCCTAGTGATCAGATGATATATGTACAGGGGGTGTCTGTGTTCTAGTGATCAGTGATATACAATATGTACAGGAGGTGCCTGTGTGTACCAGTGATCAGTGTTATATATACAGGATGTGTCTGTGTGTACTAGTGATCAGTGATATATGTACAGGAGGTGTCTGTGTGTACTAGTGATCAGTGTTATATGTACATGATGTGTCTGTGTGTTATATTGATCAGTGTTATATGTACAGGATGTGCCTGTGTGTTCTAGTGATCAGTGATATATGTACAGGAGGTGTCTTTGTTCTAGTGATCAGTGATATACAGTATGTACAGGAGGTGTCTGTGTGTCCTAGTGATCAGTGATATATGTACAGGAGGTGTCTGTGTGTTCTAGTGATCAGTGTTATATGTACAGGAGGTGTTTGTGTGCTCTAGCGATCAGTGATATATGTACAGGAGGTGTCTGTGTGTACTAGTGATCAGTGTTATATGTACAGGATGTGTCTGTGTGTTCTAGTGATCAGTGTTATATGTACAGGATGTGCCTGTGTGTTCTAGTGATCAGTGATATATGTACAGGAGGTGTCCTTGTTCTAGTGATCAGTGATATACAGTATGTACAGGAGGTGTCTATGTGTCCTAGTGATCAGTGATATATGTACAGGAGGTGTCTGTGTGTACTAGTGATCAGTGATATATGTACAGGAGGTGTCTGTGTTCTAGTGATCAGTGATATACAGTATGTACAGGATGTGCCTGTGTGTACTAGTGATCAGTGTTATATGTACAGGATGTGCCTGTGTGTTCTAGTGATCAGTGTTATATGTACAGGAGGTGTCTGTGTGCTCTAGTGATCAGTGATATATGTACAGGAGGTGTCTTTCTTCTAGTGATCAGTGATATACAGTATGTACAGGAGGTGTCTATGTGTCCTAGTGATCAGTGATCTATGTACAGGAGGTGTCTGTGTGTACTAGTGATCAGTGATCTATGTACAGGAGGTGTCTGTGTGTACTAGTGATCAGTGATATATGTACAGGAGGTATCTGTGTGTTCTAGTGATCAGTGATATATGTACAGGAGGTGTCTGTGTGTTCTAGTGATCAGTGATATATGTACAGGAGGTGTCTGTGTGTCCTAGTGATCAGTGATATATGTACAGGAGTTGTCTGTGTTCTAGTGATCAGTGATATACAGTATGTACAGGAGGTTCCTGTGTGTACCAGTGATCAGTGTTATATGTACAGGATGTGTCTGTGTGTACTAGTGATCAGTGATATATGTACAGGAGGTGTCTGTGTGCTCTAGTGATCAGTGATATATGTACAGGAGGTGTCTGTGTGTACTAGTGATCAGTGTTATATGTACAGGATATGTCTGTGTGTTCTAGTGATCAGTGTTATATGTACAGGATGTGCCTGTCTGTTCTAGTGATCAGAGATATATGTACAGGAGGTGTCTTTGTTCTAGTGATCAGTGATATACAGTATGTACAGGAGGTGTCTATGTGTCCTAGTGATCAGTGATCTATGTACAGGAGGTGTCTGTGTGTACTAGTGATCAGTGATCTATGTACAGGAGGTATCTGTGTGTTCTAGTGATCAGTGATCTATGTACAGGAGGTGTCTGTGTGTTCTAGTGATCAGTGATATATGTATAGGAGGTGTCTGTGTGTTCTAGTGATCAGTGATCTATGTACAGGAGGTGTCTGTGTGTCCTAGTGATCAGTGATATATGTACAGGGGGTGTCTGTGTTCTAGTGATCAGTGATATACAGTATGTACAGGAGGTTCCTGTGTGTACCAGTGATCAGTGTTATATGTACAGGAGGTGTCTGTGTGTACTAGTGATCAGTGATATATGTACAGGAGGTGTCTGTGTGCTCTAGTGATCAATGATATATGTACAGGAGGTGTCTGTGTGTACTAGTGATCAGTGTTATATGTACAGGATATGTCTGTGTGTTCTAGTGATCAGTGTTATATGTACAGCATGTGCCTGTGTGTTCTAGTGATCAGTGATATATGTACAGGAGGTGTCTTTGTTCTAGTGATCAGTGATATACAGTATGTACAGGAGGTGTCTATGTGTCCTAGTGATCAGTGATATATGTACAGGAGGTGTCTGTGTGTATTAGTGATCAGTGATATATGTACAGGAGGTGTCTGTGTGTTCTAGTGATCAGTGATATATGTACAGGAGGTGTCTGTGTGTCCTAGTGATCAGTGATATATGTACAGGGGGTGTCTGTGTTCTAGTGATCAGTGATATACAGTATGTACAGGAGGTGCCTGTGTGTACCAGTGATCAGTGTTATATGTACAGGATGTGTCTGTGTGTACTAGTGATCAGTGATATATGTACAGGAGGTGTCTGTGTGCTCTAGTGATCAGTGATATATGTATAGGAGGTGTCTGTGTGTACTAGTGATCAGTGTTATATGTACATGATGTGTCTGTGTGTTCTATTGATCAGTGTTATATGTACAGGATGTGCCTGTGTGTTCTAGTGATCAGTGATATATGTACAGGAGGTGTCTTTGTTCTAGTGATCAGTGATATACAGTATGTACAGGAGGTGTCTGTGTGTCCTAGTGATCAGTGATATATGTACAGGAGGTGTCTGTGTGTTCTAGTTATCAGTGATATATGTACAGGAGGTGTCTGTGTTCTAGTGATCAGTGATATACAGTATGTACAGGATGTGCCTGTGTGTTCTAGTGATCAGTGATATACGTACAGGAGGTGTCTGTGTGCTCTAGTGATCAGTGATATATGTACAGGAGGTGTCTGTGTGTACTAGTGATCAGTGTTATATGTACAGGATGTGTCTGTGTGTTCTAGTGATCAGTGTTATATGTACAGGATGTGCCTGTGTGTTCTAGTGATCAGTGATATATGTACAGGAGGTGTCTTTGTTAGTGATCAGTGATATACAGTAAGTACAGGAGGTGTCTGTGTGTCCTAGTGATCAGTGATATATGTACAGGAGGTGTCTGTGTGTACTAGTGATCAGTGATATATGTACAGGAGGTGTCTGTGTGTACTAGTGATCAGTGTTATATATACAGGATGTGTCTGTGTGTTCTAGTGATCAGTGTTATATGTACAGGATGTGCCTGTGTGTTCTAGTGATCAGTGATATATGTACAGGAGGTGTCTTTGTTCTAGTGATCAGTGATATATGTACAGGAGGTATCTTTGTTCTAGTGATCAGTGATATACAGTATGTACAGGAGGTGTCTGTGTGTCCTAGTGATCAGTGATATATGTATAGGAGGTGTCTGTGTGTCCTAGTGATCAGTGATATATGTACAGGAGGTGTCTGTGTGTTCTAGTGATCAGTGATATATGTACAGGAGGTGTCTGTGTTCTAGTGATCAGTGATATACAGTATGTACAGGATGTGCCTGTGTGTTCTAGTGATCAGTGTTATATGTACAGGAGGTGTCTGTGTGCTCTAGTGATCAGTGATATATGTACAGGAGGTGTCTGTGTACTAGTGATCAGTGTTATATGTACAGGATGTGTCTGTGTGTTCTAGTGATCAGTGTTATATGTACAGGATGTGCCTGTGTGTTCTAGTGATCAGTGATATATGTACAGGAGGTTCTTTTTTCTAGTGATCAGTGATATACAGTATGTACAGGAGGTGTCTATGTGTCCTAGTGATCAGTGATATATGTACAGGAGGTGTCTGTGTGTCCTAGTGATCAGTGATATATGTACAGGAGGTCTCTGTGTGTTCTAGTGATCAGTGATATATGTACAGGAGGTGCCTGTGTGTTCTAGTGATCAGTGATATATGTACAGGAGGTGTCTGTGTGTCCTAGTGATCAGTGATATATGTACAGGAGGTGTCTGTGTTCTAGTGATCAGTGTTATACAGTATGTACAGGAGGTGCCTATGTGTACCAGTGATCAGTGTTATATGTACAGGATGTGTCTGTGTGTACTAGTGATCAGTGATATATGTACAGGAGGTGTCTGTGTGCTCTAGTGATCAGTGATATATGTACAGGAGGTGTCTGTGTGTACTAGTGATCAGTGTTATATGTACAGGATGTGTCTGTGTGTTCTAGTGATCAGTGTTATATGTACAGGATGTGCCTGTGTGTTCTAGTGATCAGTGATATATGTACAGGAGGTGTCTTTGTTCTAGTGATCAGTGATATACAGTATGTACAGGAGGTGTCTGTGTGTCCTAGTGATCAGTGATATATGTACAGGAGGTGTCTGTGTGTACTAGTGATCAGTGATATATGTACAGGAGGTGTCTGTGTGTTCTAGTGATCAGTGATATATGTACAGGAGGTGTCTGTGTGTACTAGTGATCAGTGATATATGTACAGGAGGTGTCTGTGTGTCCTAGTGATCAGTGATATATGTACAGGAGGTGTCTGTGTGTCCTAGTGATCAGTGATATATGTACAGGAGATGTCTGTATGTACTAGTGATCAGTGATATATGTACAGGAGGTGTCTGTGTTCTAGTATTCAGTGATATATGACCAGGAGGTGTGTGTGTGCTGTGTATATATATATATACACCCCCCCCCGATAATTAACATCATGAATAGGCCCCTCAGTGTCCAATGATATGATATATTGTACAGGTTGAGTCTCCCATATCCAAATATTCTGAAATATGGAATGTTCCGGAATACGGATTTTTTTTGGCATGACTGAGATAATGAAATCTTTGATTGTTGATGGTTCAATGTACACAAACTTTGTCTAAGGCACAAATTATTAAAAATAATGTATAAAATGACCTACAGGCTGTGTGAATAGAGTGTATATGAAACATAAATGAATTTTATTTCTGTACACAAACTTTGCTTGAGCCACAAAATTATTGAAAATATAGTATAAAATTACCTGCAGGCTGTGTATAAGGTGTATATAACACATAAATGCATCCTGTGTGTATATTTGGGTCCCATTCCCAAGATATTTCATTATTAAATGCAAATATTCCAAAATACGGAATATTCCGTTATCCAAAATACCCCTGGTCCCAAGCATTTTGGATATGGGAGACTCAACCTGTATAGAGTTTTCTTTCTCACTTTTTTGTCTCTCCTCAGTTATCTGTATGGGAAACCTGTGGATGGAAAGGCATTTGCACTGTTTGGAGTGAAGAGTGACACTGAAAGGAAAAGCCTATCAGAAACTCTAAGAAGAATTGATGTATGTAAATCTATTTATCAAAAGATAGTCTTTTTATCTACTGCAAATGTTCAACATAATGCATTTAATACGGGATCTTAATTTTACACAGAGCAGAGGCATACATGCCTAGCCTCCCGGTTTTCGCGGGAGGCTCCCGATTTTTCGGGTAACCCCCCGCACCCCCAGATGGGTAGGCATTTCTCCCGCATTCTGCCCACTTCCTAGTGAAGTGGGCAGAATGGGGAGAACTTCCGCGGCAATCGCGGGTCTTTGTGTAGGGGGCGGGGCTTAATTACGCGATTCTGCACGAATCACGTCAATTAGCCCCGCCCCTTATGCAAATTTACGCCAATTGCGTCAATTTGCTGCTAAGGGGGCGTGGCCTAATGACGCAAGATGTCAGGCCCGGGCGTGCCTTTCCATCACAACCCGATTTTTCTCCTCTCCCCAAGTCTCCCGCAAAAGCTAAGTACAATGTAGGCAAGTATTAGCAGAGGCAGATTTTGTCACTGTAATGTCAGCACAGTAAGAGCCCCACTTATCAACAAGACATAACCCCTTTAGTAATCACTGAGGTGCAGAGTTGCCTACCTTTGCAGATCTCTTCCCGGGAGAAGCCAGGGAAAGAGAAGCAGGAGGGGGCGATGGGGGCGGGGCCTGACGATTCACATCATTAAGCCCTGCCCCCTCACGGTAAAATTGTCGCGATTGGCTAGAATTTGCATAGGGGGCGGGGTCAAATTACGTGATTCATGTAGAATCACGTTTTAAGCCCCGCCCCCTACACGGAGACCCGCGATCGCCGCTGGTATTCTCCTCATTCTGCCCACTTCACTAGGAAGTGGGCAGAAGGTGGGAGAAATGAGTACCCTAACGGGGGTGTGGGGGGTTACACGAAAAAACGGGAGCCTCCCGAGAAAACCGGGAGGGTAGGCATGTATGCTAAAGTGGTTATGTCATCCTTTCAGTATTTAACAAACTGCAGTAACCATAGATTACTGCTATTTATTACTGTATCACTCTCACCATCTTTAGTAGGTGAGAGCGATATGGTCCCTTTTGCTGCCAAACAGGACCCAGCAGCAGACTTTACAGCTTCAACAACGCCAACCCGGCACTGCCATGTCCCCACTGGGTGAAAGTGTCATGTGCATGGGCGCTGAAGGTGATAGGCTGCCAGCCACAGAGCAGAAGACACAGCTGAAGAGGAGGATCATCACTGGACCTCACTGGACAAATAAGTAATGCTGAATACCAGTGTACAAACTACTAATCAATGCTACCACCAGGGCCGTAGCTAGGGTAGTGCGGCCAGTGCCATCGCACAGGGCACCACAGGTCAGGGGGCGCTGTTTGGGCCTGTCAGATTTCTGTTTATTATCATTCTTGCTTGTAGCTTCCTATTATTTCATCCCCAGCATCTCCTGCATACTTGCCGACAATCAGCTCCAGCCCTCCGGGAGGGAACTGATTGTCGGCTAATAGCGGGGGGCGGGGCCGGCCATTGGGGGCAGAGCCGGTGGCGGGGCAGCCATTTTGTGTCACACTGGGATCGGAGCCGGGGGTGGGGCCGCACGATCGCGTCATCATGACTCCGCCCCCTCTTCACAATGCCGTGATTTTCGGCATTGTGAAGCAGGGGGCGGGGCCACGATGACGCGATTCTGCGCGACTCGCGTCACCGGGCCCCCCGCTGCGGGTATTTCTGTTTTTTTCAGGGGGGAGGTGGGGAGGGTTGGAGACTTCCGGGAGGCTTGCCTGCCTTTCCGGGGGGCCGGGAGCGGCACCCGAAAATCGGGAGGCTCCCTGCCAAATCGGGAGGGTAGGCAAGCCTGATCTCCTGGCCTCTCCTATCTCTTCCCTGGCCCTTCCCCATTAGGCCATTCCCCTTTTTTTGGGTGCATTATGTCCCTTTGAAAAATGAGGGGGGCGCCAATGCTCTTTCTGGCACAGGGCACCAAAAAGTCTAGTTACGGCTTTGGCTACCACTGTGATAGTACACAAAATATGCCACTGGTGTTTAGATTCATTCTTAAATGGGGCCTTACATGTGAAATAAGATTTCCCAAAACAGATCAGTAATGGGCTATCATATATTCATTAGTAGGACTTTAATATAAGCTGCCCCATATAGAAACAAGGCTCAATACCAAACATTGCAATATGTGGCACTGTAGTATCTAAATAGCCGGAGAAGCACTATGAGAAAACATAAGAAAGGCACAATAAATATAACGCAAAGGAACCTCTTCTTTAAGGTGAATGGGCCCATTACACATGTGGAAACAGTACATTGTGCAATTTTAAGTAGCAGCCCATTAATTATTAGCATCATAGTGTGGACTGTTTTTTCCATAAGGATGCTAATGTCATTTGAAGATGGTGTTAGCACCTGCAGCCCCTCTTCTTGCAATTGGTATGGGATCCAAAGTGTCAAGAGGGATCCACTCAGATTTCAGTGCCTCCTCTGGCCCTCTCTATGGTGCCTGCCAGAGCAAAGTTTCACCACTTCTAGTTAGCGCTGTGAGAGGCAGCATTAGTTTTCATGGGTTTAGATGACTTTTGTAGCAGCTCTCCTGGATCTGGAGCAGTACTGTATTCCTTTGGCACGTGTTCATCTACCACCACAAGTCACGGCAAGTTGGATACCTAATTAACTGAAGGGTGCATTGGGTATTAATATTGAAAAGGCCTCACAGAGATTTGAGTTCCATACAATCAAAAAGTCTATGCACTTAAGATGACTTGGAGCAAGTAAATATGAACGGAACGTCTAGATAAGATTTCTTGGGGGAGATGTTTGACCCAGCAATATGGGGGAGGACTGGTATCAGTGCACAGAATGGGAGCTGATGCCGCTTCTACCCCATGCATTAATGTGGGGTTTGCTGGTGCCCCTGTCATTATCGGCACTGCTATCTACAAGATGCCACCCAATGTATGAGCGATCAGTGACACTGACCATTCCCACCACACAAGCTATCAATATAGACAACTGCAGCTGGTAATCCCCTATCACCACAGCAGGGACAGCACGGTCCCTGCTGTGGAGGTTACCACTATCCGGGCTACACGCAAGATCTCGTGATGCTCGCAAGATCCACTGCATAACCAGTGGAGCCAGCCGGGAAGGGAGATACAGTGCATCGGGCATTAGGCTGATGCTCTGTGTGCTTTGGTGGAGATATCGGAGGGGAAAGTTTTCACACCCCCAATTCAGCAGATGACATGTTAGTACATCTCATTGGTACTGTTTCCTGCTTCATCTTGGTAAAGAGGTGAAGGAAGAAGACTAATCATGGCACGATGCGGTACCATAATTCACAGCAATATGGGATCTTTTTGAATCAGAATATACGAAGTCAGAATTGATATTTAGAGCCCATCCCGGACATCAGTAAAAAATAAAGTGATTGCTCCTATGACCACTTTCCTTTTGGCTTTGGACCCTGCACAGCTGCTTTGCATCCCTTCAGGCTATAAATAGCTATCGGGGTCATGCTTTCTACAGTTTGGTGCATTTTTGTATTGTAATAGAAACATATGGGGTCTGCTTTTATGAATGAAAATGGATGGACAGCAGCAGATTTTTGATATACATTTTATTTGATGTTTTCTCATGGCATCCATCTTTCCATTGTGATGTAACACCCTACTGTACAAGATTTACACCTATGGGATTGTCTGAAATGTACTGAGGGCCTGATTCAGAGCCGGACGCTATTTGCGGACGGTCGTTCTGAAAAAGGGGCCGGATATTTAAATTGAGCGCTTGCTCTTTGCGGTCTGTGGACGCCTCTTTGTCTGAGCGAGCGTCCAAAAATTGCGCTCGCTATTTTGTAAAGACGCCCCTTTGCCGTTCTCATCATACGTCATTTCCTGTATTTATTTGATTAATTGGGAACATCGAAAGGCATCTGAACTGCTCGCAGTGCTTGCGGTAGGATTTCCTTCCCACTATCACTGCGAGCAGTTGAGGCTAAAAGACAACCAAGTGGCGTGGTCGATGACGCTGCTTTGTTAATTATGCATTCCCATTAAACGGCGTTTTGACCGTTTGGCACACCTGCGTTCGGATCTCCACTCCCCCGTTTTCAAGCACCTTCCCCTGTTACCACCCACAAACGCCTCATTCTGTCACTCAGAATAGCAGCCCCTCGCTGTTTTACGAGCACACAATTTCCGACCGCAATGACTGGTTTGCGCATGCGCATTACGACCCATACGCATGAGCAGTTCTGCGAACATCGTTCAGAGCGAACGAGGGGCCGCTTACGAGCGGCTCAGAATCAGGCCCTGATTCTCTACAGATGTGGTTGCACAATGCTCAGGCTGAGTGATGTTTTATGTGATAGCAATGATTATGGTTGGACAATGACTGAACATTACCAATCGCAAGTGCGATTATGCATGCAGACGGACGATCGTTGCGTTCTGCACACTGCAGTGGGGGTGCATGAAGTCACCGCTGCTATCGCACTGAGGGCTCGATTCAGACCCATTCGCAAGATGTGTTCGCACGCAGCCGTCCACTGCTAATATATGCAAAAGCTGCGATTGCACGGTAAGATATCAGTACACCCACTATGTCTTGGCGTACGAACGCGGGCTGGATGTAAGACGCTCACCAGCCAGTCATAAGCCGCCCAGTTTCTCTTAGTAGCACACGGCATCTCCACGAAGTGTATGCAATATCAGTAACATTGAGCACCATCGGACTCGCACACAGCACTTGTAGTTGACCATACCCTGCCGCAACCACTGCGATCGCTGCAGTGTGAAACACAGCCAGGTGACGTGTACAATGACGCGCCTTGTAAATTATGCACGCCTCTGAAACGGCATTGAGACGTTCAGGCAGGCCTGCGTTCGCACCACCACACCCCCGTTTACAGCTCCCATCCCCTTGCCACCACCCACAAACGGCTCGTCCTGTCACTCAATCTTGTGAGCCGTCTGTGTACTACGTGTGATCACTTCCCAATCGCAGTGACTGGTTCGCGCACTGCATGTTATACACATGTGCAGATAGCGAAAATCGGCCAGCTGTGAGCGAACGCAGCCTAGCGAGCGGGTCTGAATCAGGCCCTGAGATCACTATGCAGGACCATGGCAGAGTGAGTGACAGGAAATGAGCATTTGGGGATGATGTCGGGGGTGGCCTGCGAAAAGCAGGCGTGTCAGTGCGTTTGAACTTTGCTGCAGGGGTGTGCAGAAATTACCCACTGCGATGGCACAATTGCAACAGCTGGAGCACTCATATTGTGCCCTGAGGTTAGCAATTTCTGAGTAAGGTCAGATCTGTTGCAATTGTGCATGAGGGGCCAATGTTACTTGATGCTATCAATGGTTTCGCAGACTTGCAAAGTGTTACAGATGTGTGTAAGGGGAAATGGGCGTCCTTATGTTACACTGCGATGGCATTGCGATTGCATACATTAGCATATTTTTGCAGTTGAACTGCGTGCGATTACGGAGCAGCGATTGCAATTGTGATCTGTAATGAATCCGGCCCATAGTGAGAATGAGGCTAGCTTTGAGTTGAAGAAAATAGTAACTTTGCACCTTGGTAAGTTGTGTATATATTTTTTATTTATTTTGCATTAAATAGCAAACAATGCAAGTCAATGGCAAATGGCTCCCCCTGTTAAAGACAATGATTTAGAGATGGACACAATGATTAGGTAGTTGATTGATCATCGGTGGTCTGTGCATGGTTCTGAGTCGCACTGCTCACGCGCCAAATTCCAATACTGTCATCACTCGCATTGAGGATTTATTTGCAAATTGATTGACATGAAAGGATCATTGGTGGGTGGCATTGGAGTATAGGGGGTAGTGACCAAAATGCAGGCATGTTTTAGGGTTGTGTCTCAATCTGCTACTACGAAAAATGTACAACGACATTTAAAATGATAACATCATGAACATGTTGATATGTTACCGGTATGCAGTCGGGAAGCCGGCGGACCTTATACCGACAGCCGGCTTCCCGACTGTCATATCCCGGCGAGGGTTAAATGACTGGCATCTACATCTAGACGCCGGTCATTTTACAGACGCCGAGAGACCGGCGCCCGGCATCCCAATCGAAGTGATGCCGTGCGCTGCTGCGGACAGCCGCGGGTGGGGGAGGAATAGGTTTAGGGCTCCTGGGGGGGACTTAGGGTTAGGCACCCACCCGGGAGGTTAGGGTTAGGCAAGGGGGAGGGAGGGCTAGGCACCCCCGGGGGGGACTTAGGGTTAGGCACCCCCCCAGGAGGTTAGGGTTAGGCTAGGGGGAGGGAGGGTTAGGGTTAGGTACCCCCGGGGGGGACTTAGGGTTAGGCACCCCCCGGGGGACTTATATTTAGCCGGCGGGGAAGGGGGGTTAAGTTCAGGCACTTAGAGGGGGGATTAGGGTTAGCCACTGGAGGGGAAGGTTAGGGTTAGGCACCCTAAAGGATGGTTAGGGTTAGGGGTTAGAAATAGGTTAGTGAATACTTACATTCAACGATCGGGATTTCCTCCTCTGCCGGGCTCCTGGTGTCAGGATTCCAACCGTCGGGCAGGGGACCAGCGGTATTTCATACCGATTCCATGTTATCATGTCATCATTTTTGAATGTTGCCAAATTGCTCGTCAACTTAAAGTTCATAGGCATCATGACTCAATATTAAGAAATGTTGACATTCTGGTATTGACATTCTGAGTTTTGACTTTTCATGCCTCACACTGCAATGCAACACGGTTTTGCCAAGGTGCAAAGGTACTTGTGGGTTTTTTTTTTGCTTTGTTCCCAAATTAGAATCACATTTAGAAGTTACATGTGATAGGGACATGTCCAGAACAGATTGTAGTTTAAGAATAAAGCTGTCCAGCACTTGTGAGCGGAACGTAGTCACGGTCACAATCCCGACAGAAGAATGCCGGCGGGGGATGTATGACAGGCATCGAGATACCGACACCTGTCATAATCCCGAATCCCAGAATCCAGGACGATGCGAGACCGAACGAGGTAAGTCCGGCCCGCCTGGGGCTGATTAGGTTTAGGGCACCACGGGGGGACTTACGGTTAGGGTTAGGCTAGGGGAAGGGGGGGTTAGGATTAGGCACCTTTAGGAGGGGTTTAGTTTAGGCACCCCCCGGGTTTAGGGTGTGGGGAGGGGGGGTTAGGTTTCGACACTAACGGGGGGAGGTTAGGGTTAGGAGGGGAGAGGGGAGGGTTAGGACACTTACCTGCCATTGTCGGGATTACATCCCACCGGGCAGCTGCCGCCGATAATACAATACCATTCCCTTGTGAGCTACTGTCAAAGCAGTCAGTATTTTCCCTGCATGAAAAAAATACATTTGTTTGCACTTCAGTGCAACACAGCTTGCCCCAGGTGTAACGTTACTAGCTTCTTTTTTTTTGCTTCAATCCCAACTCAAGCATAATTGGGCACAAATCAGAGTTGTGCACTAATCCCATCATGACTGCGACTTTTTCTGCGGCTGCTGTGCGAAAAAATACATTTGCCACCGCTGGGAGATGTATTGAGCCGCCCACCTACGACTTTGCAAATCCAAGAATCTGCATAAAATTTAGTAGCGTCGGTCTCGGATCAGTGGATCAGCCACAGAAATGGTGACTGAACTCAGATGCCGGCACCAGTGAAAGAAAGATGCAGGTGCTGGATCCAACATACTAATGAAACGTTTGTGCCAAATGACTCTGCATCTAAATTCTTTCTGAGAGCGGCATTGCAGAGGCACCGGAGTGCGGATGTAATTTAGATGCATGCACTATATTAAAAACATCGGCCAACTGCGTAAATATCGGCATAGCGTACAACTTTGAATCAGCCCCATAAATCTTGATTTATTCTCATTATAAGGCACATTCTAGTGGTTAGTGTTCAGTTTAGGGTAAAATATTTTGCCTGATGATTTGGTTTATTTCCCATCTGTATGAACCAGATCAATGATGGTGAAGGAGAAGCCATTTTGAAAAGGGAAGATCGAGTGAAGTATTTCCAGAAGGAGGAAGACATGCTGGAATGGAGGCTGTATGTGACGGTCACTGTCATCACTGGGTCAGGTAAGATATGAGGACAAATTTTCACATTTCCTCCTTCACAAGAATTTAGATATATAAATAGACAACATTAGCCTAATACAGTTTACCAAGGAAATAAGCATCGGGCTTTGCTTCCTTCCTTTTAAGCATACTTGCCTTCCTTTGAAAAAGGAATTCAGGAAGATTGTGAAACCAACACCTCATACATGCCTACCCTCCCGGTTTTCGTGGGAGGCTCCCAAATTTTTCGGGTAACCTCCCGCACCCCCAGAAGGGTAGGCAGAATGGGTAGAATTTCCGTGGCAATCATGGGGCCCCGTGTAGGGGGCGGGTATTAACTAGGGGTGTGCACCGGCCACTTTTCGTGTTTTGTGTTTTGGTTTTGGATCTGGATCTTTCTTTGTGTTTTGGATCTGGATTGGTTTTGCCAAAACCACCCTTCCGTGTTTTGGGTTCTGGGTTTTGTGTTTTGGATCTGTATTTTTTTGAAAAAAAGCATAAAAACAGCTAAAATCACAGAATTTGTAGGTTTTTCTGCTCCTATGCTATTATTAACCTCAATAACCTTAATTTCCACTCATTTCCAGTCTATTCTGAATACCTCACACCTCACAATAGTGTTTTTATGTCCAAAAGGTTGCACCGAGGTAGCTGGATGACTATGCTAAGCGACACGAGTGGGCGGCACAAACACGTGACCCATCTAGGCGTGAAACTGCAGTGGCAGACAGGATGGCATTGAAAAACTAGGCCCCAAACTGTACATAATGCAAAGAAAAAAAAGAGGTGCAAGATGGAATTGTCCTTGGAATATGTTGTATAAACAGGACATGCACACTTTAACAAACCAATCATTTCAGCGCCAGGGTCTGCCACACAACTGTGGCTGAAATGATTGGTTCGTTTGGGCCCCCACAAAACAAGCTGGCAATTAATCTGTCCCTGCACAAACTGGCTCTACGGAGGCAAGAAGTCGTCCTCATCCTCCTCATCCACAGATTCCTCACCCTCTTCAGTGTTATGTACATCCTCATCCTCACAGAGTATTAATTCGTCCCTGCTGGAACCACAGGTCCCTCTGTACGTTCTGGAGGCTGGTCTCCCTGGAAGAGTTGATCATTCATTTTATGAACATCATCTTCTCCACATTTTGTGGAAGCAACCTCCTACGCCTTTCGCTAACAAGGTTCCCGGCTGCACTAAACACTCTTTCGGAGTACACACTGGAGGGGGGGCAACTCAGGTAAAATAGAGCCAGTTTGTACAGGGACCTCCAAATTGCTTCTTTTTCCTGCCAGTACAGGTACGGACTGTCTGACATGCCTACTTGGATGCTGTCACCGATGTAATCCTTTAACAGACAGACGCACGCTTGTCGCTGCTGCTTTGAGGATTCAAGTGCGGCTACAGCCCACACAATTCACAAAGACAGAAAAAAAAAAAGAATATTTTTATTGTTTGTGGAGCACACTTTGAGGGTTACACCACCCTCTAACAGACAGACGCACGCTTGTCGCTGCTGCTTTAAGGATGCAGGTGCGGCTACAGCCCACACATTTCACAAAGACCGAAAAAAAAAGAACAATATTTTAATTGTTTGTGTAGCACACTTTGAGGGTGTCACCACCCTTTAACAGACAGACGCACGCTTGTCGCTGCTGCTTTAAGGATGCAGGTGCGGCTACAGCCCACACAATTCACAAAGACAGAAAAAAGAAGAATATTTTTATTGTTTGTGTAGCACACTTTGAGGGTGTCACCACCCTTTAACAGACAGACGCATGCTTGTCGCTGCTGCTTTGAGGATGCAAGTGCGGCTACATCGCACACAAGTCACAAACACATAAAAAAAATAGTTTTTTATTTTTTGGAGCACTTTGAGAGTTACACCACCCTTTAACAGACAGACGCACGCTTGTCGCTGCTGCTTTAAGGATGCAGGTGCGGCTACAGCCCACACATTTCACAAAGACCGAAAAAAAAGAACAATATTTTAATTGTTTGTGTAGAACACTTTGAGGGTGTCACCACCCTTTAACAGACAGACGCACGCTTGTCGCTGCTGCTTTAAGGATGCAGGTGCGGCTACAGCCCACACAATTCACATAGACAGATAAAAGAAGAAGAATATTTTTATTGTTTGTGTAGCACACTTTGAGGGTGTCACCACCCTTTAACAGACAGACGCACGCTTGTCGCTGCTGCTTTAAGGATGCAGGTGCGGCTACAGCCCACACATTTCACAAAGACCGAAAAAAAAAGAACAATATTTTAATTGTTTGTGTAGCACACTTTGAGGGTGTCACCACCCTTTAACAGACAGACGCACGCTTGTCGCAGCTGCTTTAAGGATGCAGGTGCGGCTACAGCCCACACAATTCACAAAGACAGAAAAAAGAACAATATTTTAATTGTTTGTGTAGCACACTTTGAGGGTGTCACCACCCTTTAACAGACAGACGCACGCTTGTCGCTGCTGCTTTAAGGATGCAGGTGCGGCTACAGCCCACACAATTCACAAAGACAGAAAAAAGAAGAATATTTTTATTGTTTGTGTAGCACACTTTGAGGGTGTCACCACCCTTTAACAGACAGACGCACGCTTGTCGCTGCTGCTTTGAGGATGCAAGTGCGGCTACATCGCACACAAGTCACAAACACATTAAAAAATTTTTTTTGATTTTTTGGAGCACTTTGAGAGTTACAACACCCTTTAACAGACAGACGCACGCTTGTCGCTGCTGCTGTGAGGATGCAAGTGCGGCTACAGCCCACACAATTCACAAAGACAGAAAAAAAAAGAACAATATTTTAATTGTTTGTGTAGCACACTTTGAGGGTGTCACCACCCTTTAACAGACAGACGCACGCTTGTCGCTGCTGCTTTAAGGATGCAGGTGCGGCTACAGCCCACACATTTCACAAAGACAGAAAAAAAAAGAACAATATTTTAATTGTTTGTGTAGCACACTTTGAGGGTGTCACCACCCTTTAACAGACAGACGCACGCTTGTCGCTGCTGCTTTGAGGATGCAGGTGGAATCTAGACGGGATTTGGAACCGAGGACACACTACCTCCATCAATTGTCTAAATCCCACTGCACTAATGTCGGATACCGGACGCACGTCTAACACCAACATAGCAGTCAAGGCCTCAGTTATACGTTTTGCTTCAGGATGACTGCTGTCGTACTTCATCCTCATCGCTAGGGACTGTTGGAGGGTCAATTGTTTAGTAAAAGTAGTGATGTTCCTACTTCCTCTCTGGGATGATGAACAACTCCCAGCAGCAGCAACAGCACTAGTAGGAAGTGGTTCTTGATCTTTCCCTATTTTATTTTTATCAGAGAAAGTTTGGTCCTCCATTTATGTTATATTGATATATATACGTGCGGCTAAAGCGCACACAAACACAGAAAATATTTTTTTATTTTTGCTGGAGAGTAGTGCACTTTGTGGGTTACACCACCCTTTAAGAAATGAGCCAGCCGGCTCTTTACTTATGGGACACAGGCGCACGCTTGGCGCTGCTCCTTTGTTGATGCACGTTCAGCCACTGCGCACACAAGTCACAAACACAGAAAATATATATTTTTTTGGTTTGGAGTGTACTTTCGGGGGTTACAGCACCCTTTAACGGTCAAGCCAGCCGGCCCTTTACTTATGACACAGGCGCACGCTTGGCACTACTTTGTTGATGCACGTGCGGCTACTGCGCACACAATTCACAAACACAGAAAATAATTTTTTTTTTGGTTTGGACTGGAGTGTACTTTCGGGGGTTACAGCACCCTTTAATGGTCAAGCCAGCCGGCCCTTTACTTATGACACAGGCGCACACTTGGCACTACTTTGTTGATGCACGTGCGGCTACTGCGCACACAATTCACAAACACAGAAAATAATTTTTTTTCGGTTTGGACTGGAGTGTACTTTCGGGGGTTACAGCACCCTTTAACGGTCAAGCCAGCCGGCCCTTTACTTATGACACAGGCGCACGCTTGGCACTACTTTGTTGATGCACGTGCGGCTACTGCGCACACAATTCACAAACACAGAAAATAAATTTTTTTTTGGTTTGGACTGGAGTGTACTTTGGGGGTTACAGCACCCTTTAACGGTCAAGCCAGCTGGCCCTTTACTTATGACACAGGCGCACGCTTGGCACTACTTTGCTGATGCACATGCGGCTACTGCGCACACAATTCACAAACACAGAAAATAATTTTTTTTTTGGTTTGGACTGGAGTGTACTTTGGGGGTTACAGCACCCTTTAACGGTCAAGCCAGCCGGCCCTTTACTTATGACACAGGCGCACGCTTGGCACTACTTTGTTGATGCACGTGCGGCTACTGCGCACACAATTCACAAACACAGAAAATAATTTTTTTTTTGGTTTGGACTGGAGTGTACTTTCGGGGGTTACAGCACCCTTAACGGTCAAGCCAGCCGGCCCTTTACTTATGACACAGGCGCACGCTTGGCACTACTTTGTTGATGCATGTGCGGCTACTGCGCACACAATTCACAAACACAGAAAATAATTTTTTTTTTGGTTTGGACTGGAGTGTACTTTCGGGGGTTACAGCACCCTTTAACGGTCAAGCCAGCCGGCCCTTTACTTATGACACAGGCGCACGCTTGGCACTACTTTGTTGATGCACGTGCGGCTACTGCGCACACAATTCACAAACACAGAAAATAATTTTTTTTTTGGTTTGGACTGGAGTGTACTTTCGGGGGTTACAGCACCCTTAACGGTCAAGCCAGCCGGCCCTTTACTTATGACACAGGCGCACGCTTGGCACTACTTTGTTGATGCACGTGCGGCTACTGCGCACACAATTCACAAACACAGAAAATAATTTTTTTTTGGTTTGGACTGGAGTGTACTTTCGGGGGTTACAGCACCCTTTAACGGTCAAGCCAGCCGGCCCTTTACTTATGACACAGGCGCACGCTTGGCACTACTTTGTTGATGCACGTGCGGCTACTGCGCACACAATTCACAAACACAGAAAATATATTATTTTTTTAGCACTTGGGGGGAGCACCCCTGATGGACAGAGCACCCCCTGGACAACACTACAGCACCTCTTTAGGACTGGGACACTGCACAGGACTTTGGAGTGGACACAGCCCCTATGGAGAACTGACTGCACAACACAGTCCAGCCAGCCCCTATGGACTTTGAAGTAGTGGACACAGCCCCTATTAACAACAGCAGCACAGCACAACACAGCCAGCCCCTATGGACTTTGAAGTAGTGGACAACAGCAGCACTACACTACACTACACTACACAGCCCTAACTCCCACCCTCCCTCTTCACTGTCCACAGCCGAGTGAGAAAATGGCGCCGACGTGGGTACCTTATATAGGATCCAAAACCCGCGAGACTCGGAAGGCGGGATGATGACGTTTTGCCTCGATTTCAGATCCGAGTCAGGCGGGAAAAGTCGAGCCTGATTCGGATCGGACTCGGATCGGGGGGGCTCGGGGGGGTTCGGATTTCAGAAATCCGAACCCGCTCACCCCTAGAATTAACGACGCATTTCTCAGTGAAATGCGTCATTTAGCCCCACCTCCTATTTACATTTAAGCCAATCGAGGCAATTTGCCGAGAAGAGGCAGGGCTTAATGACGCAACCCATCAGGTCCCGCCCCCATTACACCCCACCTGCTTCTCCTACCAAGGCTTCTCCCAGGGAGGAGAAGCCAAAGCTAGGCAACTATGCAACACCTATGAGCGCGGTAGTATAGTGGCCGTGTACTGCTACACGCGTGAGTGGCAGTTAGTAAGATCTACGTGTTGATGAAAACACACTGATACTTTTTAGCCTTAGGGATCACTGGGCCTTATAACCAATGCTGGGAAATGGCACTGATGATCCCATGTGAATGAATATATCTTTGTTTTTTTATATATAACAGCTACATAATGGGAATAAGGTGCAATCAGGGAGATTGCTAGACTTTTCAGGGAGACAGGGAGATTGCCGCTATTTCAGGGAGTCTCCCTAACAATAAGGGAAAGTTGGCATGTATGTTTTTAAGACACACAGTAGGTGCTGATTTTTTTAAATTTTTAATTCCTATTGAAAGCAAAAACAGATAATTCAGTCACAGGATCTCATTCAGACCCGGTCGCAAGCGCTGAGCGCTCGCAACCGGGTCGATGTTGATCCACTGGGCATACGCACGTCGGAGCTGGCTCCGAAGTGCTCATACGCGAGACCCGGCTAGCGACGGGCGCTCCATCGCTACGGGTCTCGCACCAAAGGGGGCGAGCTGTCGATGTTGAATGACAGCTCGCCCCATTTGGGAGGCGGGCAGGGGGGGTGGCCGGCCAAACGGAGGCGTTCCTGACGGGATGCTTGCCGTTTGGGGGCGGCCCCACTGACATCAGCAATGATGTCAGTGGGGAGCTTCCTGCTCGATCAGAGCAGGTAGCTCCCCTGGGCTTGCGATGGCCGAGACCCATCCTTAGGGTCTCGTCGCAAGCACTGATGGTCGCGATGGTCTTGACCATCGCGACCATCACCCTGGTCGCTCACTAGAGCTTAGCTTAGCTAGCGACTAGGAGGCCGCACTTCAAGATGCAAGCGGCCGCCCTCATTCAGAGCGACCGCTTGCATCTAACGAACGGATCTGAATGAGGGCCACAATCTGTTTAAATTATCACAGCTATTTATCCACACTTTATTAAATACCATTTTCTGAGATATTGGAACATGAACAAAACAGAAGAGAGAAAGTTATCTAACTGGGCCCTCTCAGGCTGGAATCTCCTGTGTAAATATATGTATATATTATTATTACTTGAAGAGGTCATTCTAAGACATAATTGTCCTGATTCAGAGCCGGACGCTCTGACCAGAGCACTCGCTCTGAATCAGGGCCCACCTCCATAAATATGGAGCGTCCTCCTGGACGCTCGTATAGCTGTGGGTCACCACCCACAGCATATACGAGCGTGCAGGATGATGGTCGCGATGGTCTTGACCATCGCGACCATCGAAACTGCGAGCAGAAGCCTGTGGTTGAGTTTCTCAACCGCAAGGCCAGGAGTGATTTTGGCTCTATCAGAGCCAAAATCACTCCCACTGACATCACTAGTGATGTCAGTGGGGCCGGCTTCAGACGGTAGGCGTTCCCTTGGGAACACCTCCATCTGGCAGGCACGCCCCCGGCACGCCCACCAAAGGGGGCGTGCTGTCAGTCAACATCGACAGCACGCCCCCTTTGATGAGACACTACGAGCGAAAGTCCTTCGCTCGTCGCGTCTTGCGCATGCGCACGACGGAGCTCCCTCCATCGTGCGCATGCGCAGTGCAGACCATCGACCCACTTGCGAGCGGAAAGTCCTTCACTCGTCGCGTCTTGCGCATGCGCACGACGGAGCTCCCTCCGTCGTGCGCATGCGTAGTGCAGACCATCGACCCACTTGCGAGCAGACAGCCGCTCGCGTTTGGGTCTGAATGAGGGCCAATGTGTGAAGGAATTGCTGGAAATGATGAGTGTGCAAGTTTTGATATTGATTTATGTAGGCACACAAAAGCGGATGACTCAAACTATGAACATCCTAATTATTTAACCAGTGGTGTTAGTTTATTGAAATATAATATACACAGCTGTACTCACTGTTACATGCACACTGGTACTGGAGCAGAGCAGGGGTTTGTACAGCTCACCAGTCAGTGAGTATATGCAGCATACAAGTAGCAGTGCACTGATTTGGAACAGCATTATATGCAGGTAAGAACTGAGGCCCTCATTCAGAGCCGCTCGCAAATAGCGAGCGCTAGCTCTGAATGAGGGTCGGCAGCTTTTTTTAAAAAAGCCGGCCTCCTGGCCGCTTGCTAAGCTGTGGGTGAGCACCCACAGCCTTAGCGAGCGGCCAGGTGATGGTCGCGATGGTCGTGATGGTCGCGACCATTGGGCTTGCGACGAGACCCTTGTGGTAGGGTCTCGTCTGCCACAAGACCCAGTGAGCTCCCGGCTCTAATAGAGCTGGAAGCTCACTACTGACATCACAGGTGATGTCAGTGGTGCCGCCTCCAAATGGCAGGCGTTCCTTCAGGACCGCCTCCATTTATCCTGCCACCCCCCCTCCCCGCCTACAAAACAGGGCAAGCTGTCGATCAACATCGACAGCCATCCCGTTTGTAGCAAGCCCTGGAGCGAGTGAATTTTTCACTCGCTCCGGGCCTTGCACAGCTCGTGCGCAGTGCCTCAACATCAACCCACTTGTGAGCGCATAGCGCTTGCGAGCGGGTCTGAATGAGGCCCAGGGTCTCTTATAGTAGCTTAGCAGGACACTTCTGTCTCCCACTATGTCACTCCGATAAAAAAAAGATGGCCTCTGCATGTACCGAGTAGTGACCATAGTGGCCATATTCAGACAGGGCTTGAACAAGAAGACTTGAGCCTGCACAGTAGTGCACTCCTCAATAGGACTAATATAATAAACAAGAGAGAGCTCTATTAGTTTTAATTTTACTTTCCTTAAACTCCCTAACAGTTGAAGTCTTTCAATTGGCCCCCCTCTTCAATAAATAGCTAACAAGAGATTTATCAAATTTATCTTGATATCAAATTGAATTATTATTAAAATGTTAGTATGATGGCGGAATAAAGAACGACAACAATAAAAAAGTCAATGACTTGCAAACAACAACAACTCAATCATTGGTATTCAAATCTCTCCCAATCCACAATTGAGGGCACATTCAATGATCTGCATATTTTTTTTTGTTCCCGTGGCTCGAGAAATTGTGGCTAGCCTTGGGATTTTGAATATTTAATTGGTCATGAGAAACACAGCCTGTAAAATGGCAGTTAAATGCTGATCGGTTGGTACTTACCTCTCTCCACTTTATCTCTCTCCATGGCTTAATACATCTCACCCTTGGGGTGATATTGTCACGACCAGGGTTTCTCGGCATAGGGGACGACGGGTATTACCTGTGAGGGTGCTGTAGTGTGGTCCTTCTGGCGGAGGGGCTGGTGTCTGGCGGCGGGCATTGGCTGTGCGAAGTGTTCTGCAGGCACTGTGTCTTTCTGGCTGGAGTAGGCCTGGTGGTGTTTTCATTCTGCTCTGGCATGGGCGCCACCATCTTGCCTCTGGTCATGTGACTTAGCTGCTCCAGTCCTGGCATGTCACATGCTCTCTCTGACCTATCACGATTCTGCACTGGGTACTTAAGGGAGTTCAGAGCTTCCCATGGTTGCCAGTGCAACGTGTTTCACAGCATATGCTGTGAGAGAGTTCCTGTGCTCCTGTAACCTGCCTGTATGAGTGCTCGCCTGTGCTCCTGCTGGATCCCAGCTTCCAAAGTAGCCTGCACTGCTCTGCCTGCTCCCAGTCTCCTGCTGGAACCATCCTGCACCTTCTATTTACCCTTTCCCTGCCAAAGGACCTGTGTATACAGTTAACCCTGAACCTACACTGCCTCCATTTACCTAGCTCTCTGATACTACACGGAGCCATCTAAGTACTACTCTCCATTCAATCATCAGCTGCTGCTATTGTAATTACTCCATTACCTCTCCGGATTTCACCTCAACAGTTTCAATCTGTACTGTTTCCCTGTCTGCAGCCTTGCAGTGACCATTTGGATTCCAAACACTTTTATTTGTTCTGCCACTACCTGGACATTACCTATACATACTTCACTACAGTTTCTAATCATCACCCTCCTCTTGATATTCTGGACTTTATTTTATTATCCGTGTACATCTCCGCAAGTACACCCATTAAAAGACACACTTTTCAATTTCAATTTGTTTAGGTGTCTGCTCCTATTTCCACCCCGGGTCCACAACAAACTCAGGGCCTGATTCAGACCCTCTCGCGAACGCTGAGCGCTTGCAAGCGGGTCGATGTTGGCCCAGTGCGCATGTGCACGAGGGAGCCAGCTCCGTCGTGCAAATGCATGAGACCCGGATAGCGACGGGCAAGCCGTCGCTCCGGGTCTCACTACAAAGGGGACGTGCTGTCGATGGTGAGTGACAGCACGCCCCCTTTGGTGGGTGTGCTGGGGGCGTGGCTGCCCAGACGGTGATGTCAGTGGGAGTGCTCTCACAAGTGATGTCAGTGGGAGTGCTCTCGGCTCTGATAGAGCTGAAAGCACTCCAGGGCTTGCGGCAATGAGACCCTACCACAAAGGTCTCGTTGCAAGCCAGATGGTCACGATGGTCTTGACCATCGTGACCATCTTCCTGGCCACTCGCTATAGCTGTGGGTGGTCACCCACAGCTATTCGAGCGGCCATGAGGCCGCTCTAAAAATGAAGGACGGCCCTAATTCAGAGCGAGCGCTCTGTCAGAGCGTCCGGCTCTGAATCAGGACCTCAGATCCTTACAGATATTCTGCAAAGTACAGAATAATGGGTAAAAACTGGCGTGTGACAAGTACGGTATATGGGGGTGCTGTATGGAAAAGACAGTGGGTCTGATTCAGCAATAATCACAGTTGCTAATACGCACGCAATCGGGCAATTGTGTGCTGCGCATGCGCGAACCGGCCTCTGCGATCGGGACTGCGATCGCAGTAGCTACGCAGACCCAGAGCAGAGTGATTGACAGGAAGTGCCATTTGTGGGTGGTAACAGGGGGGAGGTCGGGCGAACGCAGGCGTGCCAGTGGGTTTCAACGCCGTTGCATGGGCATGCATAAATTATCCACTGTGATACCATACGCAACCTGAGACCTCATAGTATGCGTTGAAGTTAGCAATTCCTGAGTGAGGTCTGACCTGCCTTAACTGTGCGTATGGGTCCGAAGTTATTCAATGTTACCGATTATTTTGCTATGTTGCTAATGTATACTGATGTGAGTAAGGGGAAGCTGGTGTCCTTATGTTAGGCTGCAATCGCAATGCACAATTTGCATATAACCACTGATATTAGCAACTGCGTTGCATGCATATTAGCGGAATAGCGATCCTTGCTGAATCTGGCCCAATGTTTTCAACAGTGCAGGCAGAAGTTATAGGTCTTTTAAAAGTGGCTTCAAATGGCTCAAAAATAAACTTACAAGCATTTTTATGTACCCCAAATTCATGACAGCATTTATTTTAATGAAAATAAATAGCTTTCTATTTTTTATTTTTTATTTATTTTTTTAAAAATGCACAAATCTGTAATTTGAAACTTTTTAAAAGCACAAAATATTTTTCTTTTGGACAGTAATAGACATCTATACTGTTATCAAATACTTGTTTTCAGTTTTTAGGGTACAGGATGATTTCCCATTTAAAAAAAAATAGCTGCAAGTTTTTGAAGAAAAAATCTCGCCAATTTTTTTTCAATTGAATAGCACGATAGCAGCGTTAAGTTTTGCAGCAAATGTCTTGTGGACAATGGAATATGCCCATTAGAGTCTAATCACCTTCTTTGAGTAAAGGGTGCACCCAACTAATAAAAAAAAGCTTATTCACAACAAGGGATTAGCGGGTTCGGATTTCTGAAATCCGTACCCCCCCGAGCCCCCCCGATTCAAGCCGGATCCGAGTCAGGTTCGAGTTTTCCCGCCTGACTCGGATCTGAAATCGAGGCAAAACATCATCATCCCGCTGTGTTGTGCTGCTGTTATCCATAGGGGCTGGCTGGGCTGTGTTGTGCTGCTATTGTCCATAGGGGCTGACTGGGCTGTGTTGTGCTGCTGTTGTCCATATAGGCTGGCTGGGCTGTGTTGTGCTGCTGTTGTCCATATAGGCTGGCTGGGCTGTGTTGTGCTGCTGTTGTCCATAGGGACTGGCTGGGCTGTGTTGTGCTGCTGTCATAGGGGCTGGCTGGGCTGTGTTGTGCAGTCAGTTGTGCAGCTGTGTCCACTCCAAAGTCTGTAGAGGCTGGCTGGGCTGTGTTGTGCAGTGTCCCATAAAGGCTGTAGTCCTAAAGGGGTGCTGTAGTGTTGTCCAGGGGGGTGCTCTGTCCATCAGGGGTACTCCCCCCAAGTGCAAAAAAATTTTTTTTCCTGTTTTTGTGCGCTGTAGCTGCACGTGCATCAACAAAGTTGCGCCAAGTGTGCGCCTGTGTCATAAGTCAAGGGCCGGCTGGTCTGTTGAAGGGTGGTGTAACACCCAAAGTGCCCCAAATAATAAAAAATATATATTTTTCTGTGTTTGTGTGCGCCTTAGCCGCACGTTCATCAACAAAGTAGCAGCGCCAAGCGTGCACCTGTGTCATAAGTCAAGGGCCGGCTGATCTGTTGAAGGGAGGTGTAACCCCCAAAGTGCCCCAAAAATTTAAAACATTTTATTTTTTTCCTTTTTCTGTGTTTGTGTGCGCCTTAGCCGCTCGTGCATCAACAAAGTAGCAGCACCAAGTATGTACTCTTTGGGGCCTAATTTTTCAAACTGCCATCCTGTCTGCCACTGCAGTGCCATTCCTAGATGGGCCACGTGTTTGTGCCGCCCACTTGTGTCGCTTAGCATAGTCATCCAGCTACCTCGGTGCAACCGTTTTGCCTAAAAACAATATTGTGAGGTGTGAGGTATTCAGAATAGACTGGAAATGAGTGAAAATTAATGTTATTGAGATTAATAATAGTGTAGGAACAAAACAAAAAACAAATTCTGTGATTTTAGCTGTTTTTATGCTTTTTTCCAAAAAAAAACAGATCCAAAACACAAAACCCAGAACCCAAAACACGGAAGGGTGGTTTTGGCAAAACCAATCCAGATCCAAAACACGAAGAAAGATACAGATCCAAAACCAAAACACAAAACACGAAAAGTGGCTGGTGCACACCCCTATTCACAACTAAACAAACATTCTTTGCACCACATAACAACAACACAATGAAAAAAAATAGGAAGGGAGGGAATCTCCAGAAAACTGATGAGACTGACAAACCATTATAATTTACCAAAACTTTTGCCCCTCACACACCATAGGTTCCCTAATCTCTAGTCAAATAAACATAATCACAAGCAAGTTTTAATCAAATATTTCTTAAAGGGGAGCGACCAAACCTCTGTATTTAAAATAGTCTGAGGCTTGTGCCTAATATCTAATTTTTTTGCACTTATCACTATTATATTTTGCATGCTTCAAATATAAAAAATTTTCTTAGAAAAGTAACATTTTAAGACTTGTATCAATATAGGTTATTGAGACAATTTGTCTTGTAACACTGTTAGGGATACATTTACTAAAGCTGCATACACACACAACGATTTTTTGAACGATTAACGTTTAACGATAATCATTTGAAAAAATCGTTCACTTTCTGAGTCAAATGATGAATGATTATCGTTCATGCGCGTTCACGTTTGTAGTTAGTAGTTTGTAGTTCAGTCAGACTTGTCAACTCAACGATTTTCATTAAGGGAATATGCAAAAATCGTTTGTAGTTCATAAAAATCGTTCATTACACTTGAAAAAAATCTGACAAATAATCTGACAGATAATCTGACAGAAAATTGTTCATAAAATCGTTCATAAAATCGTTGGTAACAAAATCGTTGTGTGTGTATGTAGCTTAAGATTGGTGTTGGTCCGAGATTGCATTCAATAGAAATAGAAATTTTTTCAAACACAGAAATTTACTAAAGGCAAATACGGGTGTAAAGTCATGATTCTCTCTGCAAACCACGGGTAAAAAAACATCATGTAATGATGAATAGACCCCCAAGAGTGGATCTAGATCTTTTCCTGTGTTAAATAATACACGTCCTTGTTATTTCCAATAACTTTCTGATGCAGTTTGTTTGGTTTTGCAATGTTTCCCCCTCTGTCTCTCTTACAGGCAGTGATTTGGTAGAAGCCGAACTGGAAGATATTTATATTGTGAAGTCTCCTTATAAAGTTCTCTACACTAAGACCTCCAAATATTTCAAACCGGGAATGCCCTTTAATCTTATGGTAAATACTGTCATAATTAATTCAGCATAGATAACTATGGCCCTGATTCAGAGCCGGACGCTCTGACCAGAGCACTCGCTCTGAATCAGGGCCCACCTCCATAAATATGGAGCGTCCTCCTGGACGCTCGTATAGCTGTGGGTCACCACCCACAGCCTATACGAGCGTGCAGGATGATGGTCGCGATGGTCTTGACCATCGCGACCATCGCCAGTGCGAGCAGAAGCCTGCGGTTGAGTTTCTCAACCGCAAGGCCAGGAGTGATTTTGGCTCTATCAGAGCCAAAATCACTCCCACTGACATCACTAGTGATGTCAGTGGGGCCGGCTTTTGACGGTAGGCGTTCCCTTGGGAAGGCCTCCGTCTGGCAGACACGCCCCCGGCACGCCCACCAAAGGGGGCGTGCTGTCAATCAACATCGACAGCACGCCCCCTTTGATCAGACACAACGAGCGAAGGAAAGTCCTTCGCTCGTCGCGTCTCGCGCATGCGCAGTGCACACCATCGACCCACTTGTGAGCGGACAGCCGCTCGCGAGTGGGTCTGAATGAGGCCCTATGCTCGTTTGTCGTCAGTAATCGGTACAGATGTAATAAGTGCATTGAAATTTTGCCCATTGCTTTGGCTTTTTTTGGTTTACATGTAATACTACATGCATATGTTAAAAAGTATCCCACATCTCTTTATACCTATTTTAGGCATTTGTCACTAACCCAGATGGGTCTCCGGCACATCGTGTGCCTGTGGAGGCTAACCCAGGGAAAGTAGGAGGAGTAACACAGGAGGATGGAACAGTTAGACTTACCGTCAATACACCCTCAGATAGAGACTCACTGCAAATAACGGTAAGGTGCACATTTATATCTGTAGTATTGGGTCTGGTGGATCTGTGGGGCTAATTCTTTTGGGAGTGCAGGAGCCAAGTGATGTGTATCGGGAAGGAATGTTGTTGTAAATATGCATGAACGTTACTTTAAAAAAATTAAAAAATTAAAAGAATTAAGTGAGCGATTTTGAGGCCCTTTATCTTCCCTACCATATAACATAGAAAGTAGAAATATGGAGGCAGAGGACCCGATTCAGACCCGTTCGCTAAGGCGCGATCGCTCGCTGCCAGGCGAGTGTTTCTTAGTGCGCGTGTGCATAATTCGCAGTGCGCGTGCGCAAGCATGTCTCAGAGATGGGGAATCGTGCGCTCGTAGAACACAGACTGCCCGCTAGTTTGAGTGACAGATAGCGCCGTTTGTGGGTGGTAACAAGGGAAGGTGCTTATAAACGAGGGAGTGGCGTTGCGGACGCAGGTGTGTCAGACTGACAAAACGCTGTTTAAAGGGTGCGCATAATTAGCAAAGTAGCGTCATTGTACACATCACCTGCATGTATTTCAGCCAGCACTGATCGTAGTGCTTGCGGCGGGGAAAGGCAACCTCAAGGGCTGCGAGCAGCTCCGATGGCTATCGATGTTACCGATGAATCAAACAATTCCAGGAGATGGCGTGTGTTGCGAGGGGAAAGGGGGCCTCTTTATACACTAGTGAGCACTCAGTGACGTAGCTCGCTAAGACATAGAGGGCGTTCTTACGCCCCTTTTCGCCAGCGAGTGACCGCATCTTGCAAGCAGGTCTGAATGAGCTCCAGAGTCCCTTCTTTCAAAGCAGGTTCCCCAATATGAGTTATGACCTGAGGATCGGTGTGTTCATATATTAATACCCAATACACTACAGAAAATCAGAGAGTCAAGGGCTGGGGAAGACCTACTCCGAGTCCAAACTAGTCTGAAGTAATTAATGTGCACATTAGAAATAGAGGGACCCCCCTTCTTCAAATGGTAAGGCACCTTAGTACTTACTGTATTATGATCAATACCAGGCGATATTAACCTGCACTATGGAAAACATACATTTCCTTCTATGGGTAGGAGGGCAACTGATAATGTCACCATGCTCTGCAGAAATCTTCACAAAAAAATGCAGTTTTCCATAGATGAGGGGGGAGCACATTAGTCCTATATCCCACATTAGCCCTATGTCCCCCATGCTGGCCTTAAGACACATGGGGTCTCCCAAATTTAAAGAGGATAGTTTGCCGTTTCAAAAGATATGTCCCTTTAGAAGCCTTATACAATGGCTAAAACACTGTTCTATACAAAAGAAATTCAGGAGATGGGGTGGTTCTAGATCCCAGATGTCCTCCATCTTGTGTAATCAGAAAAGAGGTCTTCTGATTTAATGCAGTAGGTTTTCTAGTTAATAAAATGGTAGGTCTTGTTGGTCCACCATATTATTCCTACACATTGTGGGCAATCCTATTAAGACAACAATATTTTTGCACAAAAAAAGCAAGATAATTTAGTTAGCTCTGCTTAAGGTGACATAAAATAATGTATTTGTTCTAAAACAACTTCTGATGCTGGGATGACATGAATCTAAATAATGATAAATTGTCCATTCAGCTATTTGGTGAATCAAGTAGAAAAGGTGACAACAAGGGGCACCATGGGGGGACATGAAAGGCACCGAGGACCTGGGCCTGTCATGGTGGCACACACATTTGTAGCAGTGTAATATATGCCTAGTGGCCATGGACATGCCTTCTCCATTGGCCACACACCCCCCTCTAGTACCTGGGCTTTTCTCATATCTCAGCAGCCCTGGTGAAATCTATACATAGACCACACAGACAAATGTGTAGGATGAATTAGTTTCACAGATCTCACCTCATTAAGGGTGAGATGTACCAAAACTTGAAGAGATATAAAGTGGAGAAGTTGCCCAAAGCAACCCTAGATAAATGTGAGAAGCTCATTGGTTGCTTTCGGCAAACTTTCTCTCTCTCCAAGTGCAGGATGTCAATAAAATATTTATGGTGAAACCTACTAAGACTGACATTTTCAGAGGTTTTCTAAAATAGATCTGGTTCCCCATATGTATTAAAGTGGTCTGCAGTAGATATCAAAGATATGCGCTGCGGACTAACTGCACTGCAAGTCCCATAGAATTCTATGTGGCTGAGATTTGCTGATATGCATGAAGCTCTGGAAAGCCCAACTTTATGGAGCTTATACCTGACAGGCAATGGCATTTATAGATGGTGTTGCCTAGAGAAGCCTATTGGCTGCCCCGAGAGGGACCCTAAACGATCCCTTCCCAATAGTGGCCATTAGTGTACGTGCAGCCTGATGGCAGTGCATGTGCATTACTTCACCTGGGTCTTAAACCTGGAAATGAAGATATTCCAGGTACAGCTGAGTATTATGGAGCTGTCCCAAAAAGAAAATGGTGCATATAGGCGTAAAATCACTCAGGTAAGTAAGCGATGATGACAATTAATGATTGCATTATAATTGCAATCATTAATACATCTTACCTCAAGAATTGATACATCTCCCGCTAACACTGAAATATTATTGGTATTTTTTTTAAACTAAAATATTACATATTCTTCACAGCTATGCACAAATAGGACAGGCTGAAGTGTAATAATGCTATTTATATAAATGCAGTTTTGACGGGAAAGGGGAGGGGAACCACTGCACTAACTATTATGATGAAACCCCAATTGACTATTTCACACACATTTTAATTGTCTGGGGGTGCTGCCTGGGACACAAACCAATAGAACCAAATCAATATCTCAAAAGAAATGAGAAAACAGAATGTCCTTTATAGGCGCACAAATACAAATAACGCATAAAATATAACCTTTATTGGTATATATTAAAACCTTATTATGTGAAATATAGTTAAAATAATATAGATAGAAGAAATAGTGAAAAAAGATAGAATGTGAAATAAAATATCAAGACACTTGACTCACTGGGTGCTGCTATTCATATTATTACTATGATATTAGAGAATCTATGTCTCTTTTATATAGTAGTAAATCATAGACCTTATAAGCCTTCACAGTAAATAATCGTTACTCAATATGTCTTATATTACTGTATATTCTGAAACATACCATAATATGTATTATAGTTGAATATATGTAACTTATATAGACTTAGTGATTATACCAGCTCAATTGCACTACTATATATTCAATCAATACAATACATGGATTCCTTGTTTCAATATAAGATACATAATGGTAACCATATTTCTATGTGTTGCGGTTGAACAGTTATGAATATTAATTATAGTTACTGCGTATTATATTCAACTCCTTCCTAGCTATGCTAATACACACTGTGTTGGAATTTAATTAATATATACGCACTATCAAACTGTCGATTCAATTAAGTTCACCCTCATATATCATTGTGATATCGTGCGTATCATAATATGCACGTGTATTAACATAAGATAAAGGTCCTTTGGGTAGAACCTAAATAAGCTAATTAGAGATCTGAAATGATCGTATTAGGGTATTATATAGAATTTCTGAGGGTATAAGATAACCGGTCAGAGTAAATGTTGATCATACTATATTGCTTAATGGTTAATTGATGTTCTCCGTTAGAAACTAAACTCCTGTATTACTGATATATCAGGTCTCTCAACTACTCATTACAGGTGTAGCGGTAAGATACTAATCTTTATGATTATAAGATAACAAGTAGTCACGTATCTCCTCTGAGCCTTTGACAGGTTTAGCAATTATGTAGCAACATTCAGTTATATTGTAACCTGCACCTGATCTCCAGCTAATTACACAACACGAGATACAATGGAGATGGCTGGTAATTAACATAAAGCGTAGTATAATCACATGTGATCCTATTTTTAAAGGGGTAATATTAGAGAATGCCTGGAATTAATCATCAGACAACGTGCAATCTCAGATTGTTCACAACATATATATTAAATATACTCAAATCCGATATGATAGTGTTAGGTTCAATTAAAATTATTTGACAGTTTATGATTTTTTTTTTTTGCCTTGACAAAGCCTTTTGTGAAACGTACGTTGGCGATTTTAGGCGCTGACCGCTGATGCTGCGCTGCAATTAATATAACATTATCACCTTTCTTTAGACAAGGTGATAATGTAATGTAAGCAGTATACCTAACCCAAAGCTGTGCTCGGTGGTGTACAATATTATCTATTATCATTTATGTTATTGGTTTTTACCTCAATCCTGTATTTTTTTCTTCTTATAGGTAAAAACAACAGATCCTAAACTAACCAATGGCCAACAAGCCACTTCCGACATGGTAGCCAGTGCATACAGGCCTAAAGGTGGCAATTACCTGCATCTCAGTGTCCAAGGCGGGGTGCTGAAACTGGGAGAAAATCTTGTTATCAACTTTAATATCCGGAACAGGGAAGCTGTTCAAAACCAGATCACCCATTTTAACTATGTGGTAAGGACCTAGCGCCATAGTGGGAACTGAACCCATGACCTCAGTGCTATGAGGCAGTAATGCTAACCATTACACTGTCTGTGCTACCAAGATGATTACCTATCTTAAATCATAGGCGTCTCTTCAGAAATGGAAGGGTTATCATCGTATACTCGGTCATCTTAAACCAGACAGATGCTATCTTCTTATGCTTTTTTTTTACTATATATATATAACATCTAACAGGGGTAAATTATATTGCCTTGATTATGAAATAACTACAGATGTCTGGTAAGTTACAAATCACTGTATCTAAAAACGGATAAAAGCCAAAAGCGCTAGTCATCGTAAGTTGCCTTAACATGTTTTCTTAGAGTTTTCAATACAAGTCACCAGATAATAACATAAAGAATAAGCATAGATTGACTAAATCAATACAGGAAAATGAAGTTGCTGAGAAACAGGTGGTTGTGAGAGGCTAGTTAGATGCAATAACCGCTATCTTGCCTGTGGCACTCTTACAATAGGCCTGAGTGAGTATTCAGCAATGGATTCTCTGCTCTGTGTGGTACAATAAACAAGCAGCACCTTATACATAGATAAGAATGGCCCAAATACTTAATAGAATTGGTTCCTTCCTGGTATCATGGGCAATAGAAATAAATAAAGTGGGGCTTATTATGAGCTGGACGCAGTCTCGTCTTTCTGTGCATCTTCAGCCGCAGTTGTGTCTGTGACTACATGCTAATCCTGCTACAATGTCCTCCCCTGGTGTAGAGCTTTGCGTCCGAATGTGCAAGGACCAAGATGCCCACTTTGTGACCATTTGGTGCGTCTGTAGATGCCACCATCGGTCGCTCAATTGAAACCTGCACCAGTCCTTTAGTAGGTGCTGATTATCCATCTGAATTTGGCCTCCTAGGTGAGCGGCTGAGCATCTGTGAACGCAACCACTGTCAGCATCATGTCTGCGGCTTGCCACCATTGGCTTCACACCTCCCTGTTTTATTTATTCTTTAAATTCACAAATGACTATACACCATAATTTACTCTTAGAGATTAGATATACTAAGCACAGTGGCGGAACTAGAGAGTGGTGGGCCCCCCTATGCAGTGCCCCATGTAGTGGTACCACTATGAAGTGCCCCTTCTATAGTGCCCCCAGTAGAAGTCCCCTGCTATGCAGTGCCCACAGTAGTAGTCCCCCCTATGTGATGTGCCCCCAGTAGTAATCCCCCCTACATGCAGTGCCCCATTAGTATTCCCAGCTATGTGCAGTGCCCCAATAGTAGTTCCCCCTATGTGCAGTGCCCCCAGTAGTACTTCCCCCTAGGTGCAGTGCCCCCATTAGTAGTCCCCGCTATGTGCAGTGCCCCCAGTAACAGTCCCTGCTATGTGCACTGACCCCGTTAGTAGTCCCCGCTATGTGTAGTGCCCTGAGTAGTAGTCCCCCCTATGTGCAGTGCTCCCAGTAGTAGTCCCCGCTATGTGCACTGCCCCCATTAGTAGTCCCCGCTATGTGTAGTGCCCCGAGTAGTAGTCCCACTATGTGCAGTGCCCCCAGTAGTAGTCCGCCTATAGAACAAGCACACAAAACCCCCCCAAAAAAAACACTTACCTGCGCCCACCGCTGTCTGCTCCTCCATCCTCCTAACCCGCTCTCGTCTGCACTATGGGAGAGATGTCATGACGTCTCTCCCATCACCCACTGCGGGACCCAGAAGCGAGTGAGCTCCAGCCCGGCTACCGTGAACGCAGCAGCCAATGAGAGTCTGTCTGACTCTCATTGGCTGCCAAAACAAACAAACCGCCGCCGGGTAGTATGAGTGTACTACCTGGGGCCGGCAGCGGTTTGTTATGTTGTGCAGACCGCACTCACTGCGGTCCGCACTACACTGTGGGGCCCGGTGTACACTGGCGGTGGTGCAGCGGCGCTGTTGGCTGCAGGGGCTATTGGCCCCTGCACCACAGCGGGCCCCGGTGCAAGCCACCGGCTGCACCGCTGCTAGTTCTGCCATTTACTAAGCAATGCAACAGATTTTGTCTGGTTTTGCAGGTTTATTTTTCTAAATAGCATTTGTTTAAATCTGTTGATTGCTGCCGGGTTTGTCTGTAGGATTTAAATCAGCAATAACATCAAGTGCAAAATCATGCCTCTTTTTGCATTTACAGTAATATTATTAATATGTGAGGCCAAATCCACCAACAATTGGCAGTTTTCAAAGGCCTCTGTTTTGGTAAATTTAGTCCATGGGCTAAATGTAATAGGGTTTGAGTAGTAAAAATGCGCAAGTTTATCGCTAAACTAACACATTTTTATTAAGAACTCATGTACAGGCTGCGAGAACATGCAAACTCGCATGTTTCTCACATTTTAAATACTTGCATGGTGCAATGTCACATCCAGATGTTTTCCCATGGAAAACATACAGTCCACCCGGAATCGGTATGTAATGCCGGTGGTTGAATAGCCGCCGGATCAAATACCAACAGTGGAAGGCCTACGGTTCGAAATCCTGACGAGGGTGGTAAGTACCCTAACCCTCCCCTCTCCCTACCCTAACCCTAACCTCTCCTGTTGGTGCCTAAATCTAACCCCCCCTTCCCGCACCTTAAACCTAGCCCTACACTCCCCCCAGGGGTGCCTAGCCCTAAGTCCCCCCCGGGGGTTTCTAAAGCTAACCCTCACCCCTCATGGCTAGAAACTATGGCACTCAGCTTACCTTAATTCGGTATGCCGGGTGTCGGGATTTTGTCGTGGGGCTAATGATAGGCGTCAGGATTTCAACGCCTGTCTTTAGTCCCATGTCGGGCTTTTAGTGTCGGGATTTCGGTGGCCGAGATAGCGGCAGCCGGTATCCTGACTACATCCCGTCCACCCAATGTAATAGAGTGCAAGTTTTTAACTCTCATACAATTGCTTAAATAAAACACACAATATAAAATCTTATCTGGTTTTGTCTTTTGGGAAAAATAATGGAATCTAAAAAGGGTCACTCATATAAGGTGCAATGATCTCACGTGTGCCAGTCATGGCAGCAGTGGCCGCACTTTACGGCAACCCGGATTTGCCTAATAGTGCTCGCAGCCCCATAGGGCTCTGAGCAAATTTATGCAAATCTAGGCTCGGGTCGGCTAGCTAAGGGTGCGAGATGCGTTGCCGGCCGTTACAATGGCACATCCCACCCTTCGCACCTAAATGGATTGACCCAAAAGCGTGATTAATGCCAAAAAGTGGCACCAGGCATGATCTGCAGTTTACAGATCAGCGCAGCCACGGTAGGTGGGAACTTAAAAGATCCCTGCACATTTTAGCCTCTAGACGTTTTCAGTGGATATTGCCGTGAAGTTGAACATTTCCATTTAGTGGTAGGATAGTGATACTCTCTAGGGGCCTGATCCAGAGGTGCACGCAGTTCACACGCAATGCCGAAGTTTACGTAGATGAGTGATTATTTGCAACTGCGCAGGCACAATAAAAGGTAGAAAATACTTACGGAACTTGCATTACAGTGTTTACACTCTATTGTGGTTATTGTGTTCAGATCAGATGGTATCAGAAGTGTGACAGCAAACTGATGTGCATTCTTGGGCAGTGAAAAAAATGACATAGGGTCCCCCCTTTAAATCATAACCAGAACCGGACTTTGTGAGCTGGTCCTGATAATGAAAATATGGAGAAAAAAGACATAGGGGTCCCCATATTTTCATCAACCAGCACCAGGCTCTGTGAGGTGGTCTTGGTTTGGAAATACGGGGGACAAAATGAGTAGTGTTCCCCTGTATTATCCAAAACCAGCACCTGACTAAGTAATAGGGGTGTAATGCCAAAGCCAGAGGACACGCTTCACGACTGTGTGGAAGGTTTCCCCCTCTCCAGGGTATCCCAGGTTGGGGCTGATAGCCCGGGGCTATACTCCACACTCCTGGGGGGTGGGTATGGAGTTGATTGTGTAAAAGAAAATAATTATATTTTCCTTTAAAGGCAAACTAGAGGTTCCAACAAGCCTCCCACACATACTGGCACTTGGAGAACCACAAGTACCAGCATGCAGGGTATTAAGGGCCCAGGGTATTATATAGTTCACCTATATAATAAATACTAAAAAAGACAAAGTGCACACACCGTATGCTTTATATGTTTATTCCACATACACACTCACTCAGTCACTCACTCACACTCACGTGCACTCATACTACATACTTACCGTGCCCCTAGCACCAGTCTGTCTCCTTCTCCAGTAGAATCCATGATTGGTAACTGTAAAAAAAATCCTCTTTGTTCCCTCTGGGCATCACGGGCATCTTAAAACAAAAAAACAAGATTATGAAACAATTTTGCAGAGTACCATCCTCTAAGGATAGTACTTCCTGAATGCCAATCCTGCCACTGCATTTCACATAGAAATGCATTAGTTGAATGTTCATTCAGTATATGAATGCCCCTCCCTCCCCCCCCCATTTAATTCAATTGTGGGAATGGTGACTAGGTTTTTTTTCAAATCTGTTTTTTTTTATTTGTATAATTCATGTTATATGCTACCTTACAATGCCATGTATACTTTAAAAAAACAATTTAACAGTTCAATCATTCTATTTAATAATTCCTATCAATAAGAAATAAGTATGTCGTCAATGAATCACATTTATAATCATGGAGATGACCATATACTGTTGTTCAGACCAATGGGACATATTACCACCAGTAGGCATAAATATCCAGGAGAATGGCACTGTTGTTATCTTCCCAGAGAGTGAGGGCCCTGCATGGAGACTGAACACCATTTTTGCTGCGCTTGGCAGAGAGCTAAGTTTAGTCTATGGGTGCATTGGTGTGTGAAATGGGCCCCCCTTGTCCTTGGGACCCGTGGGTACTGCATACCCTGCTCTCTTTTAAGATACACCCATGCTTATTGTCCATGAATTGATAAGGACAAGTGTCTACACTCATCAGTAATATGTATATTATATCTGATACTGTGTGTTTTACACACTAACAACTTATATGGAAATTTCTATTCTTTATACAGATAATTAACAAAGGCAGAATAATGAAAGTGGGCAGACAGGAGAGGTCACAAGACCAAAACCTGGTGACTCTGTTGCTTCCAATAACCGGAGACTTCATCCCATCTTTCCGCATTGTGGCTTACTATATTGTGGCGGGAAGTGCAGGATGTGAGGTCGTGGCTGACTCTGTCTGGGTTGATGTGACAGATTCCTGTATGGGGACGGTAAGAGATGACTAAAGTGTTTGTGGTTTACACCATTATTTCACTGAAATTCAATATTCGAAATTGAAGGCTAACTCCATCAAAATTGTGTCAGTTTTTGGTACAGTTCAATAAGTTAAATATTAAACTAATATATTACTTACTCGGGGTCAAATGTTTCACCCTATGCTGTTGTGCAGCAATACAATTGGTGTTTGTGGTGCTCACTCCGGTATCCAGTGTTTTGTAATTTCATATTTACAAACAAATATTTCACTGTGATGACTAAGTAGGAGGAGCCTCATAACAGACAATAAAGTATTAGACGTGAATCCGAGTCAATGATGTATCTTCTCTAAAGTGTTAAATGGTCTCTTCATATACTTTAAAGTAGAGATGAGTGGGTCCAGTTCCATGAGAACCGGTCCCACCCGAATTTCATGATCCGGGCCAGGTTCCAAGTCCGGCTCAGGTTTTTCCACCTGACTCGGATCCCAAAATGAGGCAAACATCATCATCCCGCTGTTGGATTCTCCCGGGTTTTGGATACTATAAAAGTACCCAATCATTGGAGCCATTTCACTCTAGCTGTGGAGAGTGAAGTGAACAGACATGCTGTTTCTGTCCAGGGATGCTGTGTCTGTCCAGGGGTGTTGTATCTGTACAGGGCTGGGGCTGCTGGGTTCATCAGGGGTAGCTGTGTCCATCCAGGGGCAGTTGCTGCTGTGTCCATCCAGGGGCAGGGGCTGCTGTGTCCATCCAGGGGCAGGGGCTGCTGTCTCCATCCAGGGGCAGGGGCTGCTGTGTCCATCCAGGGGCAGGGGCTGCTGTGTCCATCCAGGGGCAGGGGCTGCTGTGTCCATCCAGGGGCAGGGGCTGCTGTGTCCATCCAGGGGCAGGGACTGCTGTATCCATCCAGGGGCTGCTGTGTCCATCCAGGGGCAGGGGCTGCAGTGTCCAACCAGGGGCAGTGGCTGCTGTGTCCATCCAGGGGCTGCTGTGTCCATACAGGGTGCTCTGTCTGTCCAAGGGTGCCCAGTGTAAAAAAAAAATAAAAGGTAATAATATAAAAAAAATTTTGCTGTACCTAGAGTACTACATTATTATTTTTTTTTACTGTGTCGCTGCCGGTCAGACCGCAGTGTAATATAGTAATACATGTATTGTGACACTAGAAGTCATAGCGCATTGTAATTTATATACATGTATTGTGACACTGTAAGTGTAACCGCAGTGTAATATTCAACATGTATTGTGACACAAAGTGGTAGCACGGTGTATTCATAAAAAATATTGTGATGCTGTAAGTGGTAGCGCAGTGTTTTATTCATAAAAATATTGTGACACTGTAAGTGGTAGCACAGTGTTTTATTCCTAAAAAATATTGTGACACTAAGTGGTAGTGCACTGTGGGGCTGATTCAGACCCGCTCACGAGCGCTATGCGCTCACAAGTGGGGCGATGTTAGCCCCCTGCACATGCGCCGCCTCGGACATTCGCATGCGCGAGACCTGGACAGCGACGGGAGCTCCGTCGCTACAGGTCTAGCACCAAAACGGGGTGGCAGTCGATTGTGATTGACAGCTCACCCCATTTTGGAAGCGGCCAGGGGGGATGGCTACACAAACGGAGGCGTTCCCGAAGGAACGCCTGCCATTTGTGGGAGGCACCACTGACATCAGTGGTGAGCTTCCAACTCTATTTAGAGCCGGAAGCTCACTGGGGCTTGCGGGAATGAGACCCTACCACAAGGGTCTCGTCACAAATCCCGATGGTCGCGATCATCGCAACCATCACTTGGCCGCTCGCAAAATCTGTGGGTGGTCACCCACAGCTATGCGAGCGGCCAGGAGGCTGAAACCAAAAAAAAAAAAAACGCCCTGATTCAGAGCGAGCACTCTGAATCAGGGCCAGTATTCATACAAAATATTGTGACACTGTAAGTGGAACCGTAGTGTATTCATAACATTTTTTGTGACACTGTAAGTGGTAGTGCAGTGTTTTATTCATAAAAAATATTGTGACACTGTAGGTCATTGATATCGCTGTGTAATATTTCAAAATTGATACAAATTGATATGTGTGCTGTACACCACTTCCTCTGTGTTTGTTGATATGGAGAACGATCAGTTGAGAGGAGAGAAGGAACCACATACTAGTGCTGGAGCTGCTGCCAGTGCCACCAGTCATGACGATACTAGTTCGTCTACGTCATCTACTAAAGCAGATGCCCAGAGGCATACAGGGCTTAAGTCAGGGCATCTAAAATCTAAGAAGAAATATTTTACAGTAGTAAAGAAAAAAGGGAAAGTTAACTGCAGAAAGACATAAAATTGGCAATATGCCTTTCACCACACGAAGTGGCAAGGAAAGGCTAAGGCCTTGGCATTTATTTATGACTGTTGGTTCTTCCTCTTATGATGATGTAAGCCCTTCTCCCTGTAGATGTTCAAAAAAATTTAAATCGTTATGGCACAGGAACCAACTGTGCCCTCAGAAATGTCACAAATCCCTAAGGAGAGTCTAAGTGTGTCAGCGGGTGTCATGTATGAGCCTGACCTTTCCAAAACTGTACATGAAGAGGAGGCTCCTTCCATCTTTTGTGCATCCTTTGCAAATGTGGGGATGAGCAGCACAAGTCAACATGCTGACCTAGAAATTGAGGATGCTTCTTTGGAAGTGCACCAGGATGAGGAGGATATTTGTGTAGCTGATGCTATTAAGGATGTTGATGATGAGGATGCTGATGATCAGGATGTTGTTGATGAGTATGTTGTTTTTGTAAATCAGGCCCCAGTGGAAACAGTTGTCGCCCATGATAAGGAAAAGCCCATTGTCATGCCTGGGTATAAAACAAAAATACACTTCTTTTGTGTGGAATCATTGCTACCCAAATCCAGTCAACAATTGTCAAGCCATCTGTACACATTGTTATGCCATAGTAAGTAGAGGTAGGGACCTTAACCATCTAGGAACCTCCTCTCTTATGTCATCTACAGCGCATCCATCCAAAGTGTTTGCAAAATTCAGAAACTTTGGCTAAAAAAGTAACAACAAGCAGTCCCGCATCAGCTAGCTCCTTTCTCTCTGCTAGATCCGAGCACCTAGCATCTTCACCACCAATCATGGTCGGAACTAGTTCTGCATCCAGTTTGGTAAGGCTAACTCAGTCCTCCCCTATCCTGGATTCCTCAGAAGAATCCTTGAGCACTATGCCTTTTGCTGCTGCTGCTGGGAGTAGATCGTCATCCCAGAAGGGGACCAGGAAGACTACTAGTAGTAGTACAAAAAAACAATTGACTGTTAAATAATCCTTTGCAAGGGGAAGCAAGTATGACAAAAGTCACCCAGTTGCACAGTGGATCATTGACACCATAACATCTATGATGGTATTAAATGTGCAGGCGATATCCACCAATATCTTCCAAAATGCTGTTGTGCCCACTGTGCACTTAACCACAGATATGTGGACAAGTGGAACAGGGCAAACGCAAGATTACAAGACTGTTACAGCAGCTCTTTCAAAGGCAAGCTACTCTGTGTATCACCGGTTTCACTAAGAGGCATACCGCTGACAACCTCTCAGAAAAACTTCGGGAAGTCATTGCAAAATGGCGTACCCTGCTTGGACTCTCCTCAGGATTTGTGATTTCTGACAAAACCACTAATATTTTGAGAGCATTACAGCAGGATGAATTCCAACATGTCCCATGTTTTGCTCACACTATCAACTTGGTAGTGCAAAATTTTAAAATGTTGGGGCCATGCAGGAGATGCTCCCTGTAGTCCGCAAAATTTCTGGACATTTTTGCCATTCAACAGGTGCATGTAGAAGATTGCAGCACCTGTAAAAAATGTTGAATTTGCCCTGTCACCAGCTGAAGCAAGAGGTAGTTACAAGATGGAACTCCACCCTTTATATGCTTCAGCGGATGGAGGAACAGCAAAAATCCATCCAAAACTGCTCAACGAACTATGACATAGGAAGAGGAGGGGGATCTACCTTACTCAAGCTCAGCAGAAAATACTTTCCATGTTGTGCAAAGTGCTGAAACTCACTTCACCTATGAAGTGAGTTCAGACACTGCCAGCTTGAGTCAAGTAATTCCCCTAATTAGACTGTTGGAAAAGCAGCTTGAGAAACTGAAGAAAGAGCTGGAACAGAGTGATTCCACTAATACCCCTTTTACACCAAAACAAAAACCTGGGTTTTTGCAGGGTCTACCCAGGTTGCAGCTCAGTGTAAAAGGGTCCCTGAAAAATAACCTGGGTCAAGTGACCCTGCAATCCAACCCAGGCAGCTACCAGGGTTGGACCCAGGATGGACTCAGGTAATGGTGCAGTGTAAACGGTGCAACCCAGGTTATCTGATCTGGATCATGCCTAAAATTAGCGGATTGGTGGTTGTGGAGCATTCACCTCCCACTTTTTATGACCTCACAGGTTTATCAGGGCAGACCTGAGTTCAGTGTGAACAGGGCTAACCTGGGAGTAATCCAGATCAAAGGTGCAGTGTAAATGGGTCTGACCTGGGTCTGACCAGGGTTGGAACCATGTCCAAAAACCCAGGTCGGACCTGGGTTTTTGGTGGAAAAGAGGTATAAGTATGTCAGAATTGTAGATCAAGTCCTTTATTCGCTTCGCCAGGATACAAGGGTTGTCAGGATCTTACAATCAGATCAATACACTTTGGCGACCATGCTGGATACTAGGTTTAAGTCATACGTCCTGTCTTTCTTATCAGCAGACACTGGGCCTGATTCAGACCCGGTAGCAAAGCAGCGGCCGCACGCAATGAGCAATTTTTCACAAACTGCGCATGCGTATAAGCCGCAGTGCGCGTGCGCGAACCGGTCACTGCAAGTGCTCGCCCGTAGCCTGCAGACGGGCTGCTATTTTGAGTGACAGAATGTGCCATTTGTGGGTGGTAACGGGAAGGTGCTTGTAAACGGGGGTGTGGATGTGCGAACGCAGGCGTGCCCGACCGTCATAACGGAGTTTAATGGGTGTGCATAATTAGCAAAGTAGCATCATTACACATGTGACTGGATTGTATTTTAGCCTGAACTGCTTGCAATGTTGTGGTGGGGAAAGGCTACCACAAGCGCTGCGAGCAGCTCTGATGCTCTCGATGTTCCCGATTAATCCTTCAACTGCCGGAGATGACGTGTGTTGTGAGTGGCAAAGGGGCGTCTTTATACAGGTGCGAGTGCATAGTGCGGCCGCTCGCTAATACTTAGTGGGTGGCTTTACGTGATGCAGTGCGAGTGTATAATTTAAATAGCCAGCCCCTTTTAGCCAGCGAGTGGCCGCAAATAGCGTGCGGGTCTGAATCAGGCCCACAGATCTGAAAAAATGCAAAGAGCTGTTGGTTAGGAAATTGTCAGCTCAAGCGGCACATGATGCAGCGATGGTGATGGCTCCTACTTCAGTTTCTCCAGCAAGTGTGGCTTCTGGGAAAAAACTAATCTTTTCCAAAGAAAGACCCAAGAGTGATGCAGATGAGTAAACACATGCAAGTAATAACATCTAGTCGGGTCTAAAAGAATTGCCTACAATTAATGAGACTTCTACCGTGACTCCATCTGATATGGACACCATTCAAAGAATGGTTGTGGACTATTTTAATAATAGCGTCCAAATAAGCAGTCTGTTTCACTGCTGGCAGAAAAAAAGGCAATTTGGAGGCCCTTGCACAAACTGGACTTGCTTTACTTGAGCTGCCCACCCTCCAGTGTGTACTCTAATGGTACATACACACGGTCAGATTTTTCTTCAGATCTGAACGATAACGATTTAAAAAATCGTTCAATCGTTCATATCTGGTCAGGTGCTCGTTGGTAGCTTGTTTTGTGGGGGCCCAAACAATCGGTTTTAGCCACAATTGGCAGTCACTATCGCTGAAGTGATCGGTTTGTTAAACTGTGCATGTCCTGTTTACTATATACAACATAAGGGTGGGTGGAAGGGCCCAAGGACAATTCCATCTTGCACCTCTTTTCTTTGCATTATGTGCTATTTATTGTATTACTGCCTGACCTTTTTAATTTGATAGTGTATTAAACTACCATCCTGTCTGCCACTGCAGTGCCACTATGTGCCATGTTGGAAGCTGAACTGCCAAATGTTAGTGCTGCCCATTGCTGGCGCTTAGCTTATTCAGCCAGCTAGATCGATGCAACCTTTTGGCCTAAACTGGATTAAATCAGAGACGTGAGGTGGTCAAAATTGACTGCAAATGACTGGAAATAAATGTTATTGAGGTTAATAATACTGTAGGAACAAAAATAGCCCCAAATTATGTGATTTCAGCTGTTTTAATGATTTTTTAGAAAGAATACAGAACCAAAACACACAAGGGTGGATTTGTGAAACCAAATCCAGATCCAAAACCTTGAAGGAGATACAGATCCAAAACCAAAACACAGGGGTCAGCGCAAATCCCAACTTTAAAGTGAGACACAGCAATTCCCATATGAAGTAATTTTTCTTAAAATTTCAAAAATATAGACACATGCATAGTGTAGTAAGATCTTCAAAATTGCTAAATAGTAAAGGTATTATAACATGTACATCAGCACAAAATAGAATAACTTATCTGGTTTTGTCTCTTGAGAAAAACAATAGAATCCAATGTGTGATTAATGCCAAACAGGGTCACCAGGCATGATCTGCAGGGGTTGGGTATGATGCTGCTGTTCAGAATACCGACAGTGACATCCCGACAGCCAGAATCCCGACACCCATAGAAACTAAAGGTAAGTATTTTCCCTACCCTAACCCTTCCTCCTCGGTGCCTAAACCTTACCCCCCTTCCTAGTTCCTAAACCTAACCTCCCGTTCCCCACACCCTAAACCTAAGACCCCCTCCCCAGTGCCTAACCCTAACCCCCCCATTCTGCACCCTAATCCTAACACTCCCTCCCTGGTGCCTAACCCTATCCCTCCCACTAATGCCTAAATCTAACACCGCTAGCTAAAGCTAACCTCCCCCTAACACCCCAATACTTACCTTCAGGATGCCGCTGGTCGGGATACTGGTGCCGGGATTCCGACCTGTCGTGATTTCGGTGCCGGTATTTAGACCGTCGGCATCCTGCACACGGGATACCGATTACATCCCAATCTGCAGGTTACAGATCAGCACAGCCTTAAGTTGAACATTTCCATTTAGTGGCTGCAAATGTATTCAAACTAAGCAGTCTACAGATTTGTTTGTATTTCATATGACACTAACACAAATTGTTCCAGACAGTATTTTTATTTAACCAGTAGGTTCCTAAAGTATATATTCAAAATAGGGGTGTGACCCGGCCACTTTTCGTGTTTTGGTTTTGGATCTAGATCTTTCTTCGTGTTTTGGATCTGGAATGGTTTTACCAAAACCACCCTTCTGTGTTTTGGGTTTTGGATCTGTATTTTTTTTTAAAAAAGCATAAAAACAGCTAAAATCACAGAATTTGTGGGTTTTTCTGGTCCTATGCTATTATTAACCTCAATAACATTAATTTCCACTCATTTCCAGTCTATTCTGAACACCTCACACCTCACAATATTGTTTTTAGTCAAAAAGGTTGCACCGAGGTAGCTGGATGACTATGCTAAGCGACACAAATGGGCGGCACAAACACGTGGCCCATCTAGGAGTGACACTGCAGTGGCAGACAGGATGGCAGTTTGAAAAACTAGGCCCAAAACAGTACATAATGCAAAGAAAAAAAGAGGTGCAAGATGGAATTGTCCTTGGGCCCTCCCACCCACCCTTATGTTGTATAAAAAGGACATGCACACTTTAACAAACCAATCATTTCAGCGCCAGGGTCTGCCACATGACTGTGGCTGAAATAATTGGTTCGTTTGGGCCCCCACAAAACAAGCTGGCAATTAATCTGTCCCTGCACAAACTGGGTCTACGAAGGCAAGATGTTGTCCTCATCCTCCTCATCCACCGATTCCTCACCCTCTTCAGTGTTGTGTACATCCTCATCTTCACAGAGTATTAATACGTCCCCGCTGGAATCCACCACCACAGGTCCCTCTGTACGTCCTGGAGGCTGGTCTCCATGGAAGAATTGATAATTCATTTTGATGAACATCATCTTCTCCACATTTTGTGGAAGCAACCTCCTACGCCTTTCGCTGACAAGGTTCCCGGCTGCACTAAACACTCATTCGGAGTACACACTGGAGGGGGGGCAACTTAGGTAAAATAGAGCCAGTTTGTACAGGGGCCTCCAAATTGCCTCTTTTTTCTGCCAGTACAGGTACGGACTGTCCGACATTCCTACTTGGATGCTGTCACCGATGTAATCATCCACCATTCTGTCAATGGTGACAGTATCATATGCAGTGACAGTAGACATGTCAGAAATTGTTGCCAGGTCCTTCAGTCCGGACCAGATGTCCAAACTTGGTCCTGCCTGCCCTGCATCACAGCCAGTGGGTTGCTTCGGATATTTAAGTTGTTTCCTGGCAGCCCCAGTTGCGGGAGAAAATTAAGAAGGAGCTGTTGACGTGTCACGTTCTGCTTCAGCTGACAGTGTTTTCACCAGCAGGTTTTTGCACTTCTGCAGGCTTGTGTCGGCCGGAAAGAGAGACACCACATAGGCTTTAAACCTAGGATCGAGCACGGTGGCCAAAATGTAGTGGTCTGATTTCAACAGATTGACCACCCTCGAATCCTGGCAAAGTGAATGAAGGGCTTCATCCACAAGTCCCACATGCTGAGCGGAATCGCTCCATCTTAGCTCCTCCTTCAATTTCTCCAGCTGCTTCTGCAAAAACCTGATATGGGGAATTACCTGACTCAAGCTGGCAGTGCCTAAACTGACTTCACGAAGGGCTGGAGAACCTTGCACAAAACAGAAATCATTCTCCACTGCGCTTGAGTCAGGTGCATACCGCCTCCTTTGCCTATGTCATAGGTGGATGTATAGGCTTGAATGACCTTTTGCTGGTCCTCCATCCTCTGAAGCATATAGAGGGTTGAGTTCCACCGCGTCACAACCTCTTGCTTCAGGTGATGGCAGGGCAGGTTCAAGTGTGTTTGCTCATGCTCCAGTCTTCGGCACGCAGTTGCTGAATGGCGAAAGTGGACGGAAATTTTTCAGCCCACCCAAAGTGTCTCCTGCACGTCCTTGTTGTGTTTCAGAAAATTCTGCACCACCAAATTTATTGTGTGAGCAAAACATGGGATGTGCTGGAATTTGATGTAATGCCCACACAATATTGGTGGCATTGTCAGATATCACAAATCCCCAGGAGAGTCTAAGTGGGGTAAGCCACTGGGCGATGATTTCCCTCTGTTTCTCTAAGAAGTTGTCAGTGGTGTGCCTCTTACTGAAACCGGTGATACACAGCGTAGCCTGCCTTAGAACGAGCTGACGTTTCTGAGCTGCTGCTACTGGTGACGCTGCTGTTGTTGCTGCGCAAGGCGATACATCTACCCAGTGGGCTGTCACAGTCATATAGTCCTTAGTCTGCCCTGTTCCACTTGTCCACATGTCCATGGTTAAGTGGACATTGGGTACAACCGCATATTTTAGGACACTGAGGACACTTTTTCTGATGTCTCTGTACATTCTCGGTATCATCTGCCTAGTGAACTTGACAGTAACTTTTTGTGAACGCGCTGCAGGTGATATATAAGGGAGGATGTTCCTAGGTGGTTAAGGTCCCTACCCCATATTTATTTCACCTTTACATATGGTACATATGGCAAGACAGTTGTTGTCCGGATTTGGATAGAAATATTGCCAGACCAAAGAGGTGGAATGTTTGGTCTTCTGCCCAGGCATTACTGTGATGGACTTTTTCATCCCACGGACAACAATTGTCTCCCACAGAGCCTGATTTAAACAAACCACATCACCATCGGAATCCTCCTCGTCTACTTCCTCCTCAGCGCCAGCTACACCAATATCCTCATCCTGTTGTACTTCAACAGTGACATCTTCAATTTGCATATCAGCAAGTGGACTGTGGGTGCTCCTTCCAGCACTTGTAGAGGGCGTGCAAATGGTGGAAAGAGCCACGTTTTCCCATCCTGTGTTGGGAAGGTCAGGCATCACAACCGCCACCACACTTGGGCTCTCCTTGGGGATTTGTGATATCTTCTTAGAACGCAAAGTTCTTTGCTGTGCTTTTGCCAGCTTAACTCGTTTGATTTTTGTAGCGGGAGGAGGGCTTCCATTGTCATGTGAAGCTGAACCACTAGTCATGAACATAGGGAAAGACCTTAGCCGTTCCTTGCCACTCCGTGTCATAAATGGCATATTGGCAAGTTTACGTTTCTCCTCAGATGATTCAAAAATGTTTTTTTTAAGGTCATTTTCCTGAACTGTCATTTGGGATTTTATATTCCCTCTACTATGACATTGGGCATTGGCCTTGGCAGACGACGTTGATGGCATTTTATCGTCTATGTCATGACTAGTGGAAGCAGCTTCAGCACTAGGAGGAAGTGGTTCTTTCCCTATTTTATTTTTATCAGACAAAGTTTTGTACTCCATTTATGTTATATTGATATATACGTGCGGCTAAGGCGCACGCAAACACAGAAAAGAAGAATTTTTGATTTTTTTTGGAGTGCACTTTGGGGGTTACACCACCATTTAACAGACGAGCCAGATGGCCCTTTACTTATGACACAGGCGCATGCTTGGCGCTGATACTTTGTTGATGCACATGTGGCTACTGCACACACAATTCACAAACACAGAAAATAAGAATTAATTTTTTTTGGAGTGCACTTTGGGGGTTACACCACCCTTTAACAGACTTATGACACAGGCATACGCTTGGCACTGCTCCTTTGTTGATGCACGTGCGGCTACAGCGCACACAATTCACAAACACAGAAAAGAAGATTTTTAAATTTTTTGGAATGCACTTTGGGGGTTACACCACCCTTTAACAGATGAGCCAGCCGGCCCTTTAGTTATGACACAGGTGCTCACTTGGCACTGCTACTTTGTTGATGCACGTGCGGCTACTGTGCACACAATTCACAAACAAAGAAAATAATTTGTAATTTTTTTTGGAGTGCACTTTGGGGGTTACACCACCCTTTAACAGATGAGCCAGCCGGCTCTTGATTTATGACACAGGCGCATGCTTTGCGCTGCTCCTTTGTTGATGCACGTGCGGCTACAGCGCACACAATTCACAAACACAGAAATAAATAATTGTATTTTTGCACTTGGGGGGAGCACCCCTGATGGACAGATCACCCCCTGGACAACACTACAGCACCCCTTTAGGACTACAGCTTTTATGGGACACTGCACAACACAGCCCAGCCAGCCCCTATAGACTTTTGGAGTGGACACAGCCCCTATGGACAACTGACTGCACAACACAGCCCAGCCAGCCCTTATGGACAACAGCAGCACAACACAGCCCAGCCAGCCCCTATGGACTTTGGAGGAGTGGACACAGCCCCTATGGACAACAGCAGCACAACACAACACAGCCCAGTCAGCTAACTCCCACCCTCCCTCTTCACTGTCCACAGCCGGAGTGAGAAATGGCGCTGACCCGGGGACCTTTTATAGAATCCAAAACCCGCGAGATCTGGAAGCGGGATGATGCCGTTTTGCCTCGATTTCAGATCCGAGTCAGGCGGGAAAACTCAAGCCTGACTTGGACCCGACTCGTATCGGGGAGGCTTGGGGGAGTTCGGATCCATATATCCGAACCCGCTCATCCCTAATTTAAAATCATTATTTACCAATTATCTGTAGATTACTTAATAAACAACAGCAAAAAATGTTGGTTGCACAAAGTGTCCGTAGCACTGTACAGTGATGACAAATGTCAAATATATTGCATAAGTACGTACAGTAGGATAACCATAAACAAGCAAAAAAAATTAAAAAAACAGCAGGGTCAGAGGATGCAGAGGCTCTCTATAGGCCTGATCCGGAGGCGCATGTAGTTCACACGTTTATGTAGTTGAGCGATTATTTGCAACTGCGCAGGCAGAAAAGTCAGAAAACACTTATGGCACTTGCATTACAGTGTTTACACTCTATTGTGACTATTGTGTTCGGGACAGATGGTATCAGAAGTGTGGCGGCAAAGTGATGGGCATTCCTGGGCAGTGACTGGGAGGTAGTCATAAATGAACACAAAAAAGTTCATCTCATGGGCATGTTATGGGATATTGAGGGCATGTCAGTGAAAACATAGGCCTTGTTCAGGTGAAAAAACTGTACCTGTCATAGGACTGGTGCAAGATCGGATCGGTGGTGCACATCATGCTGCACCAATGTTGGCATCTAAAGAATCACCAGCAGTATTTATAGCATGCTGAGATGCTGAAAGTGGGCATCTCAGTGCTTGCACATATAGACACAGGCTATTACACCAAGGGAATGCTGATACTAGCATTTGTATATTATTGCAGCCACGACTTCGGCAACACATGCAAGAGGGACACAGCAGCGCACACCTCTGAATGAGACTCTAAGTATTGTCAAAGCAAGTAATAATGGGGAAAGAGGGAGCAAAGAGCACTCAATGAGGTGGTTGGCAGATAATATCAGAGAGAGTGGGAGTAATGGAAACATATGTGCACTACATGGATAGTTATTGGAGGAAAGCACAGTGGAAGGTGACCCTGCACAAGAGGGCTTACATTCTAAGTGGCAAATGGGTAACAAGGAAGGTGAACTGGGTGAAAGGATAAGTGGGCAGTCAGAGTAGGACTGATCAGTTTGTATGAAATAGTGAGTTTTGAGATCTTCCTTGAAGGTGTGAAAGCTACCCAGAAGTCTGGCAAGAGAGAGTGAGTTCCAGAGCAGTGGGGGCAGCATTGGAGAAATCTTGGATGTGGATGTGGAGGAGGTAATCACAGTGGAGGTGAGGTGACAGCAATTGGAGGAGCAGAAAGGATGGAACAGGGAGTAGAGCAAATGAGGGCAAGGAGAGTAAACTGTATTCTGTGGTGAATGGGGGGCCAGTGAGGCAATTAGAAGAGGGGAAGGCTGACACTGAAGCTGGGTACACACTGACAGATATATTGGCCAATCAATTGATCGGCCAATATATCTGGTGCCTGTCAGCCAGTGTGTACCAGCAATTTGTCTGTGAACGACGTCGTTTACAGACATATCGTGTTGGCTGTGCTGCACAGCCGATGGACAGATATATTGACAGATATATCTGTCCATCGGCAAGTGTGCACGGGTGATCAGCCGATTGACCCTAACACATGCAGTTGCAGCTACGGGGAGGGGGTCATGAAATGACCCCCGGCCAGCGGGACCCATGGCTGCCTGGAAGATGTTGGTCATTCAGTGTATATGAATGGCCATCATCTACAGATATATCTGCAGATCACTCGATCTGCAGATATATCTTTGCGGTGTGTACCCACCTTGAGAAGCAGCTTTTATGATTGCTTGCAATGGGATAGATAAGTGAGAGGAAGGTTAGAGAGGAGTAGATTGCAGGAGCCTATGCAGGGCATGAAAGTACATGCATGAGAGTTTTAGCTGTATCCATGGTGAGAAGTGGTCTGATTTTAGAAATATTATTAAGGAAGGAAACAGCAATATTGTGAGAGAGACTGAACGTGGGTAGTAAAGGAAAGGGAGGAGTTGAGGTTGGTGTCCATGCAGCTGACTCTATGGAAAGAAGTGAGTGTGAGGGACTGAGGCAATCAACAGTGACTTGTAATAACATAGCATCTGCTGCTCTCCTGTAGAGGTCACCTGATTATTACATAAATGCAGAAAAAGAATAAATAAAAATGTAAAGAGAGCACTTGGAAACAATCATTGCATGCCTGGCTGTCCGTCCATTACCCCCAGTGACCTCCAGCCCGGCGCCGCAGGGAGGCTCTAAGCCGGACGCCCGCTGAGATGTTATTACCAGTGGGCACCTGGCTCCTTCCCTGCAGCACCGCGTTAGCCAGGAGGCTGGAGTTCTCTTCTGAACTCCAGCTTCCGCCTCTCTCCATGCGCACTATGGGAAAAACGTCATGACATCTCTCCCATAGTATCGAGGAGCAGCCGGGCGGACAGGACGGCGGCGGATGCAGGAGCGGGGATTAAGGTAAGTGTTTTTTTTTTGTACAAGCAGCACTACAGGGGCATAACTATGAGGGCACTGCTACAGGGGCATAGCTATGGGGGCACTGCTACAGGGGCATAACTATGGGGGCACTGCTACAGGGGCATAACTATGGGGGCACTGTTACAGGGGCATAACTATGGGGGCACTGCTACAGGGGCATAACTATGGGGGCACTGCTACAGGGGCATAACTATGAGGGCACTGCTACAGGGGCATAACTATGGGGGCACTGCTACAGGGGCATAACTATGAGGGCACTGCTACAGGGGCATAACTATGGGGGCACTGCTACAGGGGCATAACTATGGGGGCACTGCTACATGGGCATAACTATGAGGGCACTGCTACAGGGGCATAACTATGGGGGCACTGCTACAGGGGCATAACTATGAGGGCACTGCTACAGGGGCATAGCTATGGGGGCACTGCTACAGGGGCATAACTATGGGGGCACTGCTACAGGGGCATAACTATGAGGGCACTGCTACAGGGGCATAACTATGGGGGCACTACTATAGGATTTCCTTCCTTTCAAATCAAGGGGGTAACGTCTGCGTATCTAAATATATTTTGGGGTAAAAGGTAAAAAAGTTCCCTGTCCCCTGCTCTAGGTAATTAGATGATACTTAAAGGGGCCTATCCATTACACGATTTTTTGAACGATCCAACCAAAACCTCCTGGTTTTGGTCGGATTGTTCAAAAAGTCGTCTAATGGATAGGCTGCAAACATCCTGTTCTGCGCACTCCCGGGAACGACAAAAGAAGTATTTTGCGGTTCAAACATGCTGGTCAATTTCTACATATTGCTGACGACTTTAGAAAGTCGTTCAGTGGATATGCAGTGAACGACCAACTGTGAACGGCAAACGACTTCTTTAATGAATATTCACTCCATTCATTAAAAAATGTCACTCCTTTGTCACTTCAGCGACAATCCTTGGTCCTTGGTCTATAAAGAAATTGTTCACAAAGTCTATTATGTTTGTGAAAGACTATTTGCAGGAAAGACTTTTTGTTGGCAGGAAAAGTCTATGGTCTTTGGTCTTTGACAAAAAAAATCTTCTAATGGATAGGCCCCTTAACATGTTTAACTAACAGTGGGAAAATCTATGATAATTTTAGTTTTTACTTATTTTGTTTAGCCTACTTAATTATATGCAGTAGCCATTGCAGTATTTTTCTAATAAAAGCTTAACAATGAAAAAATATAATATTCACTTAAACATCATTAGAAAAAATAAAGCAATTCTGACCTATTGTTAGGAGTAAACAACTAGTTCATTTATTAAGGACATCACATCTTACCTAATATATGAATATTGTGTCTGTGTTTGTTCCAAGTTGGCTTAAAAACTACTGAACCTATTTTCATTAAATGTAATGGGAACTCCTAGAAATAAACTGCACTTTGCACCTCATTCAGAGCCGCTCGCTATTTGCGGTCGTTCGTTCAAAAACAAGGGGTGGCTATTCAAATGAACCGTTCGCACTTTGCGGTCTGTTCACGCCTCTAAGTCTGAACGAGCGAGCAAAACTTGCAGTTGTAATTTTGAAAAATACGCCCCCTGGCCGCTCGCACCATACGTCATGTCCGCTATTTATGTGATTAATCGAGTACATCGAACAGCGTATGAACTGCTCGCTATACTTGTGGTTGGTTTTTCCTACCACTATATTGCGAGCAGTTCTGACTATCAAATAACCAAGTGACGTGGTCAATGACGCTGCTGTATTAATTATGCACACCCTTAAAACGCCCGTTTTGACCTTTAAGCACGCCTGCGTTCTGATCTCCACTCCCCGTTTTCAAGCACCTTCCCCTGTTACCACCCACATACGCCTCCTCCTGTCACTCAAAGTAGCAGGCATTCGCTATATAGCGAACAAACGATTTTCGGCCGCACTGACTGGTTTGCGCATGCGTATTACAATACGTACGCATGCGCAGTAGTGCGAACATCGCTCAGTGCGAACGAGCGGCCGCTTACGAGCGTGCAGCTGGTAATGGGTGGGAGGAGAGGTGCTTTGAGCCCACATTCACTTCAATAGCAGAGGCAAAATAGCAGTTTGTGCACAGGACACACAGTGACATTGGTGTGAGTGGTGGGTGAATAGGAGAGGCTACATAGCAGTCTGTACACAGGGCACACAGTGACATTGGTGTGAGAGGTGGGTGAATAGGAGAGGCTACATAGCAGTCTGTGCACAGGGCACACAGTGACATTGGTGTAAGTGGTGGGTGAATAGGAGAGGTTACATAGCAGTCTGTGCACAGGGCACACAGTGACATTAGTGTGAGTGGTGGGTGAATAGGAGAGGTTACATAGCAGTCTGTGCACACGACACACAGTGACATTGGTGTGAGTGGTGGGTGAATAGGAGAGGCTACATAGCAGTCTGTGCACAGGGCACACAGTGACATTGGTGTGAGTGGTGGGTGAATAGGATAGGTTACATAGCAGTCTGTGCACAGAGCACACAGTGACATTGGTGTGAGTGGTGGGTGAATAGGATAGGCTACATAGCAGTCTGTGCACAGGGCACATAGTGACATTGGTGTGAGTGGTGGGTGAATAGGAGAGGTTACATAGCAGTCTGTGCACAGGACACACAGTGACATTGGTGTGAGTGGTGGGTGAATAGCAGAGGTTACATAGCAGTCTGTGCACAGGGCACACAGTGAAATTGGTGTGAGTGGTGGGTGAATAGGATAGGCTACACAGCAGTCTGTGCACAGAGCACACAGTGACATTGGTGTGAGTGGTGGGTGAATAGGACAAGCTACATAGCAGTCTGTGCACAGGGCACACAGGGACATTGGTGTGAGTGGTGAGTGAATAGGATAGGCTACATAGCAGTCTGTGCACAGGGCACACAGTGACATTGGTGTGAGTGATGGGTGAATAGTATAGGCTACATAGCAGTCTGTGAACAGGGCACACAGTGACATTGGTGTGAGTGGTGAGTGAATAGGAGAGGTTACATAGCAGTCTATGCACAGGGCACACAGTGAGATTTGGTGTGAGTGGTGGGAAAGTAGGATAGGTTACATAGCAGTCTGTGCACACGGCACACAGTGACATTGGTGTGAGTGGTGGATGAATAGGAGAGGTTACATAGCAGTCTGTGCACAGGGCACACAATGACATTGGTGTGAGTGGTGGGCAAATTGGATAGGCTACATAGCAGTCTTTACACAGGGCACACAGTGACATTGGTGTGAGAGGTGGGTGAATAGGAGAGGCTACATAGCAGTCTATGCACAGGGCACACAGTGACATTGGTGTGAGTGGTGGGCAAATTGGATAGGCTACATAGCAGTCTGTACACAGGGCACACAGTGACATTGGTGTGAGAGGTGGGTGAATAGGAGAGGCTACATAGCAGTCTGTGCACAGGGCACACAGTGACATTGGTGTGAGTGGTGGGTGAATAGGAGAGGTTACATAGCAGTCTGTGCACAGGGCACACAGTGACATTGGTGTGAGTGGTGGGTGAATAGGATAGGCTACATAGCAGTCTGTGGACAGTGCACACAGGGACATTGGTGTGAGTGGTGAGTGAATAGGATAGGCTACATAGCAGTCTGTGCACAGGGCACACAGTGACATTGGTGTGAGTGATGGGTGAATAGTATAGGCTACATAGCAGTCTGTGAACAGGGCACACAGTGACATTGGTGTGAGTGGTGAGTGAATAGGAGAGGTTACATAGCAGTCTATGCACAGGGCACACAGTGAGATTTGGTGTGAGAGGTGGGAAAGTAGGATAGGTTACATAGCAGTCTGTGCACACGGCACACAGTGACATTGGTGTGAGTGGTGGATGAATAGGAGAGGTTACATAGCAGTCTGTGCACAGGGCACACAATGACATTGGTGTGAGTGGTGGGCAAATTGGATAGGCTACATAGCAGTCTGTACTCAGGGCACACAGTGACATTGGTGTGAGAGGTGGGTGAATAGGAGAGGCTACATAGCAGTCTGTGCACAGGGCACACAGTGACATTGGTGTGAGTGGTGGGTGAATAGGAGAGGTTACATAGCAGTCTGTGCACAGGACACACAGTGACATTGGTATGAGTGGTGGGTGAATAGGAGAGGTTACATAGCAGTCTGTGCACAGGGCACACAGTGACATTGGTGTGAGTGGTGGGTGAATAGGATAGGCTACATAGCAGTCTGTGGACAGTGCACACAGGGACATTGGTATGAGTGGTGATTGAATAGGATAGGCTACATAGCAGTCTATGCACAGGGCACACAGTGACATTGGTGTGTGATGGGTGAATAGTATAGGCTACATAGCAGTCTGTGAACAGGGCACAAAGTGACAATTGGTGTGAGTGGTGAGTGAATAGGAGAGGTTACACAGCAGTCTATGCACAGGGCACACAGTGACATTGGTGTGAGTGGTGGGAAAGTAGGATAGGTTACATAGCAGTCTGTGCACACGGCACACAGTGACATTGGTGTGAGTGGTGGGTGAATAGGAGAGGTTACATAGCAGTCTGTGCACAGGGCAAACAATTACATTGGTGTGAGTGGTGGTTGAATAGGATAGGCTACATAGCAGTCTGTACACAGGGCACACAGTGACATTGGTGTGAGAGGTGGGTGAATAGGAGAGGCTACATAGCAGTCTGTGCACAGGGCACACAGTGACATTGGTGTGAGAGGTGGGTGAATAGGAGAGGCTACATAGCAGTCTGTGCACAGGGCACACAGTGACATTGGTGTGAGTGGTGGGTGAATAGGATAGGCTACATAGCAGTCTGTGCACAGGGCACACAGTGACATTGGTGTGAGTGTTGGGTGAATAGGATAGGCTACATAGCAGTCTGTGCACAGGGCACACAGTGACATTGGTGTGAGTGGTGGGTGAATAAGAGAGGTTACATAGCAGTCTGTGCACAGGGCACACAGTGACATTAGTGTGAGTGGTGGGTGAATAGGAGAGGTTACATAGCAGTCTGTGCACAGGACACACAGTGACATTGGTGTGAGTGGTGGGTGAATAGGAGAGTTTACATAGCAGTCTGTGCACAGGGCACACAGTGACATTGGTGTGAGTGGTGGGTGAATAGGATAGGCTACATAGCAGTCTGTGCACAGGGCACACAGGGACATTGGTGTGAGTGGTGAGTGAATAGGATAGGCTACATAGCAGTCTGTGCACAGGGCACACAGTGACATTGGTGTGTGTGATGGGTGCATAGTATAGGCTACATAGCAGTCTGAGAACAGGGCACACAGTGACATTGGGGTGAGTGGTGAGTGAATAGGAGAGGTTACATAGCAGTCTGTGCACACGGCACATAGTGACATTGGTGTGAGTGGTGGGTGAATAGGAGAGGTTACATAGCAGTCTGTGCACAGGGCACACAATGACATTGGTGTGAGTGGTGGGTGAATAGGATAGGCTACATAGCAGTCTGTACACAGGGCACACAGTGACATTGGTGTGAGTGGTGGGTGAATAGGAGAGGCTACATAGCAGTCTGTGCACAGGGCACACAGTGACATTGGTGTCAGTGGTGGGTGAATAGGATAGGCTACATAGCAGTCTGTGCACAGGGCACACAGTGACATTGGTGTCAGTGGTGGGTGAATAGGATAGGCTACATAGCAGTCTGTGCACAGGGCACACAGTGACATTGGTGTGAGTGGTGGGTGAATAGGATAGGCTACATAGCAGTCTGTGCTCAGGGCACACAGTGACATTGGTGTGAGTGGTGGGTGAATAGGAGAGGTTACATAGCAGTCTGTGCACAGGGCACACAGTGACATTTGTGTGAGTGGTGGGTGAATAGGAGAGGTTACATAGCAGTCTGTGCACTGGACACACAGTGACATTGGTGTGAGTTGTGGGTGAATAGGAGAGGTTACATAGCAGTCTGTGCACAAGGCACACAGTGACATTGGTGTGAGTGGTGGGTGAATAGGATAGGCTACATATCAGTCTGTGCACAGGGCACACAGTGACATTGGTGTGAGTGGTGGGTGAATAGTATGGGCTACATAGCAGTCTGTGCACAGGGCACACATTGACATTGGTGTGAGTGGTGGGTGAATATGACAGGCTACTTAGCAGTCTGTGCACAGGGCACACAGGGACATTGGTGTGAGTGGTGAGTGAATAGGATAGGCTACATAGCAGTCTGTGCACAGGGCACACAGTGACATTGGTGTGAGTGATGGGTGAATAGTATAGGCTACATAGCAGTCTGTGAACAGGGCACACATTGACATTGGTGTGAGTGGTGAGTGAATAGGAGAGGTTACATAGCAGTCTATACACAGGGCACACAGTGACATTGGTGTGAGTGGTCGGAAAATAGGATAGGTTACATAGCAGTCTGTGCACAGGGCACACAGTGACATTAGTGTGAGTGGAGGTTGAATAGGAGAGGTTATATAGCAGTCTGTGCACAGGACACACAGTGACATTGGTGTGAGTGGTGGGTGAATAGGAGAGGCTACATAGCAGTCTGTGCACAGAGCACATAGTGACATTGGTGTGAGTGGTGGGTGAATAGGAGAGGTTACATAGCAGTCTGTGCACAGGACACACAGTGACATTGGTGTGAGTTGTGGGTGAATAGGAGAGGTTACATAGCAGTCTGTGCACAGGGCACACAGTGAAATTGGTGTGAGTGGTGGGTGAATAGGATAGGCTACATAGCAGTCTGTGCACAGGGCACACAGTGACATTGGTGTGAGTGGTGGGTGAATAGGACAAGCTACATAGCAGTCTGTGCACAGGGCACACAGGGACATTGGTGTGAGTGGTGAGTGAATAGGATAGGCTAAATAGCAGTCTGTGCACAGGGCACACAGTGACATTGGTGTGAGTGATGGGTGAATAGTATAGGCTACATAGCAGTCTGTGAACAGGGCACACAGTGACATTGGTGTGAGTGGTGAGTGAATAGGAGAGGTTACATAGCAGTCTATGCACAGGGCACACAGTGAGATTTGGTGTGAGTGGTGGGAAAGTAGGATAGGTTACATAGCAGTCTGTGCACAGGGCACACAGTGTCATTGGTGTGAGTGGTGGATGAATAGGAGAGGTTACATAGCAGTCTATGCACAGAGCACACAATGACATTGGTGTGAGTGGTGGGCAAATTGGATAGGCTACATAGCAGTCTGTACACAGGGCACACAGTGACATTGGTGTGAGAGGTGGGTGAATAGGAGAGGCTACATAGCAGTCTGTGCACAGGGCACACAGTGACATTGGTGTGAGTGGTGGGTGAATAGGAGAGGTTACATAGCAGTCTGTGCACAGGACACACAGTGACATTGGTGTGAGTGGTGGGTGAATAGGAGAGGTTACATAGCAGTCTGGGCACAGGGCACACAGTGACATTGGTGTGAGTGGTGGGTGAATAGGATAGGCTACATAGCAGTCTGTGGACAGAGCACACAGGGACATTGGTGTGAGTGGTGAGTGAATAGGATAGGCTACATAGCAGTCTGTGCACAGGGCACACAGTGACATTGGTGTGAGTGATGGGTGAATAGTATAGGCTACATAGCAGTCTGTGAACAGGGCACACAGTGACATTGGTGTGAGTGGTGAGTGAATAGGAGAGGTTACATAGCAGTCTATGCACAGTGCACACAGTGAGATTTGGTGTGAGTGGTGGGAAAGTAGGATAGGTTACATAGCAGTCTGTGCACAGGGCACACAGTGTCATTGGTGTGAGTGGTGGATGAATAGGAGAGGTTACATAGCAGTCTATGCACAGAGCACACAATGACATTGGTGTGAGTGGTGGGCAAATTGGATAGGCTACATAGCAGTCTGTACACAGGGCACACAGTGACATTGGTGTGAGAGGTGGGTGAATAGGAGAGGCTACATAGCAGTCTGTGCACAGGGCACACAGTGACATTGGTGTGAGTGGTGGGTGAATAGGAGAGGTTACATAGCAGTCTGTGCACAGGACACACAGTGACATTGGTGTGAGTGGTGGGTGAATAGGAGAGGTTACATAGCAGTCTGGGCACAGGGCACACAGTGACATTGGTGTGAGTGGTGGGTGAATAGGATAGGCTACATAGCAGTCTGTGGACAGTGCACACAGGGACATTGGTGTGAGTGGTGAGTGAATAGGATAGGCTACATAGCAGTCTGTGCACAGGGCACACAGTGACATTGGTGTGAGTGATGGGTGAATAGTATAGGCTACATAGCAGTCTGTGAACAGGGCACACAGTGACATTGGTGTGAGTGGTGAGTGAATAGGAGAGGTTACATAGCAGTCTATGCACAGGGCACACAGTGAGATTTGGTGTGAGTGGTGGGAAAGTAGGATAGGTTACATAGCAGTCTGTGCACATGGCACACAGTGACATTGGTGTGAGTGGTGGATGAATAGGAGAGGTTACATAGCAGTCTGTGCACAGGGCACACAATGACATTGGTGTTAGTGGTGGGCAAATTGGATAGGCTACATAGCAGTCTGTACTCAGGGCACACAGTGACATTGGTGTGAGAGGTGGGTGAATAGGAGAGGCTACATAGCAGTCTGTGCACAGGGCACACAGTGACATTGGTGTGAGTGGTGGGTGAATAGGAGAGGTTACATAGCAGTCTGTGCACAGGACACACAGTGACATTGGTATGAGTGGTGGGTGAATAGGAGAGGTTACATAGCAGTCTGTGCACAGGGCACACAGTGACATTGGTGTGAGTGGTGGGTGAATAGGATAGGCTACATAGCAGTCTGTGGACAGTGCACACAGGGACATTGGTGTGAGTGGTGACTGAATAGGATAGGCTACATAGCAGTCTGTGCACAGGGCACACAGTGACATTGGTGTGTGATGGGTGAATAGTATAGGCTACATAGCAGTCTGTGAACAGGGCACAAAGTGACAATTGGTGTGAGTGGTGAGTGAATAGGAGAGGTTACACAGCAGTCTATGCACAGGGCACACAGTGACATTGGTGTGAGTGGTGGGAAAGTAGGATAGGTTACATAGCAGTCTGTGCACACGGCACACAGTGACATTGGTGTGAGTGGTGGGTGAATAGGAGAGGTTACATAGCAGTCTGTGCACAGGGCACACAATGACATTGGTGTGAGTGGTGGTTGAATAGGATAGGCTACATAGCAGTCTGTACACAGGGCACACAGTGACATTGGTGTGAGAGGTGGGTGAATAGGAGAGGCTACATAGCAGTCTGTGCACAGTGCACACAGTGACATTGGTGTGAGAGGTGGGTGAATAGGAGAGGCTACATAGCAGTCTGTGCACAGGGCACACAGTGACATTGGTGTGAGTGGTGGGTGAATAGGATAGGCTACATAGCAGTCTGTGCACAGGGCACACAGTGACATTGGTGTGAGTGGTGGGTGAATAGGATAGGCTACATAGCAGTCTGTGCACAGGGCACACAGTGACATTGGTGTGAGTGGTGCGTGAATAAGAGAGGTTACATAGCAGTCTGTGCTCAGGGCACACAGTGACATTAGTGTGAGTGGTGGGTGAATAGGAGAGGTTACATAGCAGTCTGTGCACAGGACACACAGTGACATTGGTGTGAGTGGTGGGTGAATAGGAGAGGTTACATAGCAGTCTGTGCACAGGGCACACAGTGACATTGGTGTGAGTGGTGGGTGAATAGGATAGGCTACATAGCAGTCTGTGCACAGGGCACACAGGGACATTGGTGTGAGTGGTGAGTGAATAGGATAGGCTACATAGCAGTCTGTGCACAGAGCACACAGTGACATTGGTGTGTGTGATGGGTGAATAGTATAGGCTACATAGCAGTCTGTGAACAGGGCACACAGTGACATTGGGGTGAGTGTTGAGTGAATAGGAGAGGTTACATAGCAGTCTATGCACAGGGCACACAGTGACATTGGTGTGAGTGGTGGGTGAATAGGAGAGGTTACATAGCAGTCTGTGCACAGGACACACAGTGACATTGGTGTGAGTGGTGGGTGAATAGGAGAGGTTACATAGCAGTCTGGGCACAGGGCACACAGTGACATTGGTGTGAGTGATGGGTGAATAGGATAGGCTACATAGCAGTCTGTGGACAGTGCACACAGGGACATTGGTGTGAGTGGTGAGTGAATAGGATAGGCTACATAGCAGTCTGTGCACAGGGCACACAGTGACATTGGTGTGAGTGATGGGTGAATAGTATAGGCTACATAGCAGTCTGTGAACAGGGCACACAGTGACATTGGTGTGAGTGGTGAGTGAATAGGAGAGGTTACATAGCAGTCTATGCACAGGGCACACAGTGAGATTTGGTGTGAGTGGTGGGAAAGTAGGATAGGTTACATACCAGTCTGTGCACATGGCACACAGTGACATTGGTGTGAGTGGTGGATGAATAGGAGAGGTTACATAGCAGTCTGTGCACAGGGCACACAATGACATTGGTGTTAGTGGTGGGCAAATTGGATAGGCTACATAGCAGTCTGTACTCAGGGCACACAGTGACATTGGTGTGAGAGGTGGGTGAATAGGAGAGGCTACATAGCAGTCTGTGCACAGGGCACACAGTGACATTGGTGTGAGTGGTGGGTGAATAGGAGAGGTTACATAGCAGTCTGTGCACAGGACACACAGTGACATTGGTATGAGTGGTGGGTGAATAGGAGAGGTTACATAGCAGTCTGTGAACAGGGCACACAGTGACATTGGTGTGAGTGGTGGGTGAATAGGATAGGCTACATAGCAGTCTGTGGACAGTGCACACAGGGACATTGGTGTGAGTGGTGACTGAATAGGATAGGCTACATAGCAGTCTGTGCACAGGGCACACAGTGACATTGGTGTGTGATGGGTGAATAGTATAGGCTACATAGCAGTCTGTGTTCAGGGCACAAAGTGACAATTGGTGTGAGTGGTGAGTGAATAGGAGAGGTTACACAGCAGTCTATGCACAGGGCACACAGTGACATTGGTGTGAGTGGTGGGAAAGTAGGATAGGTTACATAGCAGTCTGTGCACACGGCACACAGTGACATTGGTGTGAGTGGTGGGTGAATAGGAGAGGTTACATAGCAGTCTGTGCACAGGGCACACAATGACATTGGTGTGAGTGGTGGTTGAATAGGATAGGCTACATAGCAGTCTGTACACAGGGCACACAGTGACATTGGTGTGAGAGGTGGGTGAATAGGAGAGGCTACATAGCAGTCTGTGCACAGTGCACACAGTGACATTGGTGTGAGAGGTGGGTGAATAGGAGAGGCTACATAGCAGTCTGTGCACAGGGCACACAGTGACATTGGTGTGAGTGGTGGGTGAATAGGATAGGCTACATAGCAGTCTGTGCACAGGGCACACAGTGACATTGGTGTGAGTGGTGGGTGAATAGGATAGGCTACATAGCAGTCTGTGCACAGGGCACACAGTGACATTGGTGTGAGTGGTGCGTGAATAAGAGAGGTTACATAGCAGTCTGTGCTCAGGGCACACAGTGACATTAGTGTGAGTGGTGGGTGAATAGGAGAGGTTACATAGCAGTCTGTGCACAGGACACACAGTGACATTGGTGTGAGTGGTGGGTGAATAGGAGAGGTTACATAGCAGTCTGTGCACAGGGCACACAGTGACATTGGTGTGAGTGGTGGGTGAATAGGATAGGCTACATAGCAGTCTGTGCACAGGGCACACAGGGACATTGGTGTGAGTGGTGAGTGAATAGGATAGGCTACATAGCAGTCTGTGCACAGAGCACACAGTGACATTGGTGTGTGTGATGGGTGAATAGTATAGGCTACATAGCAGTCTGTGAACAGGGCACACAGTGACATTGGGGTGAGTGTTGAGTGAATAGGAGAGGTTACATAGCAGTCTATTCACAGGGCACACAGTGACATTGGTGTGAGTGGTGGGAAAATAGGATAGGTTACATAGCAGTCTGTGCACACGGCACACAGTGACATTGGTGTGAGTGGTGGGTGAATAGGAGATGTTACATAGCAGTCTGTGCACAGGGCACACAATGACATTGGTGTGAGTGGTGGGTGAATAGGATAGGCTACATAGCAGTCTGTACACAGGGCACACAGTGACATTGGTGTGAGTGGTGGGTGAATAGGAGAGGCTACATAGCAGTCTGTGCACAGGGCACACAGTGACATTGGTGTCAGTGGTGGGTGAATAGGATAGGCTACATAGCAGTCTGTGCACAGGGCACACAGTGACATTGGTGTCAGTGGTGGGTGAATAGGATAGGCTACATAGCAGTCTGTGCACAGGGCACACAGTGACATTGGTGTGAATGGTGGGTGAATAGGATAGGCTACATAGCAGTCTGTGCTCAGGGCACACAGTGACATTGGTGTGAGTGGTGGGTGAATAGGAGAGGTTACATAGCAGTCTGTGCACAGGGCACACAGTGACATTGGTGTGAGTGGTGGGTGAATAGGATAGGCTACATATCAGTCTGTAAACAGGGCACACAGTGACATTGGTGTGAGTGGTGGGTGAATAGTATAGGCTACATAGCAGTCTGTGCAAAGGGCACACATTGACATTGGTGTGAGTGGTGGGTGAATATGACAGGCTACTTAGCAGTCTGTGCACAGGGCACACAGGGACATTGGTGTGAGTGGTGACTGAATAGGATAGGCTACATAGCAGTCTGTGCACAGGGCACACAATGACATTGGTGGGAGTGATGGGTGAATAGTATAGGCTACATAGCAGTCTGTGAACAGGGCACACAGTGACATTGGTGTGAGTGGTGAGTGAATAGGAGAGGTTACATAGCAGTCTATACACAGGGCACACAGTGACATTGGTGTGAGTGGTCGGAAAGTAGGATAGGTTACATAGCAGTCTGTGCACAGGGCACACAGTGACATTAGTGTGAGTGGAGGTTGAATAGGAGAGGTTACATAGCAGTCTGTGCACAGGACACACAGTGACATTGGTGTGAGTGGTGGGTGAATAGGAGAGGTTACATTGCAGTCTGTGCACAGGGCACAAAGTGACATTGGTGTGAGTGGTGAGTGAATAGGATAGGCTACATAGCAGTCTGTGCACAGGGCACACAGGGACATTGGTGTGAGTGATGGGTGAATAGTATAGGCTACATAGCAGTCTGTGAACAGGGCACACAGTGACATTGGTGTGAGTGTTGAGTGAATAGGAGAGGTTACATAGCAGTCTATGCACAGGGCACACAGTGACATTTGGTGTGAGTGGTGGGAAAGTAGGATAGGTTACATAGCAGTCTGTGCACACGGCACACAGTGACATTGGTGTGAGTGGTGGGTGAATAGGAGAGGTTACATAGCAGTCTGTGCACAGGGCACACAATGACATTGGTGTGAGTGGTGGGTGAATAGGATAGGCTACATAGCAGTCTCTGCACAGGGCACACAGTGACATTGGTGTGAGTGGTGGGTGAATAGGAGAGGTTACATAGCAGTCTGTGCACAGGGCACACAGTGACATTAGTGTGAGTGGAGGGTGAATAGGAGAGGTTACATAGCAGTCTGTGCACAGGACACACAGTGACATTGGTGTGAGCGGTGGGTGAATAGGAGAGGTGACATAGCAGTCTGTGCACAGGGCACACAGTGACATTGGTGTGAGTGGTGGGTGAATAGGATAGGCTATATAGCAGTCTGTGCACAGGGCACACAGGGACATTGGTGTGAGTGGTGAGTGAATAGGATAGGCAACATAGCATTCTGTGCACTGGGCACACAGTGACATTGGTGTGAGTGATGGGTGAATAGGAGAGGTTACATAGCAGTCTGTGCACACGGCACACAATGACATTGGTGTGAGTGGTGGGTGAATAGGATAGGCTACATAGCAGTCTGTACACAGGGCACACAGTGACATTGGTGTGAGAGGTGTGTGAATAGGAGAGGCTACTTAGCAGTCTGTGTACAGGGCACACAGTGACATTGGTGTGAGTGGTGGGTGAATAGGATAGGCTACATAGCTGTCTGTGCACAGTGCACACAGTGACATTTATGTGAGTGGTGGGAGAATAGGATAGGCTACATAGCAGTCTGTGCACAGGGCACACAGTGACATTGGTGTGAGTGGTGGGTGAATAGGAGAGGTTACATAGCAGTTTGTGCACAGGGCACACAGTGACATTAGTGTGAGTGGTGAGTGAATAGGAGAGGTTACATAGCAGTCTGTGCACAGGACACACAGTGACATTCGTGTGAGTGGTGGGTGAATAGGAGAGGATACATAGCAGTCTGTGCAATGGGCACACAGTGACATTGGTGTGAGTTGTGGGTGAATAGGATAGGCTACATATCAGTCTGTGCACAGGGCACACAGTGACATTGGTGTGAGTGGTGGGTGAATAGTATAGGCTACATAGCAGTCTGTGCACAGGGCACACAGTGACATTGGTGTGAGTGGTGGGTGAATAGGACAGGCTACATAGCAGTCTGTGCACAGGGCACACAGGGACATTGGTGTGAGTGGTGAGTGAATAGGATAGGCTACATAGCAGTCTGTGCACAGGGCACACAGTGACATTGGTGTGAGTGATGGGTGAATAGTATAGGCTACATAGCAGTCTGTGAACAGGGCACACAGTGACATTGGTGTGAGTGGTGAGTGAATAGGAGAGGTTACATAGCAGTCTATGCACAGGGCACACAGTGACATTGGTGTGAGTGGTGGGGAAGTAGGATAGGTTACATAGCAGTCTGTGCACAGGGCACACAATGACATTGGTGTGAGTGGTGGGTGAATAGGACAGGCTACATAGCAGTCTGTGCACAGGGCACACAGTGACATTGGTGTGAGTGGTGGGTGAATAGGAGAGGCTACATAGCAGTCTGTGAACAGGTCACACAGTGACATTGGTGTGAGTGGTGGGTGTATATGATAGGCTACATATCAGTCTGTGCACAGGGCACACAGTGACATTGGTGTGAGTGGTGGGTGAATAGGAGAGGTTACATAGCAGTCTATGCACAGGGCACACAGTGACATTGGTGTGAGTGGTGGGGAAGTAGGATAGGTTACATAGCAGTCTGTGCACAGGGCACACAATGACATTGGTGTGAGTGGTGGGTGAATAGGAGAGGCTACATAGCAGTCTGTGCACAGGGCACACTTTGACATTGGTGTGAGAGGTGGGTGAATAGGAGAGGCTACATAGCAGTCTGTGAACAGGTCACACAGTGACATTGGTGTGAGTGGTGGGTGAATAGGAGAGGCTACATATCAGTCTGTTCACAGGACACACAGTGACATTGGTGTGAGTGGTGGGTGAATAGGAGAGGTTACATAGCAGTCTGTGCACAGGGCACAGAGTGACATTGGTGTGAGTGGTGGGTGAATAGGATAGGTTACATATCAGACTGTACACAGGACACACAGTGACATTGGTGTGAGTGGTGGGTGAATAGGAGAGGTTACATAGCAGTCTGTGCACAGGGCACACAGTGACATTGGTGTGAGTGGTGGGTGAATAGGAGAGGTTACATTGCAGTCTGTGCACAGGGCACACAGTGACATTGGTGTGAGTGGTGGGTTACTAGGATAGGCAACATAGCAGTCTGTGCACAGGGCACACAGTGACATTGGTGTGAGTGGTGGGTGAATAGGAGAGGTTACATAGCAGTCTATGCACAGGGCACACAGTGACATTGGTGTGAGTGTTGACTGAATAGGAGAGGTTACATAGCAGTCTATGCACAGGGCACACAGTGACATTTGGTGTGAGTGGTGGGAAAGTAGGATAGGTTACATAGCAGTCTGTGCACACGGCACACAGTGACATTGGTGTGAGTGGTGGGTGAATAGGAGAGGTTACATAGCAGTCTGTGCACAGGGCACACAATGACATTGGTGTGAGTGGTGGGTGAATAGGATAGGCTACATAGCAGTCTCTGCACAGGGCACACAGTGACATTGGTGTGAGTGGTGGGTGAATAGGAGAGGTTACATAGCAGTCTACACAGGGCACACAGTGACATTAGTGTGAGTGGAGGGTGAATAGGAGAGGTTACATAGCAGTCTGTGCACAGGACACACAGTGACATTGGTGTGAGCGGTGGGTGAATAGGAGAGGTTACATAGCAGACTGTGCACAGGGCACACAGTGACATTGGTGTGAGTGGTGGGTGAATAGGATAGGCTATATAGCAGTCTGTGCACAGGGCACACAGGGACATTGGTGTGAGTGGTGAGTGAAAAGGATAGGCAACATAGCAGTCTGTGCACTGGGCCCACAGTGACATTGGTGTGAGTGATGGGTGAATAGTATAGGCTACATAGCAGTCTGTGAACAGGGCACACAGTGACATTGGTGTGAGTGGTGAGTGAATAGGAGAGGTTACATAGCAGTCTATGCACAGGGCACACAGTGACATTGGTGTGAGTGGTGGGAAAGTAGGATAGGCTACATAGCAGTCTGTGCACACGGCACACAGTGACATTGGTGTGAGTGGTGGGTGAATAGGAGAGGTTACATAGCAGTCTGTGCACACGGCACACAATGACATTGGTGCGAGTGGTGGGTGAATAGGATAGGCTACATAGCAGTCTGTACACAGGGCACACAGTGACATTGGTGTGAGAGGTGTGTGAATAGGAGAGGCTACTTAGCAGTCTGTGCACAGGGCACACAGTAACATTGGTGTGATTGGTGGGTGAATAGGATAGGCTACATAGCTGTCTGTGCACAGTGCACACAGTGACATTTATGTGAGTGGTGGGAGAATAGGATAGGCTACATAGCAGTCTGTGCACAGGGCACACAGTGACATTGGTGTGAGTGGTGGGTGAATAGGAGAGGTTACATAGCAGTTTGTGCACAGGGCACACAGTGACATTAGTGTGAGTGGTGAGTGAATAGGAGAGGTTACATAGCAGTCTGTGCACAGGACACACAGTGACATTCGTGTGAGTGGTGGGTGAATAGGTGAGGATACATAGCAGTCTGTGCACAGGGCACACAGTGACATTGGTGTGAGTTGTGGGTGAATAGGATAGGCTACATATCAGTCTGTGCACAGGGCACACAGTGACATTGATGTGAGTGGTGGGTGAATAGTATAGGCTACATAGCAGTCTGTGCACAGGGCACACAGTGATATTGGTGTGAGTGGTGTGTGAATAGGACAGGCTACATAGCAGTCTGTGCACAGGGCACACAGGGACATTGGTGTGAGTGGAGAGTGAATAGGATAGGCTACATAGCAGTCTGTGCACAGGGCACACAGTGACATTGGTGTGAGTGATGGGTGAATAGTATAGGCTTCATAGCAGTCTGTGCACAGGGCACACAGTGACATTGGTGTGAGTGGTGGGTGAATAGGAGAGGCTACATAGCAGTCTGTGAACAGGGCACACAGTGACATTGGTGTGAGTGGTGAGTGAATAGGAGAGGTTACATAGCAGTCTATGCACAGGGCACACAGTGAGATTTGGTGTGAGTGGTGGGAAAGTAGGATAGGTTACATAGCAGTCTGTGCACAGGGCACACAGTGTCATTGGTGTGAGTGGTGGATGAATAGGAGAGGTTACATAGCAGTCTATGCACAGAGCACACAATGACATTGGTGTGAGTGGTGGGCAAATTGGATAGGCTACATAGCAGTCTGTACACAGGGCACACAGTGACATTGGTGTGAGAGGTGGGTGAATAGGAGAGGCTACATAGCAGTCTGTGCACAGGGCACACAGTGACATTGGTGTGAGTGGTGGGTGAATAGGAGAGGTTACATAGCAGTCTGTGCACAGGACACACAGTGACATTGGTGTGAGTGGTGGGTGAATAGGAGAGGTTACATAGCAGTCTGGGCACAGGGCACACAGTGACATTGGTGTGAGTGGTGGGTGAATAGGATAGGCTACATAGCAGTCTGTGGACAGTGCACACAGGGACATTGGTATGAGTGGTGAGTGAATAGGATAGGCGACATAGCAGTCTGTGCACAGGGCACACAGTGACATTGGTGTGAGTGATGGGTGAATAGTATAGGCTACATAGCAGTCTGTGAACAGGGCACACAGTGACATTGGTGTGAGTGGTGAGTGAATAGGAGAGGTTACATAGCAGTCTATGCACAGGGCACACAGTGAGATTTGGTGTGAGTGGTGGGAAAGTAGGATAGGTTACATAGCAGTCTGTGCACATGGCACACAGTGACATTGGTGTGAGTGGTGGATGAATAGGAGAGGTTACATAGCAGTCTGTGCACAGGGCACACAATGACATTGGTGTTAGTGGTGGGCAAATTGGATAGGCTACATAGCAGTCTGTACTCAGGGCACACAGTGACATTGGTGTGAGAGGTGGGTGAATAGGAGAGGCTACATAGCAGTCTGTGCACAGGGCACACAGTGACATTGGTGTGAGTGGTGGGTGAATAGGAGAGGTTACATAGCAGTCTGTGCACAGGACACACAGTGACATTGGTATGAGTGGTGGGTGAATAGGAGAGGTTACATAGCAGTCTGTGCACAGGGCACACAGTGACATTGGTGTGAGTGGTGGGTGAATAGGATAGGCTACATAGCAGTCTGTGGACAGTGCACACAGGGACATTGGTGTGAGTGGTGACTGAATAGGATAGGCTACATAGCAGTCTGTGCACAGGGCACACAGTGACATTGGTGTGTGATGGGTGAATAGTATAGGCTACATAGCAGTCTGTGAACAGGGCACAAAGTGACAATTGGTGTGAGTGGTGAGTGAATAGGAGAGGTTACACAGCAGTCTATGCACAGGGCACACAGTGACATTGGTGTGAGTGGTGGGAAAGTAGGATAGGTTACATAGCAGTCTGTGCACACGGCACACAGTGACATTGGTGTGAGTGGTGGGTGAATAGGAGAGGTTACATAGCAGTCTGTGCACAGGGCACACAATGACATTGGTGTGAGTGGTGGTTGAATAGGATAGGCTACATAGCAGTCTGTACACAGGGCACACAGTGACATTGGTGTGAGAGGTGGGTGAATAGGAGAGGCTACATAGCAGTCTGTGCACAGTGCACACAGTGACATTGGTGTGAGAGGTGGGTGAATAGGAGAGGCTACATAGCAGTCTGTGCACAGGGCACACAGTGACATTGGTGTGAGTGGTGGGTGAATAGGATAGGCTACATAGCAGTCTGTGCACAGGGCACACAGTGACATTGGTGTGAGTGGTGGGTGAATAGGATAGGCTACATAGCAGTCTGTGCACAGGGCACACAGTGACATTGGTGTGAGTGGTGCGTGAATAAGAGAGGTTACATAGCAGTCTGTGCTCAGGGCACACAGTGACATTAGTGTGAGTGGTGGGTGAATAGGAGAGGTTATATAGCAGTCTGTGCACAGGACACACAGTGACATTGGTGTGAGTGGTGGGTGAATAGGAGAGGTTACATAGCAGTCTGTGCACAGGGCACACAGTGACATTGGTGTGAGTGGTGAGTGAATAGGATAGGCTACATAGCAGTCTGTGCACAGGGCACACAGTGACATTGGTGTGTGATGGGTGAATAGTATAGGCTACATAGCAGTCTGTGAACAGGGCACAAAGTGACAATTGGTGTGAGTGGTGAGTGAATAGGAGAGGTTACACAGCAGTCTATGCACAGGGCACACAGTGACATTGGTGTGAGTGGTGGGAAAGTAGGATAGGTTACATAGCAGTCTGTGCACACGGCACACAGTGACATTGGTGTGAGTGGTGGGTGAATAGGAGAGGTTACATAGCAGTCTGTGCACAGGGCACACAATGACATTGGTGTGAGTGGTGGTTGAATAGGATAGGCTACATAGCAGTCTGTACACAGGGCACACAGTGATATTGGTGTGAGAGGTGGGTGAATAGGAGAGGCTACATAGCAGTCTGTGCACAGTGCACACAGTGACATTGGTGTGAGAGGTGGGTGAATAGGAGAGGCTACATAGCAGTCTGTGCACAGGGCACACAGTGACATTGGTGTGAGTGGTGGGTGAATAGGATAGGCTACATAGCAGTCTGTGCACAGGGCACACAGTGACATTGGTGTGAGTGGTGGGTGAATAGGATAGGCTACATAGCAGTCTGTGCACAGGGCACACAGTGACATTGGTGTGAGTGGTGCGTGAATAAGAGAGGTTACATAGCAGTCTGTGCTCAGGGCACACAGTGACATTAGTGTGAGTGGTGGGTGAATAGGAGAGGTTACATAGCAGTCTGTGCACAGGACACACAGTGACATTGGTGTGAGTGGTGGGTGAATAGGAGAGGTTACATAGCAGTCTGTGCACAGGGCACACAGTGACATTGGTGTGAGTGGTGGGTGAATAGGATAGGCTACATAGCAGTCTGTGCACAGGGCACACAGGGACATTGGTGTGAGTGGTGAGTGAATAGGATAGGCTACATAGCAGTCTGTGCACAGAGCACACAGTGACATTGGTGTGTGTGATGGGTGAATAGTATAGGCTACATAGCAGTCTGTGAACAGGGCACACAGTGACATTGGGGTGAGTGTTGAGTGAATAGGAGAGGTTACATAGCAGTCTATGCACAGGGCACACATGTGACATTGGTGTGAGTGGTGGGAAAGTAGGATAGGTTACATAGCAGTCTGTGCACACGGCACACAGTGACATTGGTGTGAGTGGTGGGTGAATAGGAGAGGTTACATAGCAGTCTGTGCACAGGGCACACAATGACATTGGTGTGAGTGGTGGGTGAATAGGATAGGCTACATAGCAGTCTGTACACAGGGCACACAGTGACATTGGTGTGAGTGGTGGGTGAATAGGAGAGGCTACATAGCAGTCTGTGCACAGGGCACACAGTGACATTGGTGTCAGTGGTGGGTGAATAGGATAGGCTACATAGCAGTCTGTGCACAGGGCACACAGTGACATTGGTGTCAGTGGTGGGTGAATAGGATAGGCTACATAGCAGTCTGTGCACAGGGCACACAGTGACATTGGTGTGAATGGTGGGTGAATAGGATAGGCTACATAGCAGTCTGTGCTCAGGGCACACAGTGACATTGGTGTGAGTGGTGGGTGAATAGGAGAGGTTACATAGCAGTCTGTGCACAGGGCACACAGTGACATTGGTGTGAGTGGTGGGTGAATAGGATAGGCTACATATCAGTCTGTAAACAGGGCACACAGTGACATTGGTGTGAGTGGTGGGTGAATAGTATAGGCTACATAGCAGTCTGTGCAAAGGGCACACATTGACATTGGTGTGAGTGGTGGGTGAATATGACAGGCTACTTAGCAGTCTGTGCACAGGGCACACAGGGACATTGGTGTGAGTGGTGACTGAATAGGATAGGCTACATAGCAGTCTGTGCACAGGGCACACAATGACATTGGTGGGAGTGATGGGTGAATAGTATAGGCTACATAGCAGTCTGTGAACAGGGCACACAGTGACATTGGTGTGAGTGGTGAGTGAATAGGAGAGGTTACATAGCAGTCTATACACAGGGCACACAGTGACATTGGTGTGAGTGGTCGGAAAGTAGGATAGGTTACATAGCAGTCTGTGCACAGGGCACACAGTGACATTAGTGTGAGTGGAGGTTGAATAGGAGAGGTTACATAGCAGTCTGTGCACAGGACACACAGTGACATTGGTGTGAGTGGTGGGTGAATAGGAGAGGTTACATTGCAGTCTGTGCACAGGGCACAAAGTGACATTGGTGTGAGTGGTGGGTGAATAGGATAGGCTACATAGCAGTCTGTGCACAGGGCACACAGGGACATTGGTGTGAGTGATGGGTGAATAGTATAGGCTACATAGCAGTCTGTGAACAGGGCACACAGTGACATTGGTGTGAGTGTTGAGTGAATAGGAGAGGTTACATAGCAGTCTATGCACAGGGCACACAGTGATATTTGGTGGGAGTGGTGGGAAAGTAGGATAGGTTACATAGCAGTCTGTGCACACCGCACACAGTGACATTGGTGTGAGTGGTGGGTGAATAGGAGAGGCTACATAGCAGTCTGTGAACAGGTCACACAGTGACATTGGTGTGAGTGGTGGGTGAATAGGAGAGGCTACATATCAGTCTGTTCACAGGACACACAGTGACATTGGTGTGAGTGGTGGGTGAATAGGAGAGGTTACATAGCAGTCTGTGCACAGGGCACAGAGTGACATTGGTGTGAGTGGTGGGTGAATAGGATAGGTTACATATCAGACTGTACACAGGACACACAGTGACATTGGTGTGAGTGGTGGGTGAATAGGAGAGGTTACATAGCAGTCTGTGCACAGGGCACACAGTGACATTGGTGTGAGTGGTGGGTGAATAGGAGAGGTTACATTGCAGTCTGTGCACAGGGCACACAGTGACATTGGTGTGAGTGGTGGGTTACTAGGATAGGCAACATAGCAGTCTGTGCACAGGGCACACAGTGACATTGGTGTGAGTGGTGGGTGAATAGGAGAGGTTACATAGCAGTCTATGCACAGGGCACACAGTGACATTGGTGTGAGTGTTGACTGAATAGGAGAGGTTACATAGCAGTCTATGCACAGGGCACACAGTGACATTTGGTGTGAGTGGTGGGAAAGTAGGATAGGTTACATAGCAGTCTGTGCACACGGCACACAGTGACATTGGTGTGAGTGGTGGGTGAATAGGAGAGGTTACATAGCAGTCTGTGCACAGGGCACACAATGACATTGGTGTGAGTGGTGGGTGAATAGGATAGGCTACATAGCAGTCTCTGCACAGGGCACACAGTGACATTGGTGTGAGTGGTGGGTGAATAGGAGAGGTTACATAGCAGTCTACACAGGGCACACAGTGACATTAGTGTGAGTGGAGGGTGAATAGGAGAGGTTACATAGCAGTCTGTGCACAGGACACACAGTGACATTGGTGTGAGCGGTGGGTGAATAGGAGAGGTTACATAGCAGACTGTGCACAGGGCACACAGTGACATTGGTGTGAGTGGTGGGTGAATAGGATAGGCTATATAGCAGTCTGTGCACAGGGCACACAGGGACATTGGTGTGAGTGGTGAGTGAAAAGGATAGGCAACATAGCAGTCTGTGCACTGGGCCCACAGTGACATTGGTGTGAGTGATGGGTGAATAGTATAGGCTACATAGCAGTCTGTGAACAGGGCACACAGTGACATTGGTGTGAGTGGTGAGTGAATAGGAGAGGTTACATAGCAGTCTATGCACAGGGCACACAGTGACATTGGTGTGAGTGGTGGGAAAGTAGGATAGGCTACATAGCAGTCTGTGCACACGGCACACAGTGACATTGGTGTGAGTGGTGGGTGAATAGGAGAGGTTACATAGCAGTCTGTGCACACGGCACACAATGACATTGGTGCGAGTGGTGGGTGAATAGGATAGGCTACATAGCAGTCTGTACACAGGGCACACAGTGACATTGGTGTGAGAGGTGTGTGAATAGGAGAGGCTACTTAGCAGTCTGTGCACAGGGCACACAGTAACATTGGTGTGAGTGGTGGGTGAATAGGATAGGCTACATAGCTGTCTGTGCACAGTGCACACAGTGACATTTATGTGAGTGGTGGGAGAATAGGATAGGCTACATAGCAGTCTGTGCACAGGGCACACAGTGACATTGGTGTGAGTGGTGGGTGAATAGGAGAGGTTACATAGCAGTTTGTGCACAGGGCACAGTGACATTAGTGTGAGTGGTGAGTGAATAGGAGAGGTTACATAGCAGTCTGTGCACAGGACACACAGTGACATTCGTGTGAGTGGTGGGTGAATAGGTGAGGATACATAGCAGTCTGTGCACAGGGCACACAGTGACATTGGTGTGAGTTGTGGGTGAATAGGATAGGCTACATATCAGTCTGTGCACAGGGCACACAGTGACATTGGTGTGAGTGGTGGGTGAATAGTATAGGCTACATAGCAGTCTGTGCACAGGGCACACAGTGATATTGGTGTGAGTGGTGAGTGAATAGGACAGGCTACATAGCAGTCTGTGCACAGGGCACACAGGGACATTGGTGTGAGTGGTGAGTGAATAGGATAGGCTACATAGCAGTCTGTGCACAGGGCACACAGTGACATTGGTGTGAGTGATGGGTGAATAGTATAGGCTTCATAGCAGTCTGTGCACAGGGCACACAGTGACATTGGTGTGAGTGGTGGGTGAATAGGAGAGGCTACATAGCAGTCTGTGAACAGGTCACACAGTGACATTGGTGTGAGTGGTGAGTGAATAGGAGAGGTTACATAGCAGTCTATGCACAGGGCACACAGTGAGATTTGGTGTGAGTGGTGGGAAAGTAGGATAGGTTACATAGCAGTCTGTGCACAGGGCACACAGTGTCATTGGTGTGAGTGGTGGATGAATAGGAGAGGTTACATAGCAGTCTATGCACAGAGCACACAATGACATTGGTGTGAGTGGTGGGCAAATTGGATAGGCTACATAGCAGTCTGTACACAGGGCACACAGTGACATTGGTGTGAGAGGTGGGTGAATAGGAGAGGCTACATAGCAGTCTGTGCACAGGGCACACAGTGACATTGGTGTGAGTGGTGGGTGAATAGGAGAGGTTACATAGCAGTCTGTGCACAGGACACACAGTGACATTGGTGTGAGTGGTGGGTGAATAGGATAGGCTACATAGCAGTCTGTGGACAGTGCACACAGGGACATTGGTGTGAGTGGTGAGTGAATAGGATAGGCTACATAGCAGTCTGTGCACAGGGCACACAGTGACATTGGTGTGAGTGATGGGTGAATAGTATAGGCTACATAGCAGTCTGTGAACAGGGCACACAGTGACATTGGTGTGAGTGGTGAGTGAATAGGAGAGGTTACATAGCAGTCTATGCACAGGGCACACAGTGAGATTTGGTGTGAGTGGTGGGAAAGTAGGATAGGTTACATAGCAGTCTGTGCACATGGCACACAGTGACATTGGTGTGAGTGGTGGATGAATAGGAGAGGTTACATAGCAGTCTGTGCACAGGGCACACAATGACATTGGTGTTAGTGGTGGGCAAATTGGATAGGCTACATAGCAGTCTGTACTCAGGGCACACAGTGACATTGGTGTGAGAGGTGGGTGAATAGGAGAGGCTACATAGCAGTCTGTGCACAGGGCACACAGTGACATTGGTGTGAGTGGTGGGTGAATAGGAGAGGTTACATAGCAGTCTGTGCACAGGACACACAGTGACATTGGTATGAGTGGTGGGTGAATAGGAGAGGTTACATAGCAGTCTGTGCACAGGGCACACAGTGACATTGGTGTGAGTGGTGGGTGAATAGGATAGGCTACATAGCAGTCTGTGGACAGTGCACACAGGGACATTGGTGTGAGTGGTGACTGAATAGGATAGGCTACATAGCAGTCTGTGCACAGGGCACACAGTGACATTGGTGTGTGATGGGTGAATAGTATAGGCTACATAGCAGTCTGTGAACAGGGCACAAAGTGACAATTGGTGTGAGTGGTGAGTGAATAGGAGAGGTTACACAGCAGTCTATGCACAGGGCACACAGTGACATTGGTGTGAGTGGTGGGAAAGTAGGATAGGTTACATAGCAGTCTGTGCACACGGCACACAGTGACATTGGTGTGAGTGGTGGGTGAATAGGAGAGGTTACATAGCAGTCTGTGCACAGGGCACACAATGACATTGGTGTGAGTGGTGGTTGAATAGGATAGGCTACATAGCAGTCTGTACACAGGGCACACAGTGACATTGGTGTGAGAGGTGGGTGAATAGGAGAGGCTACATAGCAGTCTGTGCACAGTGCACACAGTGACATTGGTGTGAGAGGTGGGTGAATAGGAGAGGCTGCATAGCAGTCTGTGCACAGGGCACACAGTGACATTGGTGTGAGTGGTGGGTGAATAGGATAGGCTACATAGCAGTCTGTGCACAGGGCACACAGTGACATTGGTGTGAGTGGTGGGTGAATAGGATAGGCTACATAGCAGTCTGTGCACAGGGCACACAGTGACATTGGTGTGAGTGGTGCGTGAATAAGAGAGGTTACATAGCAGTCTGTGCTCAGGGCACACAGTGACATTAGTGTGATTGGTGGGTGAATAGGAGAGGTTACATAGCAGTCTGTGCACAGGACACACAGTGACATTGGTGTGAGTGGTGGGTGAATAGGAGAGGTTACATAGCAGTCTGTGCACAGGGCACACAGTGACATTGGTGTGAGTGGTGGGTGAATAGGATAGGCTACATAGCAGTCTGTGCACAAGGCACACAGGGACATTGGTGTGAGTGGTGAGTGAATAGGATAGGCTACATAGCAGTCTGTGCACAGAGCACACAGTGACATTGGTGTGTGTGATGGGTGAATAGTATAGGCTACATAGCAGTCTGTGAACAGGGCACACAGTGACATTGGGGTGAGTGTTGAGTGAATAGGAGAGGTTACATAGCAGTCTATGCACAGGGCACACAGTGACATTGGTGTGAGTGGTGGGAAAGTAGGATAGGTTACATAGCAGTCTGTGCACACGGCACACAGTGACATTGGTGTGAGTGGTGGGTGAATAGGAGAGGTTACATAGCAGTCTGTGCACAGGGCACACAATGACATTGGTGTGAGTGGTGGGTGAATAGGATAGGCTACATAGCAGTCTGTACACAGGGCACACAGTGACATTAGTGTGAGTGGTGGGTGAATAGGAGAGGCTACATAGCAGTCTGTGCACAGGGCACACAGTGACATTGGTGTCAGTGGTGGGTGAATAGGATAGGCTACATAGCAGTCTGTGCACAGGGCACACAGTGACATTGGTGTCAGTGGTGGGTGAATAGGATAGGCTACATAGCAGTCTGTGCACAGGGCACACAGTGACATTGGTGTGAATGGTGGGTGAATAGGATAGGCTACATAGCAGTCTGTGCTCAGGGCACACAGTGACATTGGTGTGAGTGGTGGGTGAATAGGAGAGGTTACATAGCAGTCTGTGCACAGGGCACACAGTGACATTGGTGTGAGTGGTGGGTGAATAGGATAGGCTACATATCAGTCTGTAAACAGGGCACACAGTGACATTGGTGTGAGTGGTGGGTGAATAGTATAGGCTACATAGCAGTCTGTGCAAAGGGCACACATTGACATTGGTGTGAGTGGTGGGTGAATATGACAGGCTACTTAGCAGTCTGTGCACAGGGCACACAGGGACATTGGTGTGAGTGGTGACTGAATAGGATAGGCTACATAGCAGTCTGTGCACAGGGCACACAATGACATTGGTGGGAGTGATGGGTGAATAGTATAGGCTACATAGCAGTCTGTGAACAGGGCACACAGTGACATTGGTGTGAGTGTTGAGTGAATAGGAGAGGTTACATAGCAGTCTATGCACAGGGCACACAGTGACATTTGGTGTGAGTGGTGGGAAAGTAGGATAGGTTACATAGCAGTCTGTGCACACGGCACACAGTGACATTGGTGTGAGTGGTGGGTGAATAGGAGAGGTTACATAGCAGTCTGTGCACAGGGCACACAATGACATTGGTGTGAGTGGTGGGTGAATAGGATAGGCTACATAGCAGTCTCTGCACAGGGCACACAGTGACATTGGTGTGAGTGGTGGGTGAATAGAAGAGGTTACATAGCAGTCTGTGCACAGGGCACACAGTGACATTAGTGTGAGTGGAGGGTGAATAGGAGAGGTTACATAGCAGTCTGTGCACAGGACACACAGTGACATTGGTGTGAGCGGTGGGTGAATAGGAGAGGTTACATAGCAGTCTGTGCACAGGGCACACAGTGACATTGGTGTGAGTGGTGGGTGAATAGGATAGGCTATATAGCAGTCTGTGCACAGGGCACACAGGGACATTGGTGTGAGTGGTGAGTGAATAGGATAGGCAACATAGCAGTCTGTGCACTGGGCACACAGTGACATTGGTGTGAGTGATGGGTGAATAGTATAGGCTACATAGCAGTCTGTGAACAGGGCACACAGTGACATTGGTGTGAGTGGTGAGTGAATAGGAGAGGTTACATAGCAGTCTATGCACAGGGCACACAGTGACATTGGTGTGAGTGGTGGGAAAGTAGGATAGGCTACATAGCAGTCTGTGCACACGGCACACAGTGACATTGGTGTGAGTGGTGGGTGAATAGGAGAGGTTACATAGCAGTCTGTGCACACGGCACACAATGACATTGGTGTGAGTGGTGGGTGAATAGGATAGGCTACATAGCAGTCTGTACACAGGGCACACAGTGACATTGGTGTGAGAGGTGTGTGAATAGGAGAGGCTACTTAGCAGTCTGTGTACAGGGCACACAGTGACATTGGTGTGAGTGGTGGGTGAATAGGATAGGCTACATAGCTGTCTGTGCACAGTGCACACAGTGACATTTATGTGAGTGGTGGGAGAATAGGATAGGCTACATAGCAGTCTGTGCACAGGGCACACAGTGACATTGGTGTGAGTGGTGGGTGAATAGGAGAGGTTACATAGCAGTTTGTGCACAGGGCACACAGGGACATTGGTGTGAGTGGTGGGTGAATAGGACAGGCTACATAGCAGTCTGTGCACAGGGCACACAGGGACATTGGTGTGAGTGGTGAGTGAATAGGATAGGCTACATAGCAGTCTGTGCACAGGGCACACAGTGACATTGGTGTGAGTGGTGGGAAAGTAGGATAGGCTACATAGCAGTCTGTGCACACGGCACACAGTGACATTGGTGTGAGTGGTGGGTGAATAGGAGAGGTTACATAGCAGTCTGTGCACAGGACACACAGTGACATTCGTGTGAGTGGTGGGTGAATAGGAGAGGATACATAGCAGTCTGTGCACAGGTCACACAGTGACATTGGTGTGAGTTGTGGGTGAATAGGATAGGCTACATATCAGTCTGTGCACAGGGCACACAGTGACATTGGTGTGAGTGGTGGGTGAATAGTATAGGCTACATAGCAGTCTGTGCACAGGGCACACAGTGACATTGGTGTGAGTGGTGGGTGAATAGGACAGGCTACATAGCAGTCTGTGCACAGGGCACACAGGGACATTGGTGTGAGTGGTGAGTGAATAGGATAGGCTACATAGCAGTCTGTGCACAGGGCACACAGTGACATTGGTGTGAGTGATGGGTGAATAGTATAGGCTACATAGCAGTCTGTGAACAGGGCACACAGTGACATTGGTGTGAGTGGTGAGTGAATAGGAGAGGTTACATAGCAGTCTATGCACAGGGCACACAGTGACATTGGTGTGAGTGGTGGGGAAGTAGGATAGGTTACATAGCAGTCTGTGCACAGGGCACACAATGACATTGGTGTGAGTGGTGGGTGAATAGGAGAGGCTACATAGCAGTCTGTGCACAGGGCACACAGTGACATTGGTGTGAGTGGTGGGTGAATAGGAGAGGCTACATAGCAGTCTGTGAACAGGTCACACAGTGACATTGGTGTGAGTGGTGGGTGTATATGATAGGCTACATATCAGTCTGTGCACAGGGCACACAGTGACATTGGTGTGAGTGGTGGGTGAATAGGAGAGGTTACATAGCAGTCTATGCACAGGGCACACAGTGACATTGGTGTGAGTGGTGGGGATGTAGGATAGGTTACATAGCAGTCTGTGCACAGGGCACACAATGACATTGGTGTGAGTGGTGGGTGAATAGGAGAGGCTACATAGCAGTCTGTGCACAGGGCACGCTTTGACATTGGTGTGAGAGGTGGGTGAATAGGAGAGGCTACATAACAGTCTGTGAACAGGTCACACAGTGACATTGGTGTGAGTGGTGGGTGAATAGGAGAGGCTACATATCAGTCTGTTCACAGGACACACAGTGACATTGGTGTGAGTGGTGGGTGAATAGGAGAGGTTACATAGTAGTCTGTGCACAGGGCACAGAGTGACATTGGTGTGAGTGGTGGGTGAATAGGATAGGTTACATATCAGACTGTACACAGGACACACAGTGACATTGGTGTGAGTGGTGGGTGAATAGGAGAGGTTACATAGCAGTCTGTGCACAGGGCACACAGTGACATTGGTGTGAGTGGTGGGTGAATAGGAGAGGTTACATAGCAGTCTGTGCACAGGGCACACAATGACATTGGTGTGAGTGGTGGGTGAATAGGATAGGCTACATAGCAGTCTCTGCACAGGGCACACAGTGACATTGGTGTGAGTGGTGGGTGAATAGGAGAGGTTACATAGCAGTCTACACAGGGCACACAGTGACATTAGTGTGAGTGGAGGGTGAATAGGAGAGGTTACATAGCAGTCTGTGCACAGGACACACAGTGACATTGGTGTGAGCGGTGGGTGAATAGGAGAGGTTACATAGCAGACTGTGCACAGGGCACACAGTGACATTGGTGTGAGTGGTGGGTGAATAGGATAGGCTATATAGCAGTCTGTGCACAGGGCACACAGGGACATTGGTGTGAGTGGTGAGTGAAAAGGATAGGCAACATAGCAGTCTGTGCACTGGGCCCACAGTGACATTGGTGTGAGTGATGGGTGAATAGTATAGGCTACATAGCAGTCTGTGAACAGGGCACACAGTGACATTGGTGTGAGTGGTGAGTGAATAGGAGAGGTTACATAGCAGTCTATGCACAGGGCACACAGTGACATTGGTGTGAGTGGTGGGAAAGTAGGATAGGCTACATAGCAGTCTGTGCACACGGCACACAGTGACATTGGTGTGAGTGGTGGGTGAATAGGAGAGGTTACATAGCAGTCTGTGCACACGGCACACAATGACATTGGTGCGAGTGGTGGGTGAATAGGATAGGCTACATAGCAGTCTGTACACAGGGCACACAGTGACATTGGTGTGAGAGGTGTGTGAATAGGAGAGGCTACTTAGCAGTCTGTGCACAGGGCACACAGTAACATTGGTGTGAGTGGTGGGTGAATAGGATAGGCTACATAGCTGTCTGTGCACAGTGCACACAGTGACATTTATGTGAGTGGTGGGAGAATAGGATAGGCTACATAGCAGTCTGTGCACAGGGCACACAGTGACATTGGTGTGAGTGGTGGGTGAATAGGAGAGGTTACATAGCAGTTTGTGCACAGGGCACACAGTGACATTAGTGTGAGTGGTGAGTGAATAGGAGAGGTTACATAGCAGTCTGTGCACAGGACACACAGTGACATTCGTGTGAGTGGTGGGTGAATAGGTGAGGATACATAGCAGTCTGTGCACAGGTCACACAGTGACATTGGTGTGAGTTGTGGGTGAATAGGATAGGCTACATATCAGTCTGTGCACAGGGCACACAGTGACATTGGTGTGAGTGGTGGGTGAATAGTATAGGCTACATAGCAGTCTGTGCACAGGGCACACAGTGATATTGGTGTGAGTGGTGGGTGAATAGGACAGGCTACATAGCAGTCTGTGCACAGGGCACACAGGGACATTGGTGTGAGTGGTGAGTGAATAGGATAGGCTACATAGCAGTCTGTGCACAGGGCACACAGTGACATTGGTGTGAGTGATGGGTGAATAGTATAGGCTTCATAGCAGTCTGTGCACAGGGCACACAGTGACATTGGTGTGAGTGGTGGGTGAATAGGAGAGGCTACATAGCAGTCTGTGAACAGGTCACACAGTGACATTGGTGTGAGTGGTGGGTGTATATGATAGGCTACATATCAGTCTGTGCACAGGGCACACAGTGACATTGGTGTGAGTGGTGGGTGAATAGGAGAGGTTACATAGCAGTCTATGCACAGGGCACACAGTGACATTGGTGTGAGTGGTGGGGAAGTAGGATAGGTTACATAGCAGTCTGTGCACAGGGCACACAATGACATTGGTGTGAGTGGTGGGTGAATAGGAGAGGCTACATAGCAGTCTGTGCACAGGGCACACTTTGACATTGGTGTGAGAGGTGGGTGAATAGGAGAGGCTACATAGCAGTCTGTGAACAGATCACACAGTGACATTGGTGTGAGTGGTGGGTGAATAGGAGAGGCTACATATCAGTCTGTTCACAAGACACACAGTGACATTGGTGTGAGTGGTGGGTGAATAGGAGAGGTTACATAGCAGTCTGTGCACAGGGCACACAGTGACATTGGTGTGAGTGGTGAGTGAATAGGAGAGATTACATAGCAATCTATGCACAGGGCACACAGTGACATTGGTGTGAGGGGTGGGTGAATAGGATAGGTTACATAGCAGCCTGTACACAGGGCACACAGTCACATTGGTGTGAGTGGTGTGTGAATAGGAGAGGTTACATAGCAGTCTATGCACAGGGCACACAGTGACATTGGTGTGAATGGTTGATGAATATGAAAGGTTACATAGCAGTCTGTGCACAGGGCATGCAGTGAAATTGGTGTGAGTGGTGGGTGAATAGTATAGGCTACATATCAGTCTGTACACAGGGCACACAGTGACATTGGTGTGAGTGGTGGGTGAATAGGATAGGCTACATATCAGTCTGTACACAGGACACACAGTGACATTGGTGTGAGTGGTGGATGAATAGGAGAGGTTACATAGCAGTCTGTGCACAGGGCACACAGTAACATTGGTGTGAGTGGTGGGTAAATAGGAGAGGTTACATAGCAGTCTGTGCACAGGGCACACAGTGACATTGGTGTGAGTGTTGGGTGAATAGGAGAGGTTACATAGCAGTATGTGCACAGGGCACACAGTGACATAGGTGTGAGAGGTGGGTGAATAGGAGAGGTTACATATCAGTATGTGCACAGGGCACACAGTGACATTGGTGTGAGTGGTGGGTGAATAGGATAGGTTACATTGCAGTCTGAGCACAGGACACACAGTGACATTGGTGTGAGTGGTGGGTGAATAGGATAGGTTACTTAGCAGTATTTGCACAGGGCACACAGTGACATTGGTGTGAGTGGTGGGTGAATAATATAGATTACATAGCAGTCTGTGCACAGGGCACACAGTGACATTGGTGTGAGTGGTGGGTGAATAGGATAGGCTACATATCAGTCTGTGCACAGGACACACAGTAACATTGGTGTGAGCGGTGGGTGAATAGGAGAGGTTACATTGCAGTCTGTGCACAGGGCACACAGTGACATTGGTGTGAGTGGTGGGTGAATAGGAGAGGTTACGTAGCAGTCTGTGCACAGGGCACACAATGACATTGGTGTGAGTGGTGGGTGAATAGGAGAGGCTACATAGCAGGCTGTGCACAGGTCACACAGTGACATTGGTGTGAGAGGTGGGTGAATAGGATAGGCTACATAGCAGTCTGTGAACAGGGCACAAAGTGACAATGGTGTGAGTTGTGGGTGAATAGGATAGGCTACATAGCTGTCTGTGCACAGGGCAGACAGTGACATTGGTGTGAGTGGTGGGTGAATAGGAGAGGTTACATAGCAGTCTGTGCACAGGGCACACAGTGACATTGGTGTGAGTGGTGGGTGAATAGGAGAGGTTACATAGCAGTCTGTGCACAGGACACACAGTGACATTGGTGTGAGTGGTGGGTGAAAAGGAGAGGTTACATAGCAGTCTGTGCACAGGGCACACAGTTACATTGGTGTGAGTGGTGGGTGAATAGGAGAGGCTACATATCAGTCTGTGCACAGGGCACACAGTGACATTGGTGCGAGTGGTGGGTGAATAGGAGAGGTTACATATCAGTCTGTGCACAGGGCACACAGTGACATTGGTGTGAGTGGTGGGTGAATAGGAGAGGTTACATAGCAGTGTGTGCACAGGGCACACAGTTACATTGGTGTGAGTGGTGGATGAATAGGAGAGGCTACATATCAGTCTGTACACAGGACACACAGTGACATTGGTGTGAGTGGTGGGTGAATAGGAGAGGTTACATAGCAGTCTGTGCACAGGGCAGACAGTGACATTGGTGTGAGTGGTGAGTGAATAGGAGAGGTTACATACCAATCTATGCACAGGGCACACAGTGACATTGGTGTGAGGGGTGGGTGAATAGGATAGGTTACATAGCAGCCTGTACACAGGGCACACAGTCACATTGGTGTGAGTGGTGAGTGAATAGGAGAGGTTACATAGCAGTCGATGCACAGGGCACACAGTGACATTGGTGTGAATGGTTGGTGAATATGAGAGGTTACATAGCAGTCTGTGCGCAGGGCATACAGTGAAATTGGTGTGAGTGGTGAGTGAATAGTATAGGCTACATATCAGTCTGTGCACAGGGCACACAGTGACATTGGTGTGAGTGGTGGGTGAATAGGATAGGTTACATATCAGTCTGTACACAGGACACACAGTGACATTGGTGTGAGTGGTGGGTGAATAGGAGAGGTTACATAGCAGTCTGTGCACAGGGCACACAGTGACATTGGTGTGAGTGGTGGGTGAATAGGAGAGGTTACATAGCAGTCTGTGCACAGGGCACACAGTGACATTGGTGTGAGTGGTGGGTGAATAGGAGAGGTTACATTGCAGTCTGTGCACAGGGCACACAGTGACATTGGTGTGAGTGGTTGGTGAATAGGAGCGGTTACATAGCAGTCTTTGCACAGAGCACACAGTTACATTGGTGTGAGTGGTGGGTGAATAGGAGAGGCTACATATCAGTCTGTACACAGGACACACAGTGACATTGGTGTCAGTGGTGGGTGAATAGGAGAGGTTACATAGCAGTCTGTGCACGGGGCAGACAGTGACATTGGTGTGAGTGGTGAGTGAATAGGAGAGGTTACATACCAATCTATGCACAGGGCACACAGTGACATTGGTGTGAGGGGTGGGTGAATAGGATAGGTTACATAGCAGCCTGTACACAGGGCACACAGTCACATTGGTGTGAGTGGTGAGTGAATAGGAGAGGTTACATAGCAGTCGATGCACAGGGCACACAGTGACATTGGTGTGAATGGTTGGTGAATATGAGAGGTTACATAGCAGTCTGTGCACAGGGCATACAGTGAAATTGGTGTGAGTGGTGGGTGAATAGTATAGGCTACATATCAGTCTGTGCACAGGGCACACAGTGACATTGGTGTGAGTGGTGGGTGAATAGGATAGGTTACATATCAGTCTGTACACAGGACACACAGTGACATTGGTGTGAGTGGTGGGTGAATAGGAGAGGTTACATAGCAGTCTGTGCACAGGGCACACAGTGACATTGGTGTGAGTGGTGGGTGAATAGGAGAGGTTACATTGCAGTCTGTGCACAGGGCACACAGTGACATTGGTGTGAGTGGTGGGTTACTAGGATAGGCAACATAGCAGTCTGTGCACAGGGCACACAGTGACATTGGTGTGAGTGGTGGGTGAATAGGAGAGGTTACATAGCAGTCTATGCACAGGGCACACAGTGACATTGGTGTGAGTGGTGGGGAAGTAGGATAGGTTACATAGCAGTCTGTGCACAGGGCACACAATGACATTGGTGTGAGTGGTGGGTGAATAGGAGAGGCTACATAGCAGTCTGTGCACAGGGCACACTTTGACATTGGTGTGAGAGGTGGGTGAATAGGAGAGGCTACATAGCAGTCTGTGAACAGATCACACAGTGACATTGGTGTGAGTGGTGGGTGAATAGGAGAGGCTACATATCAGTCTGTTCACAGGACACACAGTGACATTGGTGTGAGTGGTGGGTGAATAGGAGAGGTTACATAGCAGTCTGTGCACAGGGCACACAGTGACATTGGTGTGAGTGGTGAGTGAATAGGAGAGATTACATAGCAATCTATGCACAGGGCACACAGTGACATTAGTGTGAGGGGTGGGTGAATAGGATAGGTTACATAGCAGCCTGTACACAGGGCACACAGTCACATTGGTGTGAGTGGTGTGTGAATAGGAGAGGTTACATAGCAGTCTATGCACAGGGCACACAGTGACATTGGTGTGAATGGTTGATGAATATGAAAGGTTACATAGCAGTCTGTGCACAGGGCATGCAGTGAAATTGGTGTGAGTGGTGGGTGAATAGTATAGGCTACATATCAGTCTGTACACAGGGCACACAGTGACATTGGTGTGAGTGGTGGGTGAATAGGATAGGCTACATATCAGTCTGTACACAGGACACAGTGACATTGGTGTGAGTGGTGGATGAATAGGAGAGGTTACATAGCAGTCTGTGCACAGGGCACACAGTAACATTGGTGTGAGTGGTGGGTAAATAGGAGAGGTTACATAGCAGTCTGTGCACAGGGCACACAGTGACATTGGTGTTAGTGGTGGGTGAATAGGAGAGGTTACATAGCAGTATGTGCACAGGGCACACAGTGACATAGGTGTGAGAGGTGGGTGAATAGGAGAGGTTACATATCAGTATGTGCACAGGGCACACAGTGACATTGGTGTGAGTGGTGGGTGAATAGGATAGGTTACATTGCAGTCTGAGCACAGGACACACAGTGACATTGGTGTGAGTGGTGGGTGAATAGGATAGGTTACTTAGCAGTATTTGCACAGGGCACACAGTGACATTGGTGTGAGTGGTGGGTGAATAATATAGATTACATAGCAGTCTGTGCACAGGGCACACAGTGACATTGGTGTGAGTGGTGGGTGAATAGGATAGGCTACATATCAGTCTGTGCACAGGACACACAGTAACATTGGTGTGAGCGGTGGGTGAATAGGAGAGGTTACATTGCAGTCTGTGCACAGGGCACACAGTGACATTGGTGTGAGTGGTGGGTGAATAGGAGAGGTTACGTAGCAGTCTGTGCACAGGGCACACAATGACATTGGTGTGAGTGGTGGGTGAATAGGAGAGGCTACATAGCAGGCTGTGCACAGGTCACACAGTGACATTGGTGTGAGAGGTGGGTGAATAGGATAGGCTACATAGCAGTCTGTGAACAGGGCACAAAGTGACAATGGTGTGAGTTGTGGGTGAATAGGATAGGCTACATAGCTGTCTGTGCACAGGGCAGACAGTGACATTGGTGTGAGTGGTGGGTGAATAGGAGAGGTTACATAGCAGTCTGTGCACAGGGCACACAGTGACATTGGTGTGAGTGGTGGGTGAATAGGAGAGGTTACATAGCAGTCTGTGCACAGGACACACAGTGACATTGGTGTGAGTGGTGGGTGAAAAGGAGAGGTTACATAGCAGTCTGTGCACAGGGCACACAGTTACATTGGTGTGAGTGGTGGGTGAATAGGAGAGGCTACATATCAGTCTGTGCACAGGGCACACAGTGACATTGGTGCGAGTGGTGGGTGAATAGGAGAGGTTACATATCAGTCTGTGCACAGGGCACACAGTGACATTGGTGTGAGTGGTGGGTGAATAGGAGAGGTTACATAGCAGTCTGTGCACAGGGCACACAGTTACATTGGTGTGAGTGGTGGGTGAATAGGAGAGGCTACATATCAGTCTGTACACAGGACACACAGTGACATTGGTGTGAGTGGTGGGTGAATAGGAGAGGTTACATAGCAGTCTGTGCACAGGGCAGACAGTGACATTGGTGTGAGTGGTGAGTGAATAGGAGAGGTTACATACCAATCTATGCACAGGGCACACAGTGACATTGGTGTGAGGGGTGGGTGAATAGGATAGGTTACATAGCAGCCTGTACACAGGGCACACAGTCACATTGGTGTGAGTGGTGAGTGAATAGGAGAGGTTACATAGCAGTCGATGCACAGGGCACACAGTGACATTGGTGTGAATGGTTGGTGAATATGAGAGGTTACATAGCAGTCTGTGCGCAGGGCATACAGTGAAATTGGTGTGAGTGGTGAGTGTATAGTATAGGCTACATATCAGTCTGTGCACAGGGCACACAGTGACATTGGTGTGAGTGGTGGGTGAATAGGATAGGTTACATATCAGTCTGTACATAGGACACACAGTGACATTGGTGTGAGTGGTGGGTGAATAGGAGAGGTTACATAGCAGTCTGTGCACAGGGCACACAGTGACATTGGTGTGAGTGGTGGGTGAATAGGAGAGGTTACATTGCAGTCTGTGCACAGGGCACACAGTGACATTGGTGTGAGTGGTTGGTGAATAGGAGCGGTTACATAGCAGTCTGTGCACAGAGCACACAGTTACATTGGTGTGAGTGGTGGGTGAATAGGAGAGGCTACATATCAGTCTGTACACAGGACACACAGTGACATTGGTGTCAGTGGTGGGTGAATAGGAGAGGTTACATAGCAGTCTGTGCACGGGGCAGACAGTGACATTGGTGTGAGTGGTGAGTGAATAGGAGAGGTTACATACCAATCTATGCACAGGGCACACAGTGACATTGGTGTGAGGGTTGGGTGAATAGGATAGGTTACATAGCAGCCTGTACACAGGGCACACAGTCACATTGGTGTGAGTGGTGAGTGAATAGGAGAGGTTACATAGCAGTTGATGCACAGGGCACACAGTGACATTGGTGTGAATGGTTGGTGAATATGAGAGGTTACATAGCAGTCTGTGCACAGGGCATACAGTGAAATTGGTGTGAGTGGTGGGTGAATAGTATAGGCTACATATCAGTCTGTGCACAGGGCACACAGTGACATTGGTGTGATTGGTGGGTGAATAGGATAGGTTACATATCAGTCTGTACACAGGACACACAGTGACATTGGTGTGAGTGGTGGGTGAATAGGAGAGGTTACATAGCAGTCTGTGCACAGGGCACACATTGACATTGGTGTGAGTGGTGGGTGAATAGGAGAGGTTACATTGCAGTCTGTGCACAGGGCACACAGTGACATTGGTGTGAGTGGTGGGTTACTAGGATAGGCAACATAGCAGTCTGTGCACAGGGCACACAGTGACATTGGTGTGAGTGGTGGGTGAATAGGAGAGGTTACATAGCAGTCTATGCACAGGGCACACAGTGACATTGGTGTGAGTGGTGGGGAAGTAGGATAGGTTACATAGCAGTCTGTGCACAGGGCACACAATGACATTGGTGTGAGTGGTGGGTGAATAGGAGAGGCTACATAGCAGTCTGTGCACCGGGCACACAGTGACATTGGTGTGAGAGGTGGGTGAATAGGAGAGGCTACATAGCAGTCTGTGAACAGGTCACACAGTGACATTGGTGTGAGTGGTGGGTGAATAGGAGAGGCTACATATCAGTCTGTTCACAGGACACACAGTGACATTGGTGTGAGAGGTGGTTGAATAGGAGAGGCTACATAGCAGTCTGTGAACAGGTCACACAGTGACATTGGTGTGAGTGGTGGGTGAATAGGAGAGGCTACATATCAGTCTGTTCACAGGACACACAGTGACATTGGTGTGAGTGGTGGGTGAATAGGAGAGGTTACATAGCAGTCTGTGCACAGGGCACACAGTAACATTGGTGTGAGTGGTGGGTAAATAGGAGAGATTACATAGCAGTCTGTGCACAGGGCACACAGTGACATTGGTGTGAGTGGTGGGTGAATAGGAGAGGTTACATAGCAGTCTATGCACAGGGCACACAGTGACATTGGTGTGAGTGGTGGGTAAATAGGAGAGGTTACATAGCAGTCTGTGCACAGGACACACAGTGACATTGGTGTGAGTGGTGGGTGAAAAGGAGAGGTTACATAGCAGTCTGTGCACAGGGCACACAGTTACATTGGTGTGAGTGGTGGGTGAATAGGAGAGGTTACATATCAGTCTGTGCACAGGGCACACAGTGACATTGGTGCGAGTGGTGGGTGAATAGGAGAGGTTACATATCAGTCTGTGCACAGGGCACACTGTGACATTGGTGTGAGTGGTGGGTGAATAGGAGAGGTTACATAGCAGTCTGTGCACAGGGCACACAGTTACATTGGTGTGAGTGGTGGGTGAATAGGAGAGGCTACATATCAGTCTGTACACAGGACACACAGTGACATTGGTGTGAGTGGTGGGTGAATAGGAGAGGTTACATAGCAGTCTGTGCACAGGGCAGACAGTGACATTGGTGTGAGTGGTGAGTGAATAGGAGAGGTTACATACCAATCTATGCACAGGGCACAAAGTGACATTGGTGTGAGGGGTGGGTGAATAGGATAGGTTACATAGCAGCCTGTACACAGGGCACACAGTCACATTGGTGTGAGTGGTGAGTGAATAGGAGAGGTTACATAGCAGTCGATGCACAGGGCACACAGTGACATTGGTGTGAATGGTTGGTGAATATGAGAGGTTACATAGCAGTCTGTGCGCAGGGCATACAGTGAAATTGGTGTGAGTGGTGAGTGAATAGTATAGGCTACATATCAGTCTGTGCACAGGGCACACAGTGACATTGGTGTGAGTGGTGGGTGAATAGGATAGGTTACATATCAGTCTGTACACAGGACACACAGTGACATTGGTGTGAGTGGTGGGTGAATAGGAGAGGTTACATAGCAGTCTGTGCACAGGGCACACAGTGACATTGGTGTGAGTGGTGGGTGAATAGGAGAGGTTACATTGCAGTCTGTGCACAGGGCACACAGTGACATTGGTGTGAGTGGTTGGTGAATAGGAGCGGTTACATAGCAGTCTGTGCACAGAGCACACAGTTACATTGGTGTGAGTGGTGGGTGAATAGGAGAGGCTACATATCAGTCTGTACACAGGACACACAGTGACATTGGTGTCAGTGGTGGGTGAATAGGAGAGGTTACATAGCAGTCTGTGCACGGGGCAGACAGTGACATTGGTGTGAGTGGTGAGTGAATAGGAGAGGTTACATACCAATCTATGCACAGGTCACACAGTGACATTGGTGTGAGGGGTGGGTGAATAGGATAGGTTACATAGCAGCCTGTACACAGGGCACACAGTCACATTGGTGTGAGTGGTGAGTGAATAGGAGAGGTTACATAGCAGTCGATGCACAGGGCACACAGTGACATTGGTGTGAATGGTTGGTGAATATGAGAGGTTACATAGCAGTCTGTGCACAGGGCATACAGTGAAATTGGTGTGAGTGGTGGGTGAATAGTATAGGCTACATATCAGTCTGTGCACAGGGCACACAGTGACATTGGTGTGAGTGGTGGGTGAATAGGATATGTTACATATCAGTCTGTACACAGGACACACAGTGACATTGGTGTGAGTGGTGGGTGAATAGGAGAGGTTACATAGCAGTCTGTGCACAGGGCACACAGTAACATTGGTGTGAGTGGTGGGTGAATAGGAGAGGTTACATTGCAGTCTGTGCACAGGGCACACAGTGACATTGGTGTGAGTGGTGGGTTACTAGGATAGGCAACATAGCAGTCTGTGCACAGGGCACACAGTGACATTGGTGTGAGTGGTGGGTGAATAGGAGAGGTTACATAGCAGTCTATGCACAGGGCACACAGTGACATTGGTGTGAGTGGTGGGGAAGTAGGATAGGTTACATAGCAGTCTGTGCACAGGGCACACAATGACATTGGTGTGAGTGGTGGGTGAATAGGAGAGGCTACAAAGCAGTCTGTGCACCGGGCACACAGTGACATTGGTGTGAGAGGTGGGTGAATAGGAGAGGCTACATAGCAGTCTGTGAACAGGTCACACAGTGACATTGGTGTGAGTGGTGGGTGAATAGGAGAGGCTACATATCAGTCTGTTCACAGGACACACAGTGACATTGGTGTGAGAGGTGGTTGAATTGGAGAGGCTACATAGCAGTCTGTGAACAGGTCACACAGTGACATTGGTGTGAGTGGTGGGTGAATAGGAGAGGTTACATAGCAGTCTATGCACAGGGCACACAGTGACATTGGTGTGAGTGGTGGGGAAGTAGGATAGGTTACATAGCAGTCTGTGCACAGGGCATACAGTGAAATTGGTGTGAGTGGTGGGTGAATAGGAGAGGTTACATATCAGTATGTGCACAGGGCACACAGTGACATTGGTGTGAGTGGTGGGTGAATAGGATAGGTTACATTGCAGTCTGAGCACAGGACACACAGTGACATTGGTGTGAGTGGTGGGTGAATAGGATAGGTTACTTAGCAGTATTTGCACAGGGCACACAGTGACATTGGTGTGAGTGGTGGGTGAATAGGATAGATTACATAGCAGTCTGTGCACAGGGCACACAGTGACATTGGTGTGAGTGGTGGGTAAATAGGATAGGCTACATATCAGTCTGTGCACAGGACACACAGTGACATTGGTGTGAGTGGTGGGTGAATAGGAGAGGTTACATTGCAGTCTGTGCACAGGGCACACAGTGACATTGGTGTGAGTGGTGGGTGAATAGGAGAGGTTACATAGCAGTCTGTGCACAGGGCACACAGTGACATTGGTGTGAGTGGTGGGTGAATAGGAGAGGTTACATAGCAGTCTGTGCACAGGGCACACAGTGACATTGGTGTGAGTGGTGGGTGAATAGGACAGGCTACATAGCAGTCTGTGCACAGGGCACACAGTGACATTGGTGTGAGTGGTGGGTGAATAGGACAGGCTACATAGCAGTCTATGCACAGGGGACACAGTGACATTGGAGTGAGTGGTGGGTGAATAGGAGAGGCTTCATAGCAGTCTGTGAATGGCACACAGTGACATCGGTGTGAGTAGTGAGTGAATAGGAGAGGTTACATAGCAGTCTATGCACAGGGCACACAGTGACATTGGTGTGAGTGGTGGGTAAGTAGGATAGGTTACATAGCAGTCTGTGCACACAGGACACATTGACATTGGTGTGAGTGGTGGGTGAATAGGAGAGGTTACAAAGCAGTCTGTGCACAGGGCAAACAATGACATTGGTGTGAGTGGTGGGTGAATAGGAGAGGCTACATAGCAGTCTGTGCACATGTCACACAGTGACATTGGTGTGAGTGGTGGGTGAATAGGAGAGGCAACATAGCAGTCTGTGCACAGGGCACACAGTGACATTGGTGTGAGTGGTGGGTGAATAGGAGAGGTTACATAGCAGTCTATGCACAGGGCACACAGTGACATTAGTGTGAGTGGTGGGGAAGTAGGATAGGTTACATAGCAGTCTGTGGACAGGGCACACAATGACATTGGTGTGAGTGGTGGGTGAATAGGAGAGGTTACATAGCAGTCTGTGCACAGGACACACGGTGACATTGGTGTGAGTGGTGGGTGAATAGGAGAGGTTACATAGCAGTCTGTGCACAGGGCACACAGTGACATTGGTGTGAGTGGTGAGAGAATAGGATAGGTTACATAGCAATCTATGCAGAGGGCACACAGTGACATTGGTGTTAGGGGTGGGTGAATAGGAGAGGTTACACAGCAGTCTGTGCACAGGGCACACAGTGACATTGGTGTGAGTGGTGAGAGAATAGGAGAGGTTACATAGCAATCTATGCAGAGGGCACACAGAGACATTGGTGTGAGGGGTGGGTGAATAGGATATGTTACATAGCAGCCTGTACACAGGGCACACAGTGACATTGGTGTGAGTGGTGGGTGAATAGGAGAGGTTACATAGCAGTCTGTGCACAGGGCGCACAGTGACATTGGTGTGAGTGCTTGGTGAATATTAGAGGCTACATATCAGTCTGTGCACAGGGCACACAGTGACATTGGTGTGAGTGGTGGGTGATTAGGAGAGGTTACATAGCAGTCTGTGCACAGGGCACACAGTGACATTGTGTGAGTGGTGGGTGAATAGTATAGGCTACATAGCAGTCTGTGCACAGGGCACACAGTAACATTGGTGTGAGTGGTGGGTGAATAGGAGAGGTTACATAGCAGTCTGTGCACAGGGCACACAGTGACATTGGTGTGAGTGGTGGGTGAAAAGGAGAGCTCACATAGCAGTATGTGCACAGGGCACACAGTGACATAGGTGTGAGAGGTGGGTGAATAGGAGAGGTTACATATCAGTATGTGCACAGGGCACACAGTGACATTGGTGTGAGTGGTGGGTGAATAGGATAGGTTACATTGCAGTCTGAGCACAGGACACACAGTGACATTGGTGTGAGTGGTGGGTGAATAGGATAGGTTACTTAGCAGTATTTGCACAGGGCACACAGTGACATTGGTGTGAGTGGTGGGTGAATAGGATAGATTACATAGCAGTCTGTGCACAGGGCACACAGTGACATTGGTGTGAGTGGTGGGTGAATAGGATAGGCTACATATCAGTCTGTGCACAGGACACACAGTGACATTGGTGTGAGTGGTGGGTGAATAGGAGAGGTTACATTGCAGTCTGTGCACAGGGTACACAGTGACATTGGTGTGAGTGGTGGGTGAATAAGAGAGGTTACATAGCAGTCTGTGCACAGGGCACACAGTGACATTGGTGTGAGTGGTGGGTGAATAGGACAGGCTACATAGCAGTCTGTGCACAGGGCACACAGTGACATTGGTGTGAGTGGTGGGTGAATAGGACAGGCTACATAGCAGTCTTTGCACAGGGCACACAGTGACATTTTAGTGAGTGGTGGGTGAATAGGAGAGGCTACATAGCAGTCTGTGAATGGCACACAGTGACATCGGTGTGAGTAGTGAGTGAATAGGGGAGGTTACATAGCAGTCTATGCACAGGGCACACAGTGACATTGGTGTGAGTGGTGGGTAAGTAGGATAGGTTACATAGCAGTCTGTGCACACAGGACACATTGACATTGGTGTGAGTGGTGGGTGAATAGGAGAGGTTACAAAGCAGTCTGTGCACAGGGCACACAATGACATTGGTGTGAGTGGTGGGTGAAAAGGAGAGGCTACATAGCAGTCTGTGCACAGGTCACACAGTGACATTGGTGTGAGAGGTGGGTGAATAGGATAGGCTACTTAGCAGTCTGTGAACAGGGCACACAGTGACATTGGTGTGAGTGGTTGGTGAATAGGAGCGGTTACATAGCAGTCTGTGCACAGAGCACACAGTTACATTGGTGTGAGTGGTGGGTGAATAGGAGAGGCTACATATCAGTCTGTACACAGGACACACAGTGACATTGGTGTCAGTGGTGGGTGAATAGGAGAGGTTACATAGCAGTCTGTGCACGGGGCAGACAGTGACATTGGTGTGAGTGGTGAGTGAATAGGAGAGGTTACATACCAATCTATGCACAGGGCACACAGTGACATTGGTGTGAGGGGTGGGTGAATAGGATAGGTTACATAGCAGCCTGTACACAGGGCACACAGTCACATTGGTGTGAGTGGTGAGTGAATAGGAGAGGTTACATAGCAGTCGATGCACAGGGCACACAGTGACATTGGTGTGAATGGTTGGTGAATATGAGAGGTTACATAGCAGTCTGTGCACAGGGCATACAGTGAAATTGGTGTGAGTGGTGGGTGAATAGTATAGGCTACATATCAGTCTGTGCACAGGGCACACAGTGACATTGGTGTGAGTGGTGGGTGAATAGGATAGGTTACATATCAGTCTGTACACAGGACACACAGTGACATTGGTGTGAGTGGTGGGTGAATAGGAGAGGTTACATAGCAGTCTGTGCACAGGGCACACAGTGACATTGGTGTGAGTGGTGGGTGAATAGGAGAGGTTACATTGCAGTCTGTGCACAGGGCACACAGTGACATTGGTGTGAGTGGTGGGTTACTAGGATAGGCAACATAGCAGTCTGTGCACAGGGCACACAGTGACATTGGTGTGAGTGGTGGGTGAATAGGAGAGGTTACATAGCAGTCTATGCACAGGGCACACAGTGACATTGGTGTGAGTGGTGGGGAAGTAGGATAGGTTACATAGCAGTCTGTGCACAGGGCACACAATGACATTGGTGTGAGTGGTGGGTGAATAGGAGAGGCTACATAGCAGTCTGTGCACAGGGCACACTTTGACATTGGTGTGAGAGGTGGGTGAATAGGAGAGGCTACATAGCAGTCTGTGAACAGATCACACAGTGACATTGGTGTGAGTGGTGGGTGAATAGGAGAGGCTACATATCAGTCTGTTCACAGGACACACAGTGACATTGGTGTGAGTGGTGGGTGAATAGGAGAGGTTACATAGCAGTCTGTGCACAGGGCACACAGTGACATTGGTGTGAGTGGTGAGTGAATAGGAGAGATTACATAGCAATCTATGCACAGGGCACACAGTGGCATTGGTGTGAGGGGTGGGTGAATAGGATAGGTTACATAGCAGCCTGTACACAGGGCACACAGTCACATTGGTGTGAGTGGTGTGTGAATAGGAGAGGTTACATAGCAGTCTATGCACAGGGCACACAGTGACATTGGTGTGAATGGTTGATGAATATGAAAGGTTACATAGCAGTCTGTGCACAGGGCATGCAGTGAAATTGGTGTGAGTGGTGGGTGAATAGTATAGGCTACATATCAGTCTGTACACAGGGCACACAGTGACATTGGTGTGAGTGGTGGGTGAATAGGATAGGCTACATATCAGTCTGTACACAGGACACAGTGACATTGGTGTGAGTGGTGGATGAATAGGAGAGGTTACATAGCAGTCTGTGCACAGGGCACACAGTAACATTGGTGTGAGTGGTGGGTAAATAGGAGAGGTTACATAGCAGTCTGTGCACAGGGCACACAGTGACATTGGTGTTAGTGGTGGGTGAATAGGAGAGGTTACATAGCAGTATGTGCACAGGGCACACAGTGACATAGGTGTGAGAGGTGGGTGAATAGGAGAGGTTACATATCAGTATGTGCACAGGGCACACAGTGACATTGGTGTGAGTGGTGGGTGAATAGGATAGGTTACATTGCAGTCTGAGCACAGGACACACAGTGACATTGGTGTGAGTGGTGGGTGAATAGGATAGGTTACTTAGCAGTATTTGCACAGGGCACACAGTGACATTGGTGTGAGTGGTGGGTGAATAATATAGATTACATAGCAGTCTGTGCACAGGGCACACAGTGACATTGGTGTGAGTGGTGGGTGAATAGGATAGGCTACATATCAGTCTGTGCACAGGACACACAGTAACATTGGTGTGAGCGGTGGGTGAATAGGAGAGGTTACATTGCAGTCTGTGCACAGGGCACACAGTGACATTGGTGTGAGTGGTGGGTGAATAGGAGAGGTTACGTAGCAGTCTGTGCACAGGGCACACAATGACATTGGTGTGAGTGGTGGGTGAATAGGAGAGGCTACATAGCAGGCTGTGCACAGGTCACACAGTGACATTGGTGTGAGAGGTGGGTGAATAGGATAGGCTACATAGCAGTCTGTGAACAGGGCACAAAGTGACAATGGTGTGAGTTGTGGGTGAATAGGATAGGCTACATAGCTGTCTGTGCACAGGGCAGACAGTGACATTGGTGTGAGTGGTGGGTGAATAGGAGAGGTTACATAGCAGTCTGTGCACAGGGCACACAGTGACATTGGTGTGAGTGGTGGGTGAATAGGAGAGGTTACATAGCAGTCTGTGCACAGGACACACAGTGACATTGGTGTGAGTGGTGGGTGAAAAGGAGAGGTTACATAGCAGTCTGTGCACAGGGCACACAGTTACATTGGTGTGAGTGGTGGGTGAATAGGAGAGGCTACATATCAGTCTGTGCACAGGGCACACAGTGACATTGGTGCGAGTGGTGGGTGAATAGGAGAGGTTACATATCAGTCTGTGCACAGGGCACACAGTGACATTGGTGTGAGTGGTGGGTGAATAGGAGAGGTTACATAGCAGTCTGTGCACAGGGCACACAGTTACATTGGTGTGAGTGGTGGGTGAATAGGAGAGGCTACATATCAGTCTGTACACAGGACACACAGTGACATTGGTGTGAGTGGTGGGTGAATAGGAGAGGTTACATAGCAGTCTGTGCACAGGGCAGACAGTGACATTGGTGTGAGTGGTGAGTGAATAGGAGAGGTTACATACCAATCTATGCACAGGGCACACAGTGACATTGGTGTGAGGGGTGGGTGAATAGGATAGGTTACATAGCAGCCTGTACACAGGGCACACAGTCACATTGGTGTGAGTGGTGAGTGAATAGGAGAGGTTACATAGCAGTCGATGCACAGGGCACACAGTGACATTGGTGTGAATGGTTGGTGAATATGAGAGGTTACATAGCAGTCTGTGCGCAGGGCATACAGTGAAATTGGTGTGAGTGGTGAGTGAATAGTATAGGCTACATATCAGTCTGTGCACAGGGCACACAGTGACATTGGTGTGAGTGGTGGGTGAATAGGATAGGTTACATATCAGTCTGTACACAGGACACACAGTGACATTGGTGTGAGTGGTGGGTGAATAGGAGAGGTTACATAGCAGTCTGTGCACAGGGCACACAGTGACATTGGTGTGAGTGGTGGGTGAATAGGAGAGGTTACATTGCAGTCTGTGCACAGGGCACACAGTGACATTGGTGTGAGTGGTTGGTGAATAGGAGCGGTTACATAGCAGTCTGTGCACAGAGCACACAGTTACATTGGTGTGAGTGGTGGGTGAATAGGAGAGGCTACATATCAGTCTGTACACAGGACACACAGTGACATTGGTGTCAGTGGTGGGTGAATAGGAGAGGTTACATAGCAGTCTGTGCACGGGGCAGACAGTGACATTGGTGTGAGTGGTGAGTGAATAGGAGAGGTTACATACCAATCTATGCACAGGGCACACAGTGACATTGGTGTGAGGGGTGGGTGAATAGGATAGGTTACATAGCAGCCTGTACACAGGGCACACAGTCACATTGGTGTGAGTGGTGAGTGAATAGGAGAGGTTACATAGCAGTTGATGCACAGGGCACACAGTGACATTGGTGTGAATGGTTGGTGAATATGAGAGGTTACATAGCAGTCTGTGCACAGGGCATACAGTGAAATTGGTGTGAGTGGTGGGTGAATAGTATAGGCTACATATCAGTCTGTGCACAGGGCACACAGTGACATTGGTGTGATTGGTGGGTGAATAGGATAGGTTACATATCAGTCTGTACACAGGACACACAGTGACATTGGTGTGAGTGGTGGGTGAATAGGAGAGGTTACATAGCAGTCTGTGCACAGGGCACACATTGACATTGGTGTGAGTGGTGGGTGAATAGGAGAGGTTACATTGCAGTCTGTGCACAGGGCACACAGTGACATTGGTGTGAGTGGTGGGTTACTAGGATAGGCAACATAGCAGTCTGTGCACAGGGCACACAGTGACATTGGTGTGAGTGGTGGGTGAATAGGAGAGGTTACATAGCAGTCTATGCACAGGGCACACAGTGACATTGGTGTGAGTGGTGGGGAAGTAGGATAGGTTACATAGCAGTCTGTGCACAGGGCACACAATGACATTGGTGTGAGTGGTGGGTGAATAGGAGAGGCTACATAGCAGTCTGTGCACCGGGCACACAGTGACATTGGTGTGAGAGGTGGGTGAATAGGAGAGGCTACATAGCAGTCTGTGAACAGGTCACACAGTGACATTGGTGTGAGTGGTGGGTGAATAGGAGAGGCTACATATCAGTCTGTTCACAGGACACACAGTGACATTGGTGTGAGTGGTGGGTGAATAGGAGAGGTTACATAGCAGTCTGTGCACAGGGCACACAGTAACATTGGTGTGAGTGGTGGGTAAATAGGAGAGATTACATAGCAGTCTGTGCACAGGGCACACAGTGACATTGGTGTGAGTGGTGGGTGAATAGGAGAGGTTACATAGCAGTCTATGCACAGGGCACACAGTGACATTGGTGTGAGTGGTGGGTAAATAGGAGAGGTTACATAGCAGTCTGTGCACAGGACACACAGTGACATTGGTGTGAGTGGTGGGTGAAAAGGAGAGGTTACATAGCAGTCTGTGCACAGGGCACACAGTTACATTGGTGTGAGTGGTGGGTGAATAGGAGAGGTTACATATCAGTCTGTGCACAGGGCACACAGTGACATTGGTGCGAGTGGTGGGTGAATAGGAGAGGTTACATATCAGTCTGTGCACAGGGCACACTGTGACATTGGTGTGAGTGGTGGGTGAATAGGAAGAGGTTACATAGCAGTCTGTGCACAGGGCACACAGTTACATTGGTGTGAGTGGTGGGTGAATAGGAGAGGCTACATATCAGTCTGTACACAGGACACACAGTGACATTGGTGTGAGTGGTGGGTGAATAGGAGAGGTTACATAGCAGTCTGTGCACAGGGCAGACAGTGACATTGGTGTGAGTGGTGAGTGAATAGGAGAGGTTACATACCAATCTATGCACAGGGCACAAAGTGACATTGGTGTGAGGGGTGGGTGAATAGGATAGGTTACATAGCAGCCTGTACACAGGGCACACAGTCACATTGGTGTGAGTGGTGAGTGAATAGGAGAGGTTACATAGCAGTCGATGCACAGGGCACACAGTGACATTGGTGTGAATGGTTGGTGAATATGAGAGGTTACATAGCAGTCTGTGCGCAGGGCATACAGTGAAATTGGTGTGAGTGGTGAGTGAATAGTATAGGCTACATATCAGTCTGTGCACAGGGCACACAGTGACATTGGTGTGAGTGGTGGGTGAATAGGATAGGTTACATATCAGTCTGTACACAGGACACACAGTGACATTGGTGTGAGTGGTGGGTGAATAGGAGAGGTTACGTAGCAGTCTGTGCACAGGGCACACAATGACATTGGTGTGAGTGGTGGGTGAATAGGAGAGGCTACATAGCAGGCTGTGCACAGGTCACACAGTGACATTGGTGTGAGAGGTGGGTGAATAGGATAGGCTACATAGCAGTCTGTGAACAGGGCACAAAGTGACAATGGTGTGAGTTGTGGGTGAATAGGATAGGCTACATAGCTGTCTGTGCACAGGGCAGACAGTGACATTGGTGTGAGTGGTGGGTGAATAGGAGAGGTTACATAGCAGTCTGTGCACAGGGCACACAGTGACATTGGTGTGAGTGGTGGGTGAATAGGAGAGGTTACATAGCAGTCTGTGCACAGGACACACAGTGACATTGGTGTGAGTGGTGGGTGAAAAGGAGAGGTTACATAGCAGTCTGTGCACAGGGCACACAGTTACATTGGTGTGAGTGGTGGGTGAATAGGAGAGGCTACATATCAGTCTGTGCACAGGGCACACAGTGACATTGGTGCGAGTGGTGGGTGAATAGGAGAGGTTACATATCAGTCTGTGCACA